>JAINUG010000626.1:0-106247 GCA_029706075.1 Aldrovandia affinis | reverse complement strand
TTGAAGGTCTTTTGAAAATGCTAAATTCTTAAAAGAAAATATTTTTAAATGTAATGACAATTTAAAATGAAAGACAAACACATGAAACTATGGGGGCCAGAATGTGGAGACGTGTGTGAAATAGAAATTGTGATTTGGAATTACAATACAGTTTGAGTGAAAGCAAGTGTTCACAGGTTTGCAGAAATGCTTTAGTGATTTGATACTTTTGCTTTTGAACTTTGTGTCTATACATTTTTTGTTAATGTGAGTAAACAATTTAGAAAAAAATAAAAAATGTATTCGCCAATGGATTATGACTGCCCACTGGTGTTTTGATTGACAGCACATGTGTAAGTAGGTATATCTGACATAAAAGGGCCATTAAATGAAAAAGGAACATATTACAACGACAAGGAACAGAAAACAGAACAACTATTAAGGAATTTGTTGGTGTATTTTAAGATTGTTAATAATTCAGGACTTAATTATTGTATTTCTAATTTATAAATGTCTAACTCTGACAAGTTTGTTCCTCCATAGTCCAGGCTAAAAAGCCTGTTTCCATGTTGCAAAAATAATTTGGCCCAGGTGTAAACCTGTTAGGGAAACAATGTTTTCAAAGCCATAACTTAGCACTTAAACTTGTAAACCTGCTTTGTCTCTATAAATTATAGAGGCCATAATGCATTCTATTCAGGGGTGTCATGCAGACTATTTAGAAGGGGCACTAAAAGTAAAGCGGGGGTCCAGCTTAGCTAGCTACTAGGTTAGGTATTGGTAGCTAGCAGGCTACTAACACACCGTCATCATACTTATATGAATTGTATCATACACCATATCATGAACTTGACATTATTATTGATCTCTTGTATAAAAATAATAATAATAATAAAAAGTTTGTAATGTCATTTATTTCTCAGTTAAACTACCTAACTCAGACTGACTGACCATGATATGGTTTTGGGCACACCCTGTGCCAGCCAGAAGAGGATGCCCCCCCCCTTTAGTCTGGTTCCTCCCAAGGTTGCTCCCTTTTTCAACAAATATATGGCTAAAAATTGGCTATACAACAAATTCTTCATTTTAATTCGTACTAGATAGCTGGCTAGGCAGGCAGTGTGGTATAACGGTTAACTGGGCTTGTAACGTTAAGGTTGCAGGTTCAATCCTCAGATGGGACACTGCCGTTGTACCCTTGAGCAAGGTAGCCTACTTAACCTGAATTGCTTCAGTTAATATCCAGCTGTATAAATGGATTGTAAAGAAATGTAAACTGTAAGTCGCTCTGGATAAAAGCGTCTGCTAAATGCCTGTAATGTAATGTAATGTAGCTATATAGATTGCTTACTGGAACCCCCAGTGCATAATCAAGGACCTAACGCCGCTGGATACGTTCGCTGAAGTTGGCAAACTCCTAATGTTACATGGGTAGTTTGCTATGTTGTCGAACACTGCATTGCATAAAAGTCAAAGATAAATGTATGCTCACCCCTGGTTCACCAGCATTTTCTATGTGTCTAAATATTGTAAAGAAATTAGCCTAAAAGCCTAAAAAATACTACGGCCTGAATTATACTTCCTCCTGCATCCACAGAGTTCATGTTTTGTGCCTCACTATTACAGTCCGGAGTACAACAAATTAAGGAACCTACGTGTTGAAACGGACTGTACCTGAGGATAAATCGTTTTCTCGTCAAACCCCAAAACAAAATAACGACTTGTTTATGTAATTTCAAAAGTGTCTAACTTACGTATATGTAGATATGTATATTTAGATTTCTGGGATATGTGGATTTAAAGGCGATTTTATATATATATAAATATGAAAATACGATTAAACTTTTAAAGGATGAAATGCGTTTTCATCTGCCGGAAGTAGTGTTGAAAATTAGCGTTTTATTGCGAACCGTGGACGGTAGGAATTGGTAGAGGCCAGATGCCACTCCTTTAGAGCACAGTCATCTGCGCTTGCGTCGAGATACGAGATGCGATTGGCCTGTTTGTTTGTTTATATTTTTCAGTTAAAGCGTCGCTAGGGACATCAGCGCATTAAAACTAGCAGAGAACATGAATAAAGCAAAATAAATATTAGCCATGTCTGAAGTTGAAAAAAAAAAAAAAGTAAAGCTTTATGTTTTCAATTCACCTCCTTCCTTGTGAGTACAGACTACTACTACACATACATAAACCATAATGCTCACCAATTATTTATCCTTTTAAATAATTAATCTCTAAAGGTGTCATTTTTATATAAGATCCATTTGATCTTGTTTTCATGTTCTGAATTGAAGCCTAATGGATAGGGTATAAAACCAAGATAAGTCTGATACAGTTCTGAGAGGGTAGAGGTTGTTCTCGTTTGTAACGTTGAATCCAAGATAGAAGTGACAACACTTACTGTTTCCTTTGATTTGGCCTCAGCATATTGCCTCTTTTTTTGGCTCCGTTGTGCTTGCCCTTATGGAACATCATAGATTTGAACCCAACAAATAGGAAGGGAACTCCACTGAAGGGGACTGATGGGGTGTGGAGATACAAGTGTGAGGGGAAAATTTCATTAGGCCTTCCGACAGTCCGTTTCCAGCTTGCTGAATGAGTTGTTTATGCTTCCACTCACGGGTCAGACATTGTCTGGATATGGTGTTCCATTCAGGAAGAGATAAGCGAGTGTTGCTAGAAGTGAGAGACAACTCATGTGCTGGAATGAGAAACATTAAGATATTTGGGTTGGAGAGCGGGAAACGTCAAGGTTGGTTCTTTGGGAATGAGTTTATTATTGTGCTGTATAAATCATAATAAAACGGATGGAAAGTTCTTACTGGGTCATAAGTTGAGAGTTGCCTTATCCTAATGTATGCAAGAAATGTGTATGTTGGGAGGGTAAAACATGTGTTTGGACCCATCAATAAAGGAGGAGTTTCAACCATGACCAATGGGTGAAACTCCAAAGGGCGATGGTCACCTAGAATGTAAAAGATGTATACTGTTGTATTTCTTTGATCTCGTGGGAGATACTCTGACATTCTTCATGCGAGTGTTAGACTGCTCCCCCGTTTCGAAACAGTAATAAAACATGATTTGAAAATTGAGAACACAGTCTCGCTTCCTTTGAATAGTAGAATTTCCACGACACAAGATAAGAAATATAATAAAAATACACATTCTACAAACAAAGAACAAAAAATGGTCAATTTTATTGGAGATCAGCTATAACTGACATTGAGTGGAAAAGGACATGAATGATGCCTTATACATTCTGCATTACAAATAAGATGAGAGAAATACACTAAGATATTACATCAAATGTATCCAGCCAATGCAATAATTTCAAAATGTATTGGGGTGGAAGATACTTGTATTTTTTGTGAACAGAAGGGGGAAACCATTGTACATTTGTTTTATGAATGTGGTGTGGTAAGAGTTTTGGAAGGAACTTGTTATGACTGATACTAAATTGGACCCAAATGCAGACACAGAGGATGAGGTAAAGTAGGGTATTTATTATGCACAGGGACTGGCGCAGGGAATCGATGGTGAGGGCAGACAAAGGAGGCAGGCGGAACAGGGAAGGCAGCGAGCAAGCAGAGAAGCGGGCTGGCTGGTCAGCGGGCAAGCAGGCAGGGAGGTAGGCGATGATGAGGACAGATGAAGGAGGCAGGTGGAACAGGCAGGGAAGCGGGTAGCAGAGAAGCAGGCTGGCTGATCCGCGGGCAGGCAGGCAGAGGGGTAGGCGGATAAACAAGCAAACAGGCAGGCGAGAAGTGAACCACTGAAGCGGAGAGAACAATCTGACGGTGAATGAATGAGAAACCGGGGTTGATATACACTGCAGGGCTGATGATAATTGATGGCAGGTGAGTAGGCAGCGCAGGTGTTGTAGATCCATGTAATCAGGAGGGAACCGGAGAATGCCGAGGAGGAAAGCCGCGCCAACATCACACACAGACAAACACAAAACTGACAGGGAGAACAGGAACACAAGGAAAAGGGAAAGGAAAACGCGAGGAAACATAAAAAATAAACAAAGTTGCGGCCGTGGCTGTAACAGAACTAAGCACTTTACTTTGAAAGATATTATTTGCTACTATGAAAACAGAAAGAATGTGGATTTAGAGTTAGTAGTGATTATTTTTATCCTTGCAGCTAAATTTTATATGCACAAAAAAAAGGTAAGAAGGCTAAAATGTGAATTATTTCTCATTGAAATGGAATTCCTTATTAAGTTGTTAAAACTGTTATAAAAAACAAAGTCTAAAATATTTTTGAAGCATTATAACAATATCCTTGGGAAACAACCCTAATGTACAGTATTTGATATTTATTTATTTATTTAACTTATTCCTTTAAAAAAATTGTAATACCTTTTATTCGATCATGTAGTGATGACTGTTCTTTGTTTTGAAATATGTATTGAATATTGTGTAATTACTGTTTTATATCCTTTGTAAAAGTAAAAAAAAAAGGGAATACAGGAACACTTAACGACCTACCTGTTTAACGACTGCGCGGACTTATGACCAGCTCTCCAACCAGTCGGTATTGTACGCTGTACGGAAACAGCAGCACGGCGTCTCAGCGTCAAGCATCTCATCTCGCATCACCCTTTCTCAGTCTCAGTTTCGTTCCTGCAGTCGGTCAGTATTCACTACACTACCCACTAACAGTTCAGTATGCTTGACATATCGATAAGGAGCGGCTCCTCGCTTATCGACCAATTCGCTTAACGACCTAGTCGTAGGAACAGAACTCAGTCCTTAAGTGAGGAGTACCTGTAGTTCCTTTGGCTGGGGACTTCAGCCTTCAGCTAAGCAGGCTAATCGTATCTCTTGTTGTGCAGTGCAGTCCAGCTAGGGCCATGGTTTGAAACCCGCTGCAGCTCTAGCCTGCCAGATTAAATCAAATAAAATCAAATAAAATGTATTTCTATGGCGCTTTTCACAAATGAATTGTCACAAAACGCTTAACAGAAGGGGAACCCAGGCCTAGACCCCCCCAAAAGCAAGCCTAAAGGCAACAGTGGCAAGGAAAAACTCCCTTGATAGGGAGAAACCTTGGGAGGAACCAGACTAAAAGGGGGGGAGCCCATCCTCTTCTGGCCGGCACAGGGTGTGTCCAAAAAAGACCATATCATGGTCAGTCCAAGGTGACTCAGAGCTGAATGACATGGCACCTCCTGAGTTAGGTAGTCAGATTAACAAATGCACTATCCAGTTAGCTAGCTAGGAGTAGCCTACATTAATATAAGTATAATGTGATCTTACACTTATGTATAGTCAAAAGAAGTTACTACCTCTCCATTGTAACTACAAATGTACTCACACAATTACAATCAATAAATCCATTTTGACCTCATTCATATCAGCACTTTTGCCTGTTCCAGGAACTGGCAGGAATGCCTGGCTGTTTATAGACATGAGGTAGCTTATTGAAATTCTATCAAATATAAAGAGGGAAATGTATAGTAGTATCCATGAAAAAATACACCTTATCAATTTAAAAAGTACACCGCTCTTGAACCGTCCCGCCCCTCGCCTTCCAAATGGTTTTGTCTCAATCCATCAATCAACGTCGCATCTTCCGACATTCAGAATACAACTTGAAAAGCACCACATCCCCAGCCCCAGTTCAGTTACGGTGAATGATATCACTCAGGTAGGCACTGCTTTAATTATGAAACCACGAATAAACAACACTTACTTAATGTTTATGTTATATATCCATTAAAAAAACTATGAAGTAGGTCAGTAGGACTTGCCACCTTCACGCCATAATTTCGTCATTACTAGCCTCCGTACTCGCAAGCAAGTAACCTAGTCTAATTATCATTAAAGCAATGTTATCTTCGTCATGCAGGACAACTTACAAATATGCAATTTCTGAAGCAGGTAGTTACGTTTTGCATAGTTTTGCTAGTTTAGTGTAGTCACCCCCTTTTCGTTATAGCCAGTTTTCTAAAAACTTGATGTTTAAGTGTATTATTGTTTGGGCATGTTGTAGTGTGTTTCCCTGTTAAAATAAAGGTTTCAATCAATCAATCCATTTTGATTGGGAAATGAGAAGCAGCGTAAACACTGCTAGAAGAGGCAAATACACCTGTCTCCAATGAAAGGCAAAATACTCACCTCCCTGAACCTGGATCAGTTTTTCAGCCATATGCATAGATGTAACAAATACAGTATATGAGTGTGTTTAAGTAGTGTGTGTGTGCGTTTTTGAATATAATATACTGTGGTTTCTTTTCCTCTCAGTGTGATGCTCAAAAACATGTTACTAAAATCAAACTGTAATTCAGTAGTTGTACCATATGTCTCATTTATCAAATATATGCAGTGTAACAAAATGATACAGAACAGAACATAAAACCGAAGGAAGTTTTGAAACCCCAAATTCAGGGGGCTTATGTATCAAGCATGTCAGAGTAGGACTGCTGATCTAGAATCTTATCATTACTCATTACAACATCAGGCTGGGAATAGTGCGTGTCGGTGGGGTGAGTGCCCTTTTTTTTTTGCTTGAGCCCCTGCCCCCCAAAATGTCTGTGCACGGTCCTGATCACAAGGGATCTGTGAGGCCAAATGGAGACAGTAATTGACATGTGAATAGGTGATTGAGAGGAAGAATACATGGATAGGTGATCAAACGGCTACTCAGGCCAACCAGTTAGACTTGATTAACAATACAATAGGCATACAGACACTGGCTTCCTTAAATCGATCACATTATTTCCGAATACACATTTCTGTTTCCCACCTCAGAAAGCAAAGCTGAAAAAGAGTATTTAGAGTCAATCAGTTGGGAGAAGGGCATTCAGACGAACTCCGCTGAGTCCAGAGTGCTTGCTGGTATTCTTGTATTACCTTTACTTTGTTACTGTCACTACCGAAAACCTTCTTCATCAAGATCAGAGTGGTGCCATATTCCTTACACCAGTTACCACAGTGTCCTATGAGGCCGGGCCAGGCCCCTCAGATCCAAATGCAGGGCGTTTCAGTGAGCAATCCAAATTCTGGGTATTTCAGTGAGGGTCCCAAATGCAGGGTGTTTCAGTAAGGTTCAAGTGGAACGCGTTTCAGTGATCAGTCCAAATGCCATGGTCATACAGCCGAGTAGTAATGTATACATTTATTATTTATATATATATTGTATGTTTCCTTTTGTTTTCTCCATTTTTTATACTTGTATGTTGTTATTTTTTTATATGGACCGGTGTCTGCAATAAAGTTTATATATATACACTTCCGGTCAAAAGTTTTAGAACACCCCAATTTTCCAGTTTTTACTGAACTTTAACCCATTAAGACCTGGAGTGACGTTTAGGTCGCATCGATTTTGCGATTAATGAAATGCGCTGTGATTCGCTGAAATAGACGTGGGGGAAATGAAGTGCACGTTGGTGTCGGCTTTTTTTTTTTTAAATTTTTTCCAGAAAACCCTCAGGTTTTAAGAGGTTGTGTAGAATAATTGCTTAGGTTTTAATAGGCGTTTTTAGCAGGCATTTTAGGTCTGAATGGGTTAAGCAGTTAAAGTCCAGTGAATAACCTGAAATTGTACAAAGGTAAGCGGTCAAATGCCAGAGGTTAAAGGTTAGTTTTAGGTTACCAAAAACTGAAAAATAATGTACATTTTTTGACAGTGAGTACTTTCCTACACCATCAAAAGGCATTATTTGTATATATTTAGCAGCTGAAATAGGCTCTTAAAATAAAGTGTGAGTTGAAACTCTCCTGTGGTATGATCCTGTGACTGAGGGTCATTCTTATCTCTAGCCCCGACCACCGGCAGCCACACCGGACAGGCCACTGGTCTCAAATCGTCCAGGGTCTTTCCACAGAGGGAGATTCTGAGAAACAGAGGCGATGGCCAGTATGAGGTGGGACATGTGCATGTTCCTTGGTCTCCAGGCGAGATGAACACAATAGTGGATTCTCTGCCCAAGCCTGATGAAAATATTAACCTGTTCATAGAGAAAATAACTTCCCTCCAGCTTACATACAGTGCTACACCAGGTGACATGGGACATTTGCTCATGTCCGCACTGACCTGTAAAAGGGCGTGCGGTCCTGGCCACCCTAATCTTTGCTATGCAGGACATGATGGCTACGTTGGCTACCGGTCTGCACACAGGTTATGTGCCAAAAATTGATTGGCCTCTCATTAATGCCATAAGGCAACATAAAACTGAAGATGTGGCCAAATATACTGATAGGCTTGTTAATGCCTGTAGGGCACACTCGGGCATAGAGGAACCCATGACTAGGGTCCAGTCGGTCGTAGTATCCACCTTTGTTACAGGGCTCAGGACCCCTCTTAAGAAAGCCTTCGAACTGGTACTAACCAGACCCAGCTCTGCTTAGCTTCAGTACTAACTAAACCCAGCCCCGTTTAGCTTCAGTCCTAACCAGTCCCAGCTCTGCTTAGCTTCAGTACTAAACAAGCCCAGCTCTGCTCAGCTTCAGTACTAACTAAGCCCAGCCCTGTTTAGCTTCAGTACTAACCAGTCCCAGTCCTGCTTAGCTTCAGTACTAACCAGTCCCAGCTCTGCTCAACTTCAACAGTTACACATGAGAAGTCTACTTATCTTCAGCAGAAAAATAAAAAGGTATAAGAAAACCCTACTACTTGTTGTACCCTAGTACTATGTTCTATATGGCTGCTTACGATGCCTGAAGTTGTGACGTGTTTTTTCTTTATCTACTTAAACCAAATGCACCTTCCCTAAGTGGCTTTAGATAAGTGTCTATAATGTAATGTATTACATTATAATAACGTTTGGTTATATGAGGTGTATCCTACTCTGTGTCAATGCTGATAGTTGGCATAGGGCGAGGTCGAGCCCGCTATATGTTAGCCACAGTTGGCTTCAGATTCAGAAACACAATGTTGAGGGAAAGTGACTGGGACTTTCATAATGCCAACATCAGCTGCTGACTGATGAGATTCTGTTGGGGAAGTGTGGTGTGGCACCCACACTGGCTCATGATAGATTTGTCCATGCAAATGCAGTTGATGAGACAAACCTTACTGCACTGAAGTGACATTGCACTTTGCACCAAAGAGCGAGTTATAGTATATGTCAGCATTTAAGAAAACATTTGCCATTCATAAAACCATAAATATTTCAACATACTCTTAGCAATGCGTACTGAAGGACGTTGCACCCAATGCAGTCTAACTAGTACTGTAGAACATTAATACAGCACCAATGAGTGTGTGTCTGCTATGCTTGCTCTTCTCAGCCACACCTCCTGCAGGAACAAAGGAGCCTTTCACTCTCTCTATCTCTCATACACGTACACACACACACATTATTTTTCAGATGAACAACCTAATCTGTTTCTCAGTCTGAGTAAAATGGATGAAGCTGGGCATATACTGGATCAGGACCAGCTCAGCTGTTCGATCTGTCTGGATATATTGAAGGATCCGGTGACTATTCCCTGTGGACACAGTTACTGTATGGGCTGTATTAAGGGCTACTGGAATCAGAATGATCATACTGGTGTCTACAGCTGTCCCCAGTGCAGAGAGACCTTCACCCCAAGGCCTGTTTTAAGAAGAAACACCATGCTGGCTGAAGTGCTGGAGAAACTGAAGACAGGACTCCAAGCTGCTCCTCCTGCTCACTGTTACGCTGGATCTGGAGATGTGGCGTGTGATTTCTGCACTGGGAGAAAGCGCAAAGCCGTCATGTCCTGTCTGGTGTGTGTGGCCTCTTACTGTGAAACTCACCTCCAGCCTCACTATGAATCTCCTGCTTTTAAGAAGCACAAACTGACCCCAGCCACTGGACACCTGCAGGAGAAGATCTGCTCTCATCATGACAAACCACTGGAGGTTTACTGTCGTACCGATCAGCAGTGTATCTGTTATCTGTGTCTGATGGATGAACACAGAGGCCATGATACAGTCTCAGCTGCAGCAGGAAGGACTGAGAAACAGGTAAGACCTAGAACTCTGTACTGGCAGCTCTGATACTGGCTGTAATGGGAGAGGAAGAGTGTGGGATTGATGTGAATTAAAACAGGATTTAAAATGCACACCCCAGTGTTATGTAATGCATATTTGGCAGTAAAAACGTTGCTGATCATAGCTGATCTTAGGAAGTGAAAAACTGGGGTAGAACTATTCACGCAAGATGTTTTTCATTAGATTTGTGCCTTTGAAAATCTGAACTGAAAATAAAGTTGAGAAGTGAAATAAAAAGTTTTACTAATAATTGGATTTCTTTTTACATTATACTTTGAATACGTTCACCCCCCTCACTCCCCTATTCACTCCCTGGATGGGAAACAGCACGGCTGGAGCAACTAGTTCACTCACACAGTTTAGACACTTTACCTGTAAGGCCATTACACTTCTACACCCATGGCCAAAAGTTTTGAGAATGACACAAATATTAATTTTCACAAAGTCTGCTGCCTCAGTTTTTATGATGGCAATTTGCATATACTCCAGAATGTTATGAAGAGATGATCAATTAATTGCAAAGTCCCTCTTTGCCATGAAAATGAACTTAATCCCATAAAAAACATTTACACTGCATTTCAGCCCTGCCACAAAATGAATAGCTGACATCATGTCAGTGATTCTCTCGTTAACACAGGTGAGAGTGTTGATGAGGACAAGGCTGGAGATCACTGTCATGCTGATTGAGTTAGAATAACAGACTGGAAGCTTTAAAAGGAGGGTGGTGCTTGAAATCATTGTTCTTCCTCTGTTAACCATGGTTACCTGCAGGGAAACACGTGCAGTCATCATTGCTTTGCACAAAAAGGGCTTCACAGGCAAGGATATTGCTGCTAGTAAGATTGCACCTAAATCAACCATTTATCGGATCATCAAGAACTTCAAGGAGAGAGGTTCAATTGTTGTGAAGAAGGCTTCAGGGCGCCCAAGAAAGTCCAGCAAGCGCCAGGACCGTCTCCTAAAGTTGATTCAGCTGCGGGATCGGGGCACCACCAGTGCAGAGCTTGCTCAGGAATGGCAGCAGGCAGGTGTGAGTGCATCTGCACGCACAGTGAGGCGAAGACTTTTGGAGGATGGCCTGGTGTCAAGAAGGGCAGCAAAGAAGCCACTTCTCTCCAGGAAAAACATCAGGGACAGACTGATATTCTGCAAAAGGTACAGGGATTGGACTGCTGAGGACTGGGGTAAAGTCATTTTCTCTGATGAATCCCCTTTCCGATTATTTGGGGCATCCGAAAAAAGCTTGTCCGGAGAAGAAAAGGTGAGCGCTACCATCAGTCCTGTGTCATGCCAACAGTAAAGCATCCTGAGACCATTCATGTGTGGGGTTGCTTCTCAGCCAAGGGAGTGGGCTCACTCACAATTTTGCCTAAGAACACAGCCATGAATAAAGAATGGTACCAAAACATCCTCCGAGAGCAACTTCTCCCAACCATCCAAGAACAGTTTGGTGACGAACAATGCCTTTTCCAGCATGATGGAGCACCTTGCCATAAGGCAAAAGTGATAACTAAGTGGCTCGGGGAACAAAACATCGAAATTTTGGGTCCATGGCCAGAAAACTCCCCAGACCTTAATCCCATTGAAAACTTGTGGTCAATCCTCAAGTGGCGGGTGGACAAACAAAAACCCACAAATTCTGACAAACTCCAAGCATTGATTATGCAAGAATGGGCTGCCATCAGTCCGGATGTGGCCCAGAAGTTAATTCGCAGCATGCCAGGGCGAATTGCAGAGGTCTTGAAAAAGAAGGGTCAACACTGCAAATATTGACTCTTTGCATAAACTTAATGTAATTGTCAATAAAAGCCTTTGACACTTGTGAAATGCTTGTAATTATACTTCAGTATACCATAGTAACATCTGACAAAAAGATCTAAAAACACTGAAGCAGCAAACTTTATGAGAACCAATACTTGTGTCATTCTCAAAACTTTTGGCCACGGCTGTACACACTGGCCTGTTGTATGTCAGACAGTTTAGTGCTTAGTTCATTGGTCATAAATAGTAGAACATTATACATTCCATTTAACAAATAGTTATATTGAACTAAAATGTAAGTGGTGAACAATCTGTCCACAGAAGCAGCTGGGGGAGACACAGAGGAAATCCCAGCAGAGAATCCAGGAGACAGAGAAGGAGCTGCAGGATCTGAGACAGGCTGTGGATTCACTCAAGGTGGGTACTGACCAGAGGAGAACACAACAGCTGGCTGCTGGAAGAGCCATTTCAGGGCTCAGTCAGGGTTCTCCCCCAGTCAGCCAGTGAGGAGCCCAGTGTTGGGCCACTTTCCAGCCCTGTGGGGAACAGGCTGTCTGGGGTCCCAGTAAGAGCTGAGTGAAAGGTCTAGTTCAAATGTACAGCCCTCCTCTCTCTGTCTCTAACAGCGCTCTGCACAGGCAGCAGTGGAGCACAGTGAGAGGATCTTTACTGAGCTGATCCATTCCAATCTGAGAAGGCGCTCTGAGGTGAAAGAGCTGATCAGAGATCAGGAGAAGGCTGCAGTGAGTCGGGCTGAAAGACAGCTGGAGCGGCTGGAGCAGGAGATTGCTGAGCTGAGGAGGAGAGACGCTGAGCTGGAGCAGCTTTCACACACAGAGGATCACATCAATTTCCTCCAGGTAACATCACTGACTCTCTCACAATCTGCACTGTGTACATTGTACATACATGGTGATGTGTGTTCCTCATTTACAAAGATTTGCTCCTGGCATCTCCACAGGAATGTGTATTAAGACTGTTTGGTTCTATGTCTGTCTGTCTGTCTGTCTGTCTGTCTGTCTGTAGAGCTGTCAGTCTGTCTGTGCCCCTCCTGGACCTGGAGACCTACCCAGAATCACTGTCAATCCACACATCTCTTTTGAGACTGTGAGCAAACATGTCTCTGAACTGAAAGGGCGACTGGAGGACATCTGCAAGGGGGAATTAGTCAAGATCTCCCAAACAGGTGATTACAGCTGAAATAGTTTTCTTAATTTTATGTAATGTAGGCCCTTTAACATTTAGGAATTATTTTAAGCAATTTCAGAATTTTGTGTTAAGGGATATTCCTCAGCACTGGCAGAATGTTCTGCATGCAAGGTTTCAGCTGGAGCTTTGCCCCATTTAGTGTAGTCTTGTTGTGTGAACTGAGTGAACCCCATTCCTCACTTCCATACAACACAATAAGCTTGATAATACTGGCAAATGTTTTTTGTCTTTTTGTTTTGTTTTTTTACCAAATTCTAATGTGTACTGTATTTAATCTATGTCACCTCATTTTGTATCCTCTCTAAGAAGCTTTTAATGGATTCAGTGGCAGGCCAAAGCTCCCTACCACACTGATTTTCAGCCCAAGACAGTGGTAACTCAGTATGAGTGTAGTCAGAGTACAGTCCCTCTGCATTGTTTTTGAGAGCAGTGAGGGCATGTTGCTTTCTGGTCTGTGCATCTCCTGCTTCCTGCTCTCTTTGCTCGCCATGGCAACTGGTGAAATTAGCAACTGTCACTGTTGTTTAAAAGTAAACTGCCAAAACAACTGAGCCTCCAGCGCTCAGCACGATATATTCCTCACACTTTTATTTAATATTGTTATTAACCCTGGATGAGCTCAGTTTGCATTTTCATGCATTTTATTGGTTAAAATATCTTCCCATTTCTCCAGGAAATATAATAAAAAGTTCATCTTTAGGAGCTCATGTTTCTTGTGATCTCTCTACAGTGGAAGAAGTCGATATTCTAGAGCCCAGGACCAGAGAGGACTTCTTACAATGTGAGTCTTCCAGTCTTCAGCAAGAGACTCAAAACCCACCTCTTCAGACTCCACTACCACTGAACACTGTCCATCTAGTCAATCTGTCATCACCACTGTTTACTTGTTCTACAGTATACATTTTTTTTTTTTTTAAACCCACTAACCTTTTCTTTCCCAGTGTTACAGGTATGATACGCAGACGCCTGCAATGATGTCTATTGCTGTATTACTGCACTGATCTTGTGCGCTAACTATGATTGTTCTTACCTTGTATTAATGCACATCTTATAAGTCGCTCTGGATAAGAGCGTCTGCTAAATGCTTAAAATGTAAATGTAAATGTAATGAGTCTGTAATTAAAACTAAATTAAAACAATAAGGCAACATGAGAATAAGATAAAATATGAATAAAAGGATTATTTAAGATATTTTCTATATTTATAACTGACTCACTTTAGGGATCTCATACATCTCCTCCATCAGATCCCTGTTCATTCAGCTGCAGTGATTCTGGCATTAATCACATGGATCAAATACAAATACCATCATGTCCTACAGTAACACACTGTGTGAAGAGAGTTACTAAGAATGATATGTTAGAAAAACAATGATAATATTAATAGAAAATGCAGTACAAAGGGAAAGAAAAGAAAAAGTATAACAAAAATAAAAACTAAATGTGTGAAGAAAATATTTAATTCACCCACATCACCCCTCTACTCTCCTCTCTGCACTGGCTCCCCATCGCAGCACACATCAGATTCAAATCACTGGTGCTTGACTTTCAGGTGGCTAGAGGAACTGCTCCCCCTTACCTCCAGACACTCATCACACCCTACACCCCAGCCAGACCCCTCCGCTCAGCCTCCTCTGGCAAACTGACTGTCCCATCTCTCCGGGCGCCCGGCAGCCGCTCCTCGTGGTCTCGCCTCTTCACGAGGAGAAGACCGCGGAATCACTTGCGACCCACCTTTTCAGACTCCTACCACTGAATTCTGTACATCTAGCCTATAGTCATCACCACTGCCGACTTGCTCAACACTTCTTGCATATGTATCCCTGCCTTCTCATTTAATAAAAAAATAAAAAATAAATAATTACTAACCTTTTCCTTCCCATTGTTATAGGTATGGTATGCAGCTGCCTACAACAATGTCTATCGCTATATTACTGCACTGATCTCGTGCGCAAACTATGATTGTTCCTACCATGTATTAATGCACTTCTTGTAAGTCACTCTGGATCAGAGCATCTGCTAAATGCTTAAAATGTTAAATGTAAATGTAATTTAAACGTGTGTGAAATATGTAAGTGATGTAATGTGATGTTTATAATTACTGCTCTCTTCTCTCCTTCTTCTCCATCAGATTCCTGTGAGCTCACACTGGACCCCAACACAGCGCATAGACACCTCCGTCTGTCTGAGGTGAACAGAGAGGTGACACATGTGGGACAGATCCAGTCATATCCTGATCACCCAGAGAGATTTGACAGCTGGGCCCAAGTGCTGTGCAGAGAGGGTCTGTCTGGACGCTGTTACTGGGAGGCTGAGTGGAGTGGGGAGGAGGTTTATATAGCAGTCTCATATAAAGAGATCAGCAGGAAAGGAGGGGGTCATGACTGTGGTTTGGGATGTAATGACAAGTCCTGGAGTTTGGAATGCTCTCCTTTCAGTTGCTGTTTCAGGCACAACAATGAGAGCACTAAACTCCCTGCCCCCCCCTCCTCCAGAATAGGAGTGTACCTGGATCACGGGGCAGGAACTCTGTCCTACTACAGCATCTCTGACACAATGACCCTCCTCCACAGAGTCCAGACCACATTCACTCAGCCCCTCTATCCTGGGTTTTGGGTTTATTATGGATCTGTAAATCTGCGATGAAAGAAAGAGAAATCAAAGAGGGGAAAACTCTCAAATGAGACAAAATGTTTTAAAGAAACCAAGAGACTCAAAACCCACCTCTTCAGACTCCACTACCACTGAAATCTTTACATTTAATTAATTGTCATCACCACTGCTTACATGTTTAATACTGCTTTTTGTAATATGTCTAACTAAAAATCGACTAACCTTTTCCTTTCCAGTGTTAAAGGTATGATATGCAGCTGCCAACAATGATGTCTATTACCATTTATTAATGCACATCTTGTAAGTCGCTCTGGATAAGAGCGTCTGCGAAATGCTTAAAATGTCAATGTAAAATGTAACATTAGGGAAGGCAACGTGCTGCGTGATAACGTTTTTGCCACAGCGGGTTTAGACTTGTACTGTATGAAATAACGTTTATCTGAATTACAAGACATGTGGGCACATCAAGGCTAATGAGTCTGGTGAATATTTTACTTAAAAGTTCAAAGAAATTGCGATTGAAGGCTTTGGGGCAGGAATTCAAGGCCCAAACTAATCGGAAGGATGCCAAAGTTACTGATCGGCTAGAGTAATCTGTGAAGATGAAATAATGCTTACCTCTTCAGATGAACTCATTCTGGTTTCTCTTTGAATCCCCTTTTGACTGTCGGTTAAATAAATGTGCAAAACGTTAGTTAGCTAGCAGGATAACGATGTATGCTAAAAATCCAGGCTGTTTTTCTTTATTAAAAAATATAGATAACTTAACGTTCGCTAGCTGTACATCATGGCATTTAGCAGCGCCATTGAATCAGATACTTATACATTTAGACTAGCTAATGTTACTTATTATAACGTTAAGTTGCTTCATGCTAACTAGGTAGTTAGCTATGGAACAACGTCAACGTTATAAATTACTGCAACGTTGCTAAGTTAGCACTAACTTACCGAAATGTAAGTAATTTAAGAAATGGCAACTGAGCAACTACTCATATATTTGTTAATAATAAAAAATAATCGTAGCCACAGAATGTGGAACCTTGATAGATAGGCCTAATGACCTACCATGGTGTGTGAATCACTTTTATATCTCATTTGTGTTATTCCAACATTATTTAAGATAAACAATGAACAAAAAGTTCGGAAATGTGTGTTTGGTAGATTATTTCTCTGTTGTAACAATGCTTCTTGGCAATAAATTGTATACCGTTGGAAAGCCTGTTTATTTCCCTTTAAAATGGTGCCAATTCTTCCCTGCCAATGCCAAACAGCTTATTCTGCTGTTGCTATTGACTCTTGTCTTAACCTTCCGGTACCCCCAGGTGCTGACAATCAGGTGCCTGATTGGCACCTGATTGGCAGCACCTGTGAGCATGGGCCCTGCTACAGTGGTATATATATATATACGCCATTTAGCAGACGCTTTTATCCAAAGCGACTTACAGTAGTGAATGTATACATTTTCAGTATATGTGGCCCCAGTGGGGATTGAACCCACAACCTAAGCGTTGCCAACACTGTGCTCTACCAACTGAGCCACAGAGGTTGAACCAGTGGTCAATTAGTGTCTGCTCCAAGAATCGGCATGCCACGTTTGTCTGATCTCGATAAGGCCTGTGCAATAGGGCAACTTCAAGCTGGTGTTCCGCAAAAGCAAGTTGCGGCATTATTTGGAGTGAGCCCTAGTACCATCTCCAAACTGAAGGCCAAGTTCCATGAAACGGGGGATGTCAGAGACAGACCGCGAAGTGGGCGTCCCAAGAAGACGACACCCCAAGAAGACCGGTTCCTCACCCTTTCAGCACTTAGGAACCGTAGGCTGTCTTCTACAGATTTGCAGTCAAGGTTTACAGGACGATATGGCACACGGCTCTCGGCCCAGACAATCCGGAACAGACTGCACGCAGCCAATCTCCGGGCTCATAGGGCTGCCAGGAGGCCTGCCATGACTGCCCTTCACCATCAGGCCCGTTTGAGCTGGTGTCGGCAACACCTGCACTGGAACCTGAACATGTGGAGGAACGTTATGTTCAGCGATGAGTCCAGATTCTGCCTACGGAAGTTGGATCGTAGGGTCAAAGTGTGGAGAAGACGGGGAGAACGCTATGCTGATTGCTTCACCAATAGAGTCAGGGCCGCGTTAAGCCTCCCCGGGGCCCAGGGCTAACACACCTCCTGGGGCCCTATGTCCACGATTTTCAACTGGAAAAGTAAAAGCACATTGACGCGACCAGGCCTGGCAATGATAAAGACATGCCGCAAATTCGACAAATAGGTCTATGACAAAGGATATCAGAAGTAGATAGTGAATATGTTACAGAATGAGACCTCCAATTGAAAACTTTGAACGTTGTAATGTATTAAAAGCCGTCAAAAAGAGTACCGACTCTTATATTACAGTGCTCTCAAAATATTCACGCCTGTACCCGAACGCATGAGTTCAAGTTCAAGTCATGACCAACCTTGCCCAGCATGGCAGGATAATGAAAGGGAGTAGTAGCCATTTGACCACAAATGACAATGCACAAAACAATACACTTCCCGTTCAACCACTAGCACCAACAAAACAAGCATTGATATAAATGATTTAATGTTACTCACCTATAGGACAAAGTATCATACTTTGTGTAAGTTAATTGAGCTACCGTTATAATTTCAACACGTAGCATTAAAATCTGCATCTAATTATACAATAAATGCGAATGTATACAGCAAACTTAATTTAAGTTTATACTGGCTTTTAAAAAATACTTTTGTCCAAACATTGCTACAAATTACAGGCTAACTTGCTAGAGAACATTAGGCTATTAAATTGCGTTGTTGTTGTTCAGCTAGCTAACGTTACTTACTTAGCAACACAACTAAGCTATTCGGTCATGCAAAATTAGCCCACTTCGTTTTCTTCAGTCGAACTCGAATTAAGATGAATTTATCTGAAATAGTTTGTTGATAGTTATACAATGGTGGTTGCTTGGGGGGGAATAGACTACAACATAGTTTTTTGCAGCGAAACCCGTTATAAATAGTAATATATTACTTTCTGGTTGGACATCTCAGGTTATAGCTCTAGCTAAGTGCGTTTCTCTCGCCAATTTCAGCAACTGCAGTATCAAAATGTTATCGCACGTGAAATTGGCATAGGTCATTTTCTAATTTCACTAAAGCAGACCGACAGCGCGCATACATGTAGCGACGTGATTGCGCCGCGCGACAGGTTTACCTCTGCTCGTGACGCTACAGCAACAGATGAAAGTCCTCCGACACACCGAGTTGGACAGACGAGACAAAGCCGTCCTTAGGCAAAAGGGAACAGACTATTCAAACACACTCTCTCTGACACTGATTGTTGCGACAGGACAATGTGGACAACTACAGGTGGGAAAGTGGACCAAAATGTACAGTAACAGTCAAAACACCATAAACTCGCATTCAAAAATTCTATTTAGGTCTACAGTAATTTGCTATTCCCGCGGCCCCCTAGTGGCCGGGGCCCTGGGCTGCAGCCCATGTTGCCCAATAGGTTAACGCGGGCCAGGATAGAGTAACACCTTTTGACGGGGCAGTGTGATGGTGTGGGGTGGCATCTCCATCACTGGAAAAACGAGGCTTGTCATCATTGGAGGCAATGAGGAGGAGGTGTCAGGCTGTTGTGGCTGTGTATGGTTCTTCCACACGCTACTGAGGCTCCGACTGTTTGTTAAATGAATAAATTGTAAAATTGCCAATGTCTTGTTTCTTCCTTGTTACTGATAGACTTCAATCATCCAAACACCAAACAAGAGTCAATAGAAACATCAGAATAAGCTGTTTAGCATTGGCAGAGAAGATTTGGCAAATTTTTCATGGGTGCAACCCACATACTCAGCTGTGCTGCTCATCCCACAAATGCATGTTCCTTACAAATCGGGCACCATTTAAAAGGGAAATAAACAAGCTTTCCAATGGTATAAAATGTATTGTCAAGAAGCATTGTTACAACAGAGAAATAATCTACCAAACACAAATTTCCAAACTTTTTGTTCAATGTTTATATTTCCCCATGAAAAAATTAAATTGGGCGCTGCAAGGCAAAAAGATGTTCTTGCTACAACTGCAACTCTTAGGCCTACTGTCAGTAGGATATGTTATCAGGACATTTTAAATAAACGTATTACTGAATCGCTGATGAAGTCAAAGAAGCTGCTTTGTTTTTAATATAGTAAAAAACAAGAATTTTATTATCAAAATGTATGGCCTGAGGGCATGCTCACTATAACAATAGCAACATCACAGTACCCAGTACAAGTCTGTTCCAAGTAAAGACAAATTTCATTTGTTTTATTCTTCCTTTTTTTGTAATAAAGATAACAACTTTACCGTTACTGAACACATTATACTTTGACTTCAGGAAATACTATTTCAAATATAATTTTTTTCAAAATTTTCAGTTTTTCTCCAATTTTCCAATTTGGTTGCCAATATACCCTCTATTTATCTCAATTCCCCCTCCCCCACGAGTCCGCTGCCCGTCCTCCGGGGCGAGACATTATCTCTGGGCCAAATTTATCCTGCCTCTTCCGAGACGGAATTCTACCACGGACGCCTTTTTCCTGCTCCTCGACTCGTGCCGGCTCACCCTCCCCCCTCCCCCGGAGGCGGACAGCCAAACGCCGCCTCCGATCGGGCTGACGACCAGGGCCGGTCTGGTAGAGACACGGGTTTCGAAAAGTGTCCCTGACAGGCAGCGCACACCACACCGCACCAGCCAAAGTTTGGTGCGTTAGACCACTACGCTATCCACCAGCCCCCAGGAAATACTATTTCTAACATGAAGTGCTCTGCTGCCCTCTTGTGGATATGGGGATAAATGCATATGATAAATGGGAGGACATCTGAACTGCTGCTGGAATTCCACACCACTGACAGTACAGAACACCACGAGGAAGACCATTTAAAAAGGGCACACAGGATTCACACAGTTCAGAGTTCAGAAAGCAGTTAATGCCCAGTGTGATAAAATGTGAGTAAGTTGCAACAAATGTGAAGACAAACAAAGTAGTTAGGTTTTGCTTTATTACAGAACATAAACTCAGCTTATTTTTTATGATGACTGTCCGAAATATTAACATCAAGCCAGCGTTCCACATTCCATGCCTCTACAAATGTCACAATGTCTATGCTCGTGTAACCCAGGTCACATAATAAGTACAGGAGATTCACAGCTGATGATTTTCTACACTGAAGATGACTTTCTGCGGCTTCTACAACATTCAAAATAACAAAAAAATCTAGTTCTGCACTCAAGGTGTGACAATGTAAAAGTTCAGCTAAGTACAGAGGTGCCAGCCCATTCAAAGCTTTAAAAACAAACAACAAAAGTTTAAAATCAATCCTGAAGAGGACGGGAAGCCAATGGAGTGAGGCCAAAACTGGTGTAATGTGGTCGCGCTTTCTTTTACAAGTGAGAAGACGAGCAGCTGCATTTTGTACCAGCTGCAGACGTCGAAGCGACGACTGGTCAATACCAACATACAAAGAATTACAATAATCCAGCCTCGTGGTAATAAAAGCATGAATTACCCTCTCTAGGTCTTTGGGGGAAAGATAGGCCTTTATCTTTGCTAGGAGTCGTAATTGGAAAAAGCTGGTTTTAACAACTGAACTAACCGGTTTGTCAAATTTGAATGCACTATCAAAAGTGACTCCAAGGTTCTTGACAGAAGAACGGATATTAGCAGTTAGTGGACCCAGAATGCTAGCAGGATAATCTCTAAGAGCATGCCCAAACATAATGATCTCAGTTTTATTATCGTTTAAATTGAGGAAATGTATGTCCATCCAGGTTTTGATATCTTTTAAGCAGTCCACCAAGGGCTGCATTGTATCCATACTTTTTGACTTTAGAGGGAGATAGATCTGTACATCATCCGCAAAACAGTGAAAAGAAATATTGTGTTTTGCGAAGATTGATCCCAAGGGCAGCAAGTACAACAAAAACAGGATAGGGCCCAAGATGGAGCCTTGAGGACCCCACAGGTAAGAGGGGCCGCGATTGAAGAGAATTCCCTAGGTGAACTGAGAAACTCCGATCAGACAGGTAAGATTGAAACCATTTGAGGGCGGTACCTGTGATGCCTACACATTGTTCTAAGCGTGACAGAAGGATTCTGTGATCCACAGTGTCAAAGGCAGCTGTCAGATCTAGGAGCACAAGGACAGCAGAGTTACCTGAATCAACAGTTAAAATAAGATCATTAAAAACTCTCAAAAGAGCCGTTTCAGTACTATGGCGTGGTTTAAAGCCAGACTGAAACGCACTGAAAATAACAAATTGACCAATCAGAACGTTAGAATGGCATGATTGAAAGGTTACTTTCAGCCAATCGCGTGCGAATGCACGAAGAGTGAGTTCGCCTCCCTTCTCTGCGTAATTGTGAAGATAGCCAATCGGATGGAGAGACATCGCCTGCTACAACTTGGAAAAGCCTTTTACTAACGTTACTTCAAATACAGAAAAAAAACATTCTCTCTAAAAACTAATATCTCCAGGAAGTCTGTAGCTGCCCTACAGCGTGAGCAACTTTAGAATACATTTTGTTGGGGGATTCAAATACAATTATTTTATACGTTTTATGATCAATCATACTATTTTTATACAAACTTTTCAATACAAAGCCGGCACACCTTTTCAAAGCAGTTGTCCAGTGTCATTATTTATCCACCCAGCTCCAGCAGCCGAACCTAGGCCCATTTCCTTTTCAATGTAGTCACATCCCTTGTGCTATAGCTTAATAGTACATAAGCAGTGTTACACTCGAGTCCAGCCAGACACACGGAGTGATGCACCTCCTATCAAGCTGATGCAGAGAGTGGGCTCAGTAAGTCACAAATCACTGCTTTTTGGGGATTGCAGTGCTGTTTTCGACCTATGGAGAAAACGTAGTGCAAGGTAGTATCACTGAGCAATACTAAAGAATGTGTGATTGTATTTTTGAGCTGCAGACCCAATGCCAGGCAGCTAGCTAGGTAGTAGAGTACACAGAAAAACGAGAAAAAAAAAAAAAAAATAGCTGTGAAAAAAAGCCTCGTTGAAACCCGTACAAACAAGTACGACTATTATATTGAAAGGAGCGCATGTCCTAACATCGAAAGACGATTATCAGTACCATGCTACACAACATTTAGGTTAGAAATCATGTTGTGTTGTAGCTAAAATTATTACATTACACTGCAAAATTGTTTACATTAGATAATAGGCTAACGTTACTTGAGCGCTGATACCAATTCATTTCATGATTCTTTAATAAATAACAAAATGCAACTAATGGTAACGTTGTTTACTTGCTATCTATCAAGTACTTGCTATCTATCACTCCCCCCAATAAAATAATTTGACCAGTAATTTGAAAAGAAGAGGTTGTTATGTCAGTTACATGTCTTTTGAATAAAAGCTCATGGACATAATATGCTGGGTTTATCTGCTAAATCATATGTTGTTCATACACAGACAGAAAGGGCTGTTTTAAAAATAAAAAAGAGAGAGAAAGACGTAGGTCCTTGTGTTGTCTTGATCAGTCTAAATCTAGTGATTCTGGTTAATATTCAGACCTGCTGAGTGTGTGGGGAATGCCCCAGGGTTGTTTAGTTTATTCTTTTCATGTTAATTATAACTTGGCACCAAGCTAAAGATGAATTATCATAGCTGTAGTTAAGCTAGATATCTAGATCTGTTCGTATTAGCTGACTGTTGTAGCGTATTAGAGAAGCCACTGATCGCCAGCCTAGAACGTAATGGAATACTGAGCGTCTTTGTTGTCTAGGCAACCGAGCCGGTAGACTCACAAGCTGACAACCCGAATCTTGAATTATGACGTCACAATAGTCTAATTATGAGGACAACATGAAAAATATGTATATTCTACAATCATTTAGTTATCAATACCATTTAAATATCAGTATGGAAGAGGAGGAAGATGACGGAGACGGTGAAGGAGGACATGGAGGGGGAGAGAGCGGCAGAGCGTGGATCGCCCTCCTGGAGGAGCTGGAGAGAATGAAGGCCGGGAGTGTGGAGGAGAAGGTGAACGCACTCTGGGAGGCAACACAAGCAAAGCAGCACTTCCAGAAGGAGACGAAACGCCTGTGGGAGGAGGCCAGGCGATCAAAGGCCCTGCTGTCAAAGGAGAAGGCCGGCATCGAGGAGGAGAGGGAGGGAGAGGGAGGAGCTCGTCGCTGAATGCAGGGGCCTGGAGGCGGAGCTGGAGAATGTGAAGCAGGAGAAGGAACTCCTGAAGGATTACTTTCAAGAAGCTCCTGAAACACCACCTCAAGGAGCTCCTGAAACACCACCTCAAGGAGAATGAAACACCACCTCAAGGACTACTTTCAAGAAGCTCCTGAAACACCACCTCAAGGACTACTTTCAAGAAGCTCCTGAAACACCACCTGAAGGACTACTTTCAAGAAGCTCCTGAAACACCACCTCAAGGATTACTTTCAAGAAGCTCCTGAAACACCACCTCAAGGACTACTTTCAAGAAGCTCCTGAAGGAGCTCCTGAAGGACTACTTTCAAGAAGCTCCTGAAACACCACCTCATTAGAAGCTCCTGAAACACCACCTGAAGGACTACTTTCAAGAAGCTCCTGAAACACCACCTCAAGGATTACTTTCAAGAAGCTCCTGAAACACCACCTGAAGGACTACTTTCAAGAAGCTCCTGAAACACCACCTCAAGGACTACTTTCAAGAAGCTCCTGAAACACCACCTCAAGGACTACTTTCAAGAAGCTCCTGAAACACCACCTGAAGGATTACTTTCAAGAAGCTCCTGAAACACCACCTGAAGGACTACTTTCAAGAAGCTCCTGAAACACCACCTGAAGGACTACTTTCAAGAAGCTCCTGAAGGACTACTTTCAAGAAGCTCCTGAAGGACCACCTCAAGGACTACTTTCGAGAAGCTCCTGAAGGAGCTTGAGGGCAACCATTTTGAAGAGGAGGAAATGGAGACGCAGTGGGCCAAGTGCCAGGCCTTGCACAGAAAGTGGTGGGCCATCGAGAAACAAGTGATAAAGGAGGAAACTGGCGCTGGAGACCAAGATTCTGTCAAGCCGACGACAGTGGCAGATGGACCAACTGAGGCTGGGAAAAGAAAGACGTGGACAACAAAAGGAGGAAGGGAGCGATTGCACGGTGGTTTCACTCACTGATGCATCGCAACGGGCAAAATGAAGGCTGGTGTTACGACCGGTGGAGGGACTAATTATGCCCCCCTTTTTTTTTATCTATTATTTTTTGCTGTTTTTCCACATTTTCCCACTGTGGCTGCAATGGAGACCATTATGGATTTGATTTTACTTACATTTTTCATTTTTACATTTTACTTGGCTTGTTTTAGTCCAAGAGCTAGGATAACGAATTATCCCATTTTTGTATCCCTTTTTTAATTCATTATTTTTTGATGTTTTCCCCCATTTCTACCATACTGTCCAATTATGTTTTATTGAATAATTATTGTTTTTATTATCCGTTTTGATGAGTTGAGACGTCCATAGAAATGTGTGACAATTTATCTAGACTTGTGCTCAACAAAATCTTTACTTTATTCTTTTGAAACTGAAAGATTGACAAATTGGGGTTGGATTTGATTTTTACACTTAGTTTTATTTAACTATTTAACTTAACTGCTACCTTTGTTTACTATTAGGTAGCTAACGTAGATTGGATACCAGGCTAACGTGGCTGCAATGGAGAACATTATGGAGCCGATTTTACTTGGCTCGTTTGAGTCCAAGAGTTAGGATAAAAACGAATTATCCTTTTTTTTTAAATCCCTTTTGAATTATCCCTTTTTTATTTATTATTTTTGCTGTTTTTCCCCATTTCTCCCCCACATCATTGCAGGCAGCTGCGTACCATACCTGTAACACTGGGAAGGAAAAGGTTAGTAATTATTATTCTTTTTAAATGAGGAGCAAGCAGGAATATAGTGTTGAGCAAGTAGGCAGTGGTGATGACAATTAGCTAGATGTACAGAATTCCGTGGTAGTTGAGTCTGAAAAGGTGGGTTTTGAGTCTCTTGCGGAAGATCGCAAGTGATTCTGTGGTCCTGACCGATTGTGGAAGGTCGTTCCACAACCAGGGTGTCAGGACAGAGAAGAGGCGAGACCGCAAGGAGCGGCTGCCAGGCGACCGGAGGGACGGGACAGTCAGTTTGCCAGAGGAGGCGGAGCGGAGGGGTCTGTCTGGGGTGTAGGGTGTGATGAGTGTCTGGAGGTATGGGGGAACAGTACCTCCAGCCGCTTGAAAAGCAAGCACCAGTGATTTGAATATGATGCGAGCTGCGATGGAGAGCCAGTACAGAAAGGAGAGTAGAGGGGTGATGTGGGTGAACTTGGGTTGATTGAACACCAGACGTGTGGCAGCATTCTGGACTAGTTGCAGTGGCTTGATGGCACAAGCCCGTAGGCCTGCCAGCAAGGAATTGCAGTAGTCCAGACGTGAGATCACCAGGGCCTGGACCAGGAGTTGTGTGGCCTCTTGGGTGAGGAAGGGTCGGATCCTCCGGATGTTGTGGAGGGAGAATCGGCAGGTCCGAGTGATCGCTGCAACGTGGCCCGAGAAGCACAGCTGGTCGTCCAGGGTCACTCCAAGACTCCTGGCAGACTGGGACAGAGACACAATGGAGCCTTCCACAGTGATTGAAGCATCAATCATCGGGGAGCCCTTTGCTGGGAGGAAGAGCAGCTCTGTCTTCCCCAGGTTCAGCTTCAGGTGGTGGGTGGACATCCAGGCAGAGATGTCGGCCAGGCATGCAGAGATCTGTGCCGGGACCTGGGTCTCAGATGGAGAGAAGAAGAAAGAGTTGAGTGTCATCGGCATAACAGTGATAAGAAAAACCATGAGCAGATATAACAGAACCAAGTGACTTGGTGACTTGGTGTACACCAAATTCAAATTCAAAAACTTTACTGTCATTATACTGAGCAGAGCATCAATATTTTAGACGAAAAGTAGCAGTGACATTTCTGGGGCAGTGTAAGTAAAATAATGTACTTCATAAATTAATGTAACAGACAATAATATAAAAGACAGTAAATGACAATATAAGATAATATACTGCAACAACAATAAAAAAATAAATTAAAAAAAGGCAATTCAACCTTGAAGAACAGTTCCGGGCCTCGCGTGGTCCAGTGGTTATTGAATTACAATTGAATGTCCGTGAATTGACCCTGTAGTGGGGTTCCGACTGTAAGAGCAACCTTAGAAGGGGGAACAAAAATAGTTCCAAACAGGCCAAATTCATGACAGTGAAAGATGCGATGGTGAAGTAGTGAGGTGTGCGGAGTTCAGCTGAATAACAGTCCTGGGGAGAAAGCTGTTTTTGAGCCTGGTGGTTCAAGCCCTGAGACACCTGTAACATTTCCCACTTGGCAGGGGATCGAACAGTCTATGGCAGGGGTGGGTGGGGTCACGGGTGATGCTACGCCCTCTCCGCTTACAGCGTTTAGCGTAAATATCCTTAATAACAGGTAACTGGGTGCCCATGATGTTCTCTGCGGCTTTTGCTACCCGCTGCAGTGCCTTCTGGTCAGCAGCAGTGCAGCTGTTATACCACACTGTTATGCAAGATGTTAGGATGCTTTCTAAAGTGCAGCAGTAGAAGTTGGCTAGGTGTTTTTGTGACAGGTGGGCCCTTTTCAGCCTCCTCAAGAAATAAAGGCACTGATGGCACCTTCTTTATCAGAGAGGTGTTTAAAGTCCAAGGAGATATGGACATCCAGGAACCTGAAACTTGACACACGATCTACCCTCAGCCGCGTTGATAACAATGAGGTTATGTCTGCGTTTATTGGACTTCCTGAAGTCCAAAATCAGTTCCTTGGTCTTTTGAACGTTGAGGGCAAGGGTGTTATTGGAGCACCACGTCTCCAAGGGTTGGACCTCCTCCCTGTAGGCAGTCTTTCTTTTGAAACGTAAAGATTGACAAATTTGGGTCCGATTTTATTACTGCTAGCTTCATTGACTATTAGGTAGCTAACGAGGTAGTTTGGATACCAGGCTAACATGGTTAGCAAATTGCCCGTGGCTGCAATGGAGAACATCATGGATCTTGGCTCATTTGAGTCCAAGAGTTAGGATAAAAATTGGGGCCTCCCACATGGTCTAGTGATTTCAACGTCCGACGCTGGCCACGGTGACCGGGGTTCGATTCCCCGTCGCGCCAGAGTCAATTGGCTGTCCGCCCCAGGGAGGGGGGAGGTAAGCCGACACAGTTCGCTGCGCACAGGAGTGGTTCTGGGGTGCTGGAATTACAGTCGACAGCAGTCTCGGAGGAGGCAGCGATTCGCCATCGTCACTGCCGATCACAGGGCTACGGCAGCGAACTACGAGGGAGGCCGCACTCTCGCCGCGTGACCCTTGTCAACCCATTTCAAAAATGGCGACTGTAATTTAAAAAAAAGGAAAGTTGACCGCTGCTTCCAGGAAAAGTGGAAATTTGAGTATTTTTTCACTGAAATACGAAACAACTGTGTCTGCCTAATTTGCCAAGAGACTGTGGCTGTTTTCAAGGAATTTAATATCAAGAGGCACTACCAGACGAAACATGCTAACTACGACAAGCTAACTGGGAACGAACGCGGCGAAAAATTGAAGCAACTGGAAGATGTTTTAACGGCACAGCAGCGGTTTTTCACAAGAGCCCGTGAGTCAAATGAAAATGCCACAAAGGCGAGCTACGAGGTGGCAACGCTGATTTCCAAGCACTGCAAACCTTTTACTGAGGGTACATTTATTAAAGACTGCGTGATGAAAATTGTGGAGAAAATTTGTCCTGAGAAGAAGCAAGTTTGCCAATGTTTGCCTGGCTCGTAACACTGTGGTACGAAGAGATCTGATATTAAGAAGACAAAAGGATTGGAGTTTGACTTTTTTCGTTAGCCTGATGCATCTGACACCGCTCAGTTACTTATTTTTTCGAGAGCAAAAATGAATGTGGTGAGTTTGACTTTTTTATTTGTTTCTGCCTAGATGACATGAAACTACCGTGGAATAAAGTCACTGGGATTATTACGCATGGTGACCTGCCATGGCTGGCGGCAGTTATTATCAACCCTAGTTTTGACAAAGTCAGCGAAGAAGGAGGCAAAGCTATAAAACTCCACTGAATTCACCATTCTCTGAAACATCTGAAATGAAGTTAGCTGATAAAGGCTTGACCTCCAGAGCCTTTCAACAGTTTCTACTCGACATCCAGGCTGAACAAGATGTTGAACAGATTTCAGTCGGGGTTTGTTCTTTAGGCAGAAAATCGGAATTCTTGGCAAAAAGGGACAACCGATGCCAGAACTATCTGATCCTGTTTGGCTGGCTGATTTTGGATTTTTAGTTGACATAACACGACATCTGAACGCGCTGAACACGAGCCTTCAGGGGCAAAATGCAGTGGTAAGCCAACTGTATTCACACATCAAAGCCTTTGGGATCAAGCTGCTACTTTTCCAAAAGCACCTGTCACAAACGCAGCCCAATACCACACATTTCCCATCGCTGCAGGAAATAATGACCAGTTTTCCACAGAACAATATCAGTGCGCAAATGAGGAGGTATGCAGCAGACATCTCATCTCTGGCTGAGGAGTTTCAACAGCGCTTTCGGGATTTTGCAGCTATTGAAAAGGAGATCACGCTTTTTTCCTCTCCTTTCTCCGTGGACCCTGATGACGCTCCAGACCACCTGCAGCTGGAGCTCATTGAGCTGCAGTGTGACGCCGAGTGTCGCAGTCGGCACCAACAGCTCCCTCTTGTCAACTTTTACCGCCAGCTGGATAAAGGCAGGTTCCAAGAGATTCGAACATTTGCTAAGAAAATGCTGAGCTTGTTTGGCTCGACATACTTGTGCGAGAAGACATTCTCGGTTATGAACATTAACAAGAACCGCTTGAGGACGAGACTTAGTGACTCTCACCTGCGTGACATCTTGCCCATCAAAACCACTGTTTTTGAGCCAGACCTGGCCTATTTACTGCAGTCGAGGTCTCAGTATCACCCTTCACATTAGTGCAGGCAAGTTATTTGTTTAGTCTTCTGAGGTGAATAAATTCTAAAATGTCAGTGAATTGATTTTTTTTTTTTGTGATGATCAAAACCACAGTTTTGAATATGCACTGAGTCTTTTCAATCCGTGTATCATTTCTTCTTTTGTTTTTCAATTGACAATCAAACCGGGTCTCGTAAACCCGACAAATTAAATATTAAAATCAAATTCGGTCCGGCAGCCCGGTTTTCCATTTCGTATTTTTGATCTGAGTCTAAAATTGAAATAATGAAAAACACGGCCTTTTAGGTTTTTGATATCCGATTCAAAATCAAATAGCATATTTTCGGTTTTTGATGGGTCAATTGAAAAACGAAAGAACGAGTGATACAAGGATTCATATGGCCCTCAATGTTTTGTACTTCTGAATAAGATAACTGTTAGTGTTATTTTCCTGTTCACATGTTTTGAATGTAGAAGCTTACAGTGAGCATTTAATAGTGAATAATATGTAATGTTTCAAATGAACCTAGATATGTTTAATCTTCCCGAAAGTTTTTTTTCCCCAGACAGACTTTTTTCTTCATTTTATGTGGTCTTCAAATATGAAAGGCAGAGTGATTTTGGTAAAAAACTTGTTTAGATTTATTTGTGTTCTGTGTGAAGAAATGAAAAGTATGCCATTTGCAATAAAAATGTCATAAAATAGTTCATTTGCATTTAATGTTAATGGTTCAAAGAATGTCAGGCTGAATGGTCGGCCCCCACACATTTTCACCTCACCAAATCTGGCCCTCTTTGCAAAAAGTTTGGACACCCCTGCTTTAGACTAAGTAAATGATGACCCTAGATGGGCCGAACAGCCTGTGCTTAACATTATGCAATCTTATGTTCTTATAAATATTTGGAAATAAGAACACAAGTTTATGAATAAATGTAAAAATGTAATTCTCAGCTTTATACAATTAGATGAAATAGAGAAAATCTAAATCCTTTTGGGAGAGGGACACACAGGACCTCTTGCTGGCCAGTATGTGACAGCATGCTATAGGCTGAGAGACCGTGAGTAGCAGACCACTCAAACATCTATTACTATTATCATTCATAATTATTACTACTGTTCTCATGGTTATTCGTTTTTTTAATTCATTCATCCGTCCATTTAAAAATGTAATAACAAATAACCTTCTCTTGTACAGCTGATATGTTGTTATTGTCGATTTTTTTAATTTTATGGAAATGATTGCTGTGGCAATACTATGATGTGTGGTAATGTCAATAAAGTTTATCATTTGAATTTTAAAAGTATTAAACATCCAAAGATTTAAATGAATAAACCTTCTAATTTGCTTCTGAAATTAATACATAAAATCAACAGATGTAACACACGTGAAAAACTGTATATTCTTTTTTTATACCACATTTTTTCCCCCGGAAGGGAAGTGCACCGTTCCTGGATATACTGCAATACCAGGTCGATGCGTGGAGTGGACGGAGCAAGCCCCTATTCCATCTCCCAGTTCCAAAAATCAATTTAATATATGGTCCCCAGATAGGGGACGTATCAGATATTAAACTGATAAGAACAGATACTACACTTGATCTTAGCCAAAAGGCCGAGAAGCGATACTGAACGGCAGCTTGAGTCGAGAGAGTCGATGTCGGATATACAATGTACGCTGACAGTGAAAGAAGATTTGGGCTCAATGTCGAAACAACCCCGACAAATACATACTATTAAAAACTGTAACGTAAAACAGTAATCCATAGACATCGATTACTTAACACTTTTGTATTATTTAATATTCTCGGATAGATCCCATGATGCATCATACTGTACATGTTTTTAAAAATAAGCCAATCACGCCAGTTCATATTGTTGTGGCTTTTACACGTCATTAACTACGGCAGGCGAGGAGGCACATACCAAACGAAAACGCGCGGTCAGGCGTTCCTGCTCACTCAACAAATACAGTAATTACAAGATTGAATCATTCTGACCGACACTGTGTCAAACACACACACTGTGTAGTAAAACAGTTAATTACTGTTTTGTCTGCATGGCGTTACTTCTCTGCATTGTGTTACATCGGGATATAGGTGGTTTACCAATTTCGCTGTTGCTACATTTAGCTATAATTGGCCATTCACCGTCTGTGGCACTTTTAGGTTAAAAAAAAACCTTTAAAAAGGTTTTACAAACTTGGTGCGCTACACGAACCATTCTCGTAAGCAATCGCGTTATAACCTCACTTTATAAAAACAAATTAGAACCAGCAAACCATGCAATTTAACGTTACGTGTCAATCAGATAGTGAACCTGGGAACTAACGTTAACTGTAGTGGTAACTAAAGGTAACAACCGCAACTAAAGGTAACATTACTACAAATCAGTAAGGTAGCTACAAATAAAGGTAACATTACTACAAATCGGTGCGTCACTGTTTCCACATACAACTACACAGGTTTAACTTCCGTGCACTGGCTCAAACCAGTTTGTTCTAATTTCACATGAATAAGCATTATAAAATATTCACGTGCCATATTTTCCTACGGAAGGATATGTATATCTATCAGTTTGCTTAACGACATTCATTTCCCTCAACCACGCTCCAGGAATTAGGTCTATCGCAGTGTAAAAGGCGCTTTCCACAATAAAGCAACACCTCCAAACCCACGGACCACTACCTCCCCCTAGTGGACAGATCCGGATAGTAACATTTTCTAACGTGACGCAATCTCAAAAACCCAGCACTAAAGTTGCTGCACTCGTTTAATTAGTTTACGCTGCTCGCTTGATGTTTTAAACAAAAACTAAATGTTTTTAACGTTTATTTGGGCTCTTTGTGTTATTTTTCATTTTTAAAACCTACTTTCGGATTTACTCGCGTACTATTGGTTATAACTACGCTGCCCTGGAGTGAATAGGGTCAACGTACTAGGAGCCTATATTGCCAGACATCTTCCAACAAGCCAATTCTTGCTAAACTAATTTCTACTTCAAGGATAGTGCTAGCTCGCTAGCAAAGGCCACATAAACCAACATTAGCCAAGTCGCAATTGATTTTCTTTTCTTACAAATGACTTAATTCCATTTGAATCCAACCGCGAGAAACATCGGCGCCAGTCTCTTCCGTTATGTTGTAAAACAGCAAACTAAACTCGGCGTGAACAAACCGGCCCACTCACCTTGTGCTCAAAACACAGCGCGCCCTCGTCAGTCAAGCACGTTCTCGCAAGGAGGGCACCCTCCCACGCAGCCCGTCTGCAAATCAACGGGTTCTGTCCGAAGCTGAAAAAACGCGAAAATAATGTCCCATTTATCCAAGGAGAAATATAATTTCGCTACTGCAGTACGATTTCTATAGGCCTAGCTCGCATTCGGTTACTTTTGATAGCCTACTTGATCCAATATGGCGTGTATGTTGGAACTTGAAAAGCCAAACAACTTAGCTAGCAAAATTTAACTCATCTTAATTAACATCTGCGAACGGAATTACATTAAATGCTTTTAGAAGTTCAGACTCTTGATTTAGTGATGCGTTTACAGTCGGCTTAAGTTACGAAATTCCTAGGCTACATACCTTACAGTTGCGTAGCTAACGTTAGCCAATTTATTAGCTGAAAACATTCAAAATTCGCACGTATTGTAAAATAAACTAGTACAGAATATCCTACACGACTTTAACTCAAGTTCACATTTACAGGCTCAAACAAAAGAATGGACGGTGAGGTGAAATGATCACACGAGCAGCGAGCTAAACTGCCCCTGGAAAGACGGAAGGTGCAACCCACCGAATCACGAGACTATCTCTAACTTCTTCCCCGGAATAGCATTTTCGTCATTTGGGAGAGCGATGTATTACTGACATAAACGCACCGTTTGAAACTACTCTTGAAATGTATTGTAATTGTATGTTGTGTTATGTTTTGCTATCGCGATTTTTGACTGACCCTGACATGGGAAAATCGCATTGCTACTGGTCCAAAAACAGTTACGGAACAGCGAAGCCCACGATAAGTAAAAAAAATCAATAAATTAATCCGTGCGATTTATCTTTGAAATACTGTAAATTACATAAATAAATATACGTTCATGAAGTGAAATGGAATAACAGTTGTTTGAAAAATATATATTCCTGCATGGAGTGTTTACTCTGACCTCTGTCACGTGAGCGGTCTCGACCAATTAAAGCAGAGCTTTCTTTGACGACACAACGGCGGCGTCCTAATACTCGGCCCTCTGTACCTTGTTCCCGCGCTTAGTCTACTTCTCCTCGTCTCCTTGACAACATGTCAGAAGTAGAAGAGAGGGGGAGACAAGTGGTAGGCCTAGAGAATGAGGGAAAACGGCTTTTAGTTATAAATGAGTGCTCCATGGTCATGGGACATAGAAAAAAATGTTAAATTAAATTACATAAATAAGGACAAGGAAAGGAATGTTTGAACATGTGTTGTCAGGGTTGATGAGCTGCTTGCACCCTCGTGTGCAAGACGGTGCCAGACACAGAATTCCCCGCCGTAATATAGCCTAATATATGCAATTTAGCAGACGCTTTTATCCAAAGCGACTTACAGTAGTGAATGCATACATTTTCAGTATATGTGGCCCCAGTGGGGAGGGGTAGGGCCAAGCACGGATTAAGAACACAGAGTCCCATGGGCCGACACAGTGAAACGTGTGAAACATTACCTTAAAACATGTGTTTTTTCCTCGCCTTCCTCTGGGCAAAAGCGTCCACCACGTCATTAAAATCCAGGCCTCTGACCAAATCTGACTCAATTGCCGTCAGTGACAAAGAGCTGAGGCGCCTCAGTCATCTTGGTTCGTAGTTAATTCTTTATAGGCTACGTCCCAGTTTCGAAAACGAGCGCTCTCGCCTAACTTTAGGGATGGGAGCGTCAGGTAGCCGGTTAACTACATAGCTAACTTTCGTTAATGGCAATTCTATTAATTCCCTAGTAACAAACAGTACTGTATCTTGGGTAACCTATACAGGCAGGGTTAGCTAGCTAGTTACCTTCTGTGTCGTTGGCATCACCATCGGTAACGTCCTCCTCGTTCACAGCCACCGGCGTTGCACTGGAACTAGCCACAGCTTGGCTGCTAAGTTCACTATCGAGCTGGCTGGCAGTGCGTACATCCACTGCAGCAGGTTTAAAATCATTCGAAATTGCGGGAATAGCCGCCAGCATTGCAGACTCTTTTATTTCCGTTTCTTTCTTTTGCCCCACTGCTCCCCCATCTATCCATTTTAATTTGTCCTATTTCTTTTTTTACCAAACCCAGACGCTATTCTAGACAAAGCTAACTAACGCTAACTTCAGTAAAAGCCAGCGATGACGTAGGCCTACCATCATCATGATTGATCCAATTAAATCACTCTATAAAGATGAAAGCCAATAATATAACACATACGTATGTTTTTGAAAGTTAACCGTTAAACTCAGTGGGTCAGAGGGGGAAACGAGAAAGTGGGATGCGCTAGCTAGTTACACAGGCGGGAGGCGGTTTCTCAGCGGGAGTTACGCATGGGCTCAAATTAATGCCAAAAGTATTTCGTCTCTGTAAGCAATGACTTGTGCTTGCAACTTATGGTTTGTGTTTGAACAATCTGAAATAAAACATTTTGTACTTGTAACCAATGACTTGAGCTTGTAACTTGTGGTCCGTGTTTGTACTTTACCATTTGTGAACAGAAATAGTACTAATGGAAAACAGTATTTACGTGCAACACTCGCTCTACATGCAACGCTCAGTTTACAATATATTTTTTTACGTGCAACACTCGCTCTACATGCAACGCTCAATTTACTAGATTGTTTTCTACACACAGACTTTTGGCACTGTTTTGACGCTTTCGGTAAACTATCCAATCGGCATCCAGAAGAGATCAGGTTGCAATACTGTACTACAATTTTGTGAGAGGCTCAAGGCCCCATATCAACAGGAGGGGAGGAAGCAGCGAAAGGCACAATGTGACCCACAATTCACCTGGACACGGATCTCACACGTGGTTAACAAGCACACTGTGTTCCTGAAGAGGCTGGAGACCTCTGACCTTTGACCCCAGAAACAAGCTAGCTCCGCTGTGCTGATATGGCGTCATACGAACCAGGAAAACAGGAGGAAGCAGTGTCCCAAATGGAGAGAGAGACACAGGAATAATTAAATAAACCAAATAAGATCAGACTAACATGTAGGTGTGAGTGTGAATATGCATTTTTTGGTGTTTGTTCGTGTGTGCGTGAGTGTATTTATGGGTGTTTGAGTGTTAATGTGTTTATACCACAGTTTCCATTCCTCAACTTAAGCAGCACCAGCAGCAGTGCACTGAGCAGGTCCAGAGCCATAATGGAGGTCACCCCTTACCTTAAGCAGCACCAGCAGCAGTGCGATGAGCTCCATCCAGAGCCGTAATGGAGGCCTCAGTGGTGCCCTGGTTCTCACATTTACATTTTAGGCATTTAGCAGACGCTCTTATCCAGAGCGACTTGCACAGTTTACATTTCTTTACATACAATCCATTTATACAGGTGAATATTTTACTGAAGCAATTCAGGTTAAGTATCTTGCTCAAGGGTACAACAGCAGTGCCCCACCTGGGAATTGAACCTGCAACCTTTGCGTTACAAGCCCAGTTCCTTAACCATTACACTACACTGCCAGCCATGGAGATCCGTGTCTCACATGTGAATCACTCAGATTGGTGAGAGCACAAACATCCCTATGACAGGGTTTCATTTCTCTCGTGTGCTCATGGTGGAGTATTATAGAAATTACCTTATTAATCTCCAAATTAATATTACATGTACAACTTTGACTATGTTGAAACTGAGGCAACACCATAAACTCTTAGAATATACGGATTATACAAGGTGCAGCATCTGTTTTTGTAAATAAGAAATATTGTTTATTTTCACATGGAAAATCTGAATGGCACCTCCTGGAAACACAGCAACATGTTTGTGAACATAAATTACACAGGAAAAGGCAAGTGTAAAAAAGTATTGCCACAGGTCTGTGTTCACTGTGCAAGTTGTTGTGTAGGGCAATATGCATTAGGGGATGCATGTAAACACACTGTCATAAATGTTTTGCAACAGTCAAAGGGGTTTTACATCACACAAATCTTATGCTATATATTGTAAGAAGTGTGGAAAATTAAGTGTTATCAAACACTTTTTTGAGAACGGGTTTTAAATGGAACTGCACTGTGGTGTAAAAGTTATCCCTGATTTGTGTGTTAAAATAACTGAGAAAACAAAGTCAGAAGGGAAACTACTCTATGTTCACCAAATACCCAGGGTACTTTCTTTCATAATGGGAAATGCCCAGGCTTTCTGGAAGGAGGTCTGTGATGTGATGTCCATTATGATATCTAAAAAGATTTCACCAGCTGTCTTGTTAATGAATGACAGCTCAAATCTGGAGTTATCTGTCAAACAACCAGCTAGGGTCCTGGGTCTGAAACTATAGGCAATCCATCTCTCTGGGCCTACACACAGTCACAGCTATAGGGCCATATTATTATTATTTTCCCACTGAATGCAGAAATAAAGCAGGACAGTAGAGAGAGCCACATTGTTAGAGCTGTGTCTCAACAGGATGAGCATCCCAGTAGCCGGTCATCCAATGTTGTCAAACACTTTAACAAGCCAACACACACACACAAAACACATATATGCACACCATATACACACAAACATACACACACACACAAATACATACACTCACACACCTTATAGAAAAACACTACCCATAAGACACAGTGTCTCAGTGTAAGGGTTAGTTGAGAGAGACAGTGTGTGTTTTATGTGCTGGTGAAAGTCTGCTCTCTTTCTTCACTCCCTACTCTGCTCAGCTTGGCCACAGTCCAACACCACACCTCCTGCAGGTACAGGTAGAACCAGGAAGTCACTCCTTCTCTCTCACACACGCAGTTTAAGAGAAACAAAAAAATTAACTCTGTCTCTGTCAGTGTGTGCAGTAAAATGGCTCAAGCTGGAGATCTACTGGATCAAGACCAGTTCAGCTGTTCAATCTGTCTGGATCTACTGAAGGATCCAGTGACTATTCCCTGTGGACACAGTTACTGTATGGGCTGTATTAAGGGCTGCTGGGATCAGAATGATGATACTGGTGTCTACAACTGTCCCCAGTGCAGAGAGATCTTCACCCCAAGGCCTGTTTTAAGAAGAAATGCCATTCTGGCTGAAGTGGTGGAGAAACTGAAGAGAACAGGACTCCAAGCTGCTCCTCCTGCTCACTGTTACGCTGGACCTGGAGACGTGGCGTGTGATGTCTGCACTGAGAGAAAGCGTAAAGCCATCAAGTCCTGTCTGTTGTGTCTGGCCTCTTACTGTGAAACTCACCTCAAGCTTCACAATGAACTCATCCCGGGGAAGAGACACACACTGATCGATGCCGCTGGAAACCTGCAGGAGAAGATCTGCTCTCATCATGACAAACTGCTGGAGGTTTACTGTCGTACCGATCAGCAGTGTATCTGTTATCAGTGTCTAATGGATGAACACAGAGGCCATGATACAGTCTCAGCTGCAGCAGAAAGGCCTGAGAAACAGGTAAGAACTGGAACTCTGTATTGGCAGGTCTCCTACACATAACACTTACACTTTTTTTACAGTGGTTATAGTAAAAAATCTTGGTTTATTGCTTCAATATATATATTTATGAACTGTGCTTCACTGATTTAATTTGTTTTGTAGTATTTTATGAATTTGGAAATGTATTGAAAAAGGAAGTGGAGTTTTTAGGTCATAAGTTCAGTGACAAAGGCTTATCAAGCAGCTAGAGGAACTGCTCCCCCTTACCTCCAGAAACTCATCACACCCTACACCCCAGCCAGACCCCTCCGCTCCGCCTCCTCTGGCAAACTCAGTGTCCCATCCCTCCGGGCGCCCGGCAGCCGCTCCTCGCGGTCTCGCCTCTTCTCTGTTCTGACCCCTCAGTTGTGGATTGACCTTCCGCAATCGGTGAGGACCGCGGAATCACTTGCGATCTTCCACAAGAGACTCAAAACCCACCCTTTGAGACTCCACTACCACTGAATACTGTACATTTAACTAATTGTCACCACCACTGCTTACATGTTTAATACTGCTTTCTGCAATATGTCTAACCAAATAAAAATCTACTAACCTTTTCCTTCCCAGTGTTACAGGTATGGTATACAGCTGCTAACAACAATGTCTATCACTGTATTACTGCACTGATCTCTTGCGCAAACTATCATTGTTCTTACTATGTATTTATGCACATCTTGTAAGTAGCTCTCGTTAAGAGCGTCTGCTAAATACTTAAAATGTAAAAGGTAAAAATGCAAAACAGAAAGAGCAGGAAGTGAACACAAGCCAGCTCTCTGTGAGAGCTCTGTTCACCCCCCTCACTCCCCTGTTCACACCCCTCACCCCTTATTCACCCCCGAATGAGAATCAACATGGTTGGAGCAGCTATTTCACTGTCACAGTTTACAAGCTTTACCTATAAGACCAGAACACTTCTACACACTGACGTGCAGTGTGTGATACAGTTTCATGGTTAATTATAGTGTCATTTTTAATACTTATACAGAAGTATAGTTTAACCGATGTTAATGTATTGCAAGATAATATAACAAGGAAAACAATCTGTCCACAGAAGCAACTAAGGGAGACACAGAGGAAATCCCAGCAGGGAATCCAGGAGAGAGAGAAGGAGCTGCAAGATCTGAGACAGGCTGTGGATTCACTCACGGTGGGTGGCTGGAAGAGCCATTTCAGGGCCCAGTCAGGGCTCTCCCCCAGTCAGCCAGTGAGGAACCCAGTGTTGGGCCACTTTCCAGCTCTGTGGGGCTCAATCCCACTGAGCCACACTGCGGGGAACAGGCTGTCTCGGGTCCCAGTAAGAGCTGAGTGAAAGGCCTAGTTAAAATGTACAGCTCTCCTCTCTCTGTGTCTCCTGACAGCGCTCTGCACAGGCAGCAGTGGAGGACAGCGAGAGGCTCTTTATTGAGCTGATCCGCTCCATTGAGAGACAGCACTCTGAGGTGAAAGAGCTGATCAGAGATCAGGTGAAGGCTGCAGTGAGTCGGGCTGAAAGACTCCTGGAGCGACTGGAGCAGGAGATTGCTGAGCTGAGGAGGAGAGACGCTGAGCTGGAGCAGCTTTCACACACAGAGGATGACATTCATCTCCTCCAGGTAACATCACTGGCTCTCTCACAATCTGCACTGTGTACATTGTACATACATGGTGAGGCATGTTCCTCATTTACAATGATCTGCTCCTGGCATCTCCACAGGAATGTCTATTGAGACTGTTTGGTTCTCTGTCTGTCTGTCTGTCTGTAGACATGTCAGTCTGTCTGTGCCCCTCCTGGACCTGGAGACCTGCCCAGAATCACTGTCAATCCACACGTCTCTTTTGAAGCTGTGAGGAAACATGTCTCTGAACTGAAAGAGCGACTGGAGGACATCTGCAAGGGGGAATTAGTCAAGATCTCCCAAACAGGTGATTACATCAGAAATAGTTTTCTAAATGTTATGTCATGTAGGCACTTCATTATTTTAAGCAATTTCATCATTCTATGACAAGGGCTATTCCTCAGCACTGGCAGGATATTATATATATTTCTTTCAATTTATTTCACATTTTTTCCCATTTTTCTCCCAATTTGGTTGCCAATTATACCCTCTATTTTATCTCAATTCACCCTCCCCACGAGTCCGCCGCCCGTCCTCCGAGGCGAGACACTATTTCCGGGCAGATTTTATCCGCCTCTTCTGAGACAGAATTATACCACGGACGCCTTTTACCTGCTCCTCGACGGACTCGTGCTCACCCTCCCCCTCCCCCTGGGGCGGACAGCCAAACGCCGCCTCCGATTGGGGCTGACTACCAGGGCCGGTCTGGTAGAGACGCGGGTTTCGAACCGCGCCCCTGAGAGGCAGCGCACATCACGCCGGACCAGCCAAGTGTGGTGTGGTGGCACTGGCAGGGTATTTTAACAGAATTCTGCATGCAGGTGTAACGGAGTCGCTCCGGCCTGTCAGCGAGTTTCGAGACATGATTAGGTCGTTGAACTAAAGACCCGATTCCCCACCCAAGGGAACTAATCATACTCTTATTGATGCCACATTCTGCAGAGGATGCTTGATAATACTGGCAAATGTGTTTTTTTGTCGTTTTTGTTTTTGTTAACCAAATTCTAATAAGTGTACTGTATTTAATCTATGCCACCTTATTTTGTATCTTCGCTATGAAGCTTTTAATGGATTCAGTTGCAGGCCCAAGTTCCCTGCCGCATTGATTTTCATCGCAAAGTAGTGGTAACTCAGTATGAGTGTAGTCAGAGTACAGGCCCTCTGGGTTGTTTTTAAGTGTAGTGAGGGCATGTTGCATCCTGGTGTGTTCATTGCATCTCCTGCTTCCTGCTACAAGTTCTGTCTGCTCGCCATGGCAACCAGGGAAATTAGCAATATTGTTGCAGTTTCAAACTTTCAGTTCCAACTGTCACTGCTGTTTAAAAGTAAACTGCCAAAACTACTGAGCCTCCAGCGCTCAGCATGGTATGTCCCTCACACTTTCATTTCATATTGTTATTAACCCTGGATGAGCTCAGTTTGCATTCACGTGCATTTTATTGGTTAAAATATCTTTCCATTTTTCCAGGAAATATGATAAAAAGTTCATCTTTAGGAGCTCATCTTTCTTGTGATCTCTCTACAGTGGAAGAAGTCCATATTCTAGTGCCCAGGACCAGAGGGGCCTTCTTACAATGTGAGTCTGTAATTAAAGCTAAATTGAAACAATAAGGCAACACGATAATAAGATGAAAATATGAATACACATATTTTAAAGTATTTTCTATATTCATGACTGACTGATTTTCAGTCCCTGTTAATTCAGCTGCAGTGATTATGGCATTAATCACAAACATACGAATACCATAAGACATTTCCTACAGTAACACATTGTGTAAAGAAAGTTACTAAGAATGATATGTTAGAAAAACTAAGATAATATCAATAGAAAATCAATAGAAATAGAAAAGAAAAAGTACAACAAAAATAAAAGCTAAATGTGTGAATGAAAAACTATTTAATTTAAACATGTGTAAAATATGTAAGTGATGTAATGTGATGTTTATGATTACTGAGCTCTTCTCTTCTCCTTCTCCTCCATCAGATTCCTGTGAGCTCACACTGGACCCCAACACAGCAAATAGACGCCTACGTCTGTCTGAGGGGAATAGAGAGGTGACACGTGTGGGACAGATCCAGTCATATCCTGATCACCCAGAGAGATTCGACAGCTGGACCCAAGTGCTCTGCAGAGAGGGTCTGTCTGGACGCTGTTATTGGGAGGTAGATTGGAGTGGGGAGGAGGTTGATATAGCAGTCTCATATAAAGAGATCAGCAGGAAAGGAGGGGGTGATGACTGTGGTCTGGGATGGAATGACAAGTCCTGGAGTTTGTTCTGTTCTACTTCCAGTTACTGGTTCAGGCACAATGATGAGTTCACTGAACTACCTGCCCCCCCCTCCTCCAGAATAGGAGTGCACCTGGATCACGGGGCAGGAACTCTGTCCTTCTACACCGTCTCTGATACAATGACCCTCCTCCACAGAGTCCAGACCACATTCACTCAGCCCCTCTATCCTGGGTTTTGGGTTTATAGTGGAGCTTCTGTAAAACTGTGTGATCTGGGATGGCGGAGAGAGAAGATCAGCAGTAATCAAAGAGAGAGAGAGAGACACTCAAATGAGACAGAAAGGACACAAAACAAAATATATAAATGATAAACAGAATAATAAATAAATAAAAGTGTGAAATGTAAAGCTTCTTTCGGCCACTGTAATACGAGGAGGATAATACTGGCAGCAGTAGTGTCCCTGTAGTCCCTTTCTAACAAGGCATTCTTTTAGATAGGGGTGTAAATCTACTGTGAAACTGAATGATCTGGACTGATAGAAATGAGAAACCTCAGCTGAATTCAAATTAAAAATGAATTTAGTTGGAAAATTTGATCAGTTTGCTGAATTTCCAATTAAAAACAGTACATTTTTAATCCACTTTAATAATTAGTACTTCTGTCCATCTATAAATATGGAGTTTTAAATAATTGCCTTATTAGACCATTTGACCTGAAATGGAGCAATTCAATTTGAATTCCAAACATGTATCATGAATGCGCTTCAGTGTTGTCCATTTTTAAATAAGTATAAATTACAATAATTACATAAATTATACACACATAACTTTTTGAGTTGACTAGTGCAGGCTGTACAGTTGACTATGTTGAGAGAACTGAATTCTCTAAAGTCTTGTCCTGTATGTGTGTTTCATTCATTTAAATAAACCTATTACTGAATCGCTGATGAATTCAAAGACACTGCTTCGTTTTTAATATTGTAAAAAAAAACATCAAAATATAATATGAGCTGAAGGCATGTTCACTGTGTATGTGATGTCTGTGTATGTTTGAAGGTGTGTGTGTGTGTGTGTGTGTGCATTCATGTGTATTTGTGTTAAGGTTTCAGTGTGTGTGTGTGTTTGTGTGCATCTTCACTTTCCCCATTGAGCACACTGTACATTGATTTTAGCATAACCAACTATTCTAGTCACAAGTCTCAAGTAAAGACTAATTTAATTTGTTTTATTCTTCTTTCTTTTTGTTAATAAAGATAACTCAACAACTTTGCCCTTATTCAACACACACTGTACTTTGACAGGAAATACTCTTTCTAACATGAAGTGCTCTGCTGCCCTCTTGTGGATATGAGGATAAATGCATCTGATGAATGGGAGGACATCAGGGCCCGTATTCACAAAGCATTTTATCTTACCACTAGGAGTACTTCTAAATCGCACTAAAACCTTTTAGTTAGGAGTCCCACCTTAAAACCTATTCACAAAGCTGCAAAGACAAACTCATACTAAGGAATTCCTATAATTGTCAAGCTAAGAGTGAGGGCGGGGTTGACGTCGTTGCTAAGGATGACGTTGTTTCTCATGAACGAGTTTACTCAGAATGCCCACAGTGATTGGCTAATATAGGGGATGGGTCTGTGTCCGCGTACGGATCAACCCCCACGGTTCGGCACGCATATGATCCGCGGATTAATAGCTAAATTGAACCATCATAGAGAAATACAAATACAGCCGCTGTTATATAAACCATATATGTTTTGGTTTGCTTTGTTTTTCATACTAAATGCCTTTCTGGGAGGCAGGTTTTAGAAATCGCGACCAATTAAATAAAATTTAAACATTAGCGATTTTTTAATTTTTTCATTAAATTAATTCAGGCATAAGACCACCCTAGTTAAATCGCCTAAGGCGTACTGAATCACCATCCATCCATCCATTATCTGGAATGGGCTACAAGACTTATTCCTGGTCAGGGAGTCAACTGGGGGCTGGAGCCTATCCCAGCATGCGTTCCGGTCTCACCTCGTGAGAGGCAGGAATACACCCTGGACAGGCTGGCCAATCCATCAAGCAGGGCACACACACCATTCACTCACACACTCATCACGGGCAATTTAGACTCTCCAATTAGCCTAACGTGCAGTCTTTGGACTGTGGGAGAGAAAAATCCGGAGTACCCGGAGGAAACCCACGCGGACACGGGAGAACATACAAACTCCACACAGAAAGGCCCCCGGCCTGGGATCTATGAACCCGAGACCTTCTTGCTGTGACCAACTACAAGAAACGCGACAGCGCTATCCACTGCACCACCGTTTAAAATTCATATAATGCCGCCCCACTGTTAAGATGAACCTACTGAATCTAAAAATGTATTTTGTGAAAATTTCAAATAAAGATTTAGTGAAATAACTTAAATTGAAAAACTGAAATGATCATTTATTCAATTCCTTGAGAATAGTTCCTGGCAATTTTTGGTGGAAACGCGCCTTTGGTCCCGTTATTATTATTAGGTCTTTAGCGACTTAGAAGTCCTCTTGCCTGCTTCTAACTTCTCCTGGACTTAGGAGCTGTTTTTAGCTCTCAAACCCTTTGTGAAATACTCTTATCCCAAAAATGGAGGAGTCCTAAATTTATAAGTGACACGCCCATTATTTTTCAGAGTTTCTCCTAAATTGCGGAGTTACGACCAACTTTTACCCTTAAAATGCTTTGTGAATACGGGCCCTGATCTGTTACAACAGTTCTGTCAGACCTGGGCCCTGTCCACTAACCCCAAAAGACTAAAATACTAATATTTCAAAAAAGGCACAGATGTCAGGGAAACAAATACAACTTCACCCTAGCAACAACTAAAATTGAGCAAACAATCAACTGCACATGGGACAAAAATCCAATTGAAACCCTGCATGTAGAGCTCCGTAAAAGCATCCTATGGGTGCAGAGGAAATCACATAACAAGGCATGCAGGGCAGAGTTAGGCCAATATCCTATATTGATTCACATTGAAAAAAGAGCCATCAAATTTTGGAAACACCTAAAAATGTGTGACCCCCACTCTCATCACTTTAAGCTCTGAAAAGCCAAGAAATGAACATCGAGAAGAATCCCCTCAGCCAACTGGTCCTGAGGCTCAATACATTAACATCTACTAGCCCAACTACTAACATCCAGCCTCAGGACAGTGACAACATAGCTCAGAGAACAAAATTATTAATAAACAAAAATAAATATATATAACCCATTGCAATGAAATTACAAAAACCCTTAATACACTTCAATGCCATTCAGTAATGTCATATTGTGTAAAAAATGTACACAAAGGTATATAAAGTATACCTTTCTGTGTCTGATGTAACTCTGTCAATGTCTTATGTCTGTAATTGTAAATGTGTGCTTTGGCAATATTAGAGTAATCTTGTCATGCTAATAAAGCCGTTTGAATTTGACTTTCAGAGAGAGAGAGCAAGAGAGAGAAAGAATTATAGAGAGGGAGAGAGAGAGACAGAGACAGTTATAGAGAAGGAGAGAGGGAGAAAGAGAGAGAGGGAGAGAGTTATAGAGAGGGAGAGAGACTTTTTTTTACTTTTGACGTTCCTTTATTACACGCACAAGAATCTTTCCACCATCTTTCCACTTTCCACATACACACCCCACAAAATCAAATCAGCAGTTAAAAACCTCTCTCCCCCTCATCCCAGATCACACAGTTTTACAGAAGCGTTCTCACAACAAGCCCAAAACGCAGGATAAAGGGGCTGAGTGAATTTGGTCTGGACTCTGTGGAGGAGGGTCCTTGTATCAGAGACATTGTAGAAGGACAGAATTCCTGCCCCGTGATCCAGATACACTCCTATTCTGGAGGAGGGGGGAGCAGGGAGTTTAGTGATCTCATTATTGTGCCAGAAAGAGTAACTGGAAGGAGAGCAGAACAAACTCCAGGACTTGTCATGACATCCCAGAACACAGTCATCACCCCATCCTTTCCTGTTGATCTCTTTATATGAGACTGCTATAGAAACCACCTCTCCACTCCACTCAGCCTCCCAGTAACAGCGTCCAGACAGACCCTCTGTGCACAGCACTTGGCCCCAGATGTCGAATCTCTCTTGATGATCAGGATATGGCTGGATCTGTCTCACATGTGTCACCTCTCTGTTCCCCTCAGACAGACGGAGGTATCTATACGCTGTGTTGGGGTCCAGTGTGAGCTCACAGGAATCTGTTGGAGGAGAGAAGAAGAGCTCAGTAATCATAATCATCACATTACATCACTTACATATTTTACACACGTTTAAATTAAATATTTTGTTTTATTCACACATGTAGCTTACATTTTTGTTGTTCCTTTTCTTTTCTTTCCCTTTGTATTGCATTTTCTATTAATATTATCATTGTTTTTCTAACATATCATTCTTAGTAACGTTCTTCACACAATGTGTTACTGTAGGACATGTCTGATGGTATTCGTATGTTTGTGATTAATGCCAGAATCACTGCAGCTGAATTAACAGGGATCTGATGGAGGAGATGTATGAGATCCCTAAAGTGAGTCAGTCATGAAGTTTTTTGTTTCTAGTTATTTTGCCCGTTTTTCTCCCATTTGGTTGCCAATTATACCCTCTATTTATTTAAATTCACCCTCCCCCATGAGTCCGCTGCCCATCCTCGAGCCATTTGAGAAATTGGTAACGAGCCAATTTCCCGGGCCGGCATATCTGCCTCCTCCGAGACAGAACCCGACCACAGACGCCCTTTCTGCTCCTTGACAAACTCATGCCGGCTCACCCTCCCCCCTTCCCCTGGGGCAGACAGCCAAATGCCACCTCGATTGGGGCTAATGGCCTGGGCCATTCTGGCAGAGACAGGTTTTCGAACTGCGTCCTTGATGGGCAGCTCACACATGTACAGGACCAGCCAAATACGGGTGTGTTACACCGTTACGCTATCCGCCAGCCCCTAGAAAATACTGTAAGTCATCTTGTTATTCATATTTTCATCATGTTGCTTTAGTTTTAATTACAGACTCACATTGTAAGAAGTCTTCTCTTGTCCTGGGCTCTAGAATATGGACTTCATCCACTGTAGAGAGATCACAAGAAAGATGAGCTCCTAAAAATTAACTTTTTATCATATTTCCTGGAGAAATGGGAAGATATTTTAACCAATAAAATGCACATAAATGCAAACTGAGCTCATCTAGGGTTAATAACAATCTTAAATAAAAGTGTAAGGAATATATATCTTGCTGAGTGCTGGAGGCTCAGTAGTTTTCGCAGTTTACTTTTAAATAGCAGTGACAGTTGGAACTGAAAGTTTGAAACTGCAACAGTGTTGCTCATTTTCCCAGTTGACATGGCGAGCAGAGAGTCAGAGAAGCAGGGAGAGAGAGGGAGAGAGAGAAAGAAGGAGGGAGAGGGAGGGAGAGAGAGAGAAGGAGGGAGATAGAGGAAAAGAGAGACAGAGGGAGAGGGAGGGAGAAAGAAGGATGGAGAGATAAATACTTTTTTACTTGTAATTTTCCTTTATTGAACACACCAAAAGCTTTCCACCATTACATAAAACAGAAACAATGTGTGTGTGTGTATGTGTGTATGTGTGTGTATTTGGCCTTCGATCTGTAAAAAAAAACCCAGAGAGAATCACACTGCAGGACTGGAGGCCGCAGTCACCAATCAGCACTGGAGCTGGACATACAGAATAATACAATGTCCTTTCTACCTTTCTCTAGTTCACAATGAAAGCTCAAAGGAATATACAGCTTTCAGGTAATGAGGATGTTACTCACGACACTTTAACATGCACTTCTTCTGCACTTCTATCTGTGTGGAATCCACCACCTCTTGCACAGCATCCATCTTCTCAACCTGGGACTGCAGCACTGTGGGAAAATCACAACACACACTAAGGAACACAATCAGTGCTGTGCGCAACTATGCCTGAATGGTTTCTTTTTCACAGAGATTTCTATGAATTCACCAAGTAGAAATTAGGGCATCTAATCATTTTGTGTTTTAAATTAGTTGGTGACTCATCAGGGATACTGTTGTCAGACTACAATTGGTTCAGAAGCCTTGCATGAAAGGACACATCTTCTGAAACCGACTAGGAGAGAAAACCATACACTACAAAATAAAGACTGAGGGCACATGTGCATGCATATTGATCATGCACATGTAGGAGCCAATCAGTCTTGTCTTACGTGTCTCCAGCTCTCCGCGATCACTGCCCCGGTCCTCCTTGTCCTCTTCCCTGTGTGTGGCCTCTGCAAACATGGTCAGGCTCTCCTTATGGTCAACCTGCAGGTCAGCCTCCAGCAAGCACACTTGGAAGGCGTCAATCAGCCGCTTGTTCAGCATTTCAAACTCCTCCCCGAGGACGTAGGCCTTGATGATGTGGCTGAGGAAGTTGGCAGAGGCGTAATTGTTCACCATCTCCTGAGCTGACTCCAGGGTGACCCTCAGCTCCTTCAGGCCCTGCTGTAACACCTCCGAGTGTCTGCCCAGGTCTTGAACCTTCACCACCTTTAACACGCCCTCCAGAGTCTTCACGCGCTGTGCCAACCAACCACATTGCCTTCCATTGTCCTTCACCTCCCCACACAGAGCGTACAGGTTCTGTGCCACAGCCAGGATGGCATCCGCAAGGTTCATGGCTGGATTTCAAAGAAAAGGAAGACTCAGAGGGTAGCAGACACAGAGCAGGCATTCTTCACCAGTGCTATTTTGTGTTAAAGTACATAAAAATACTACAGATGTATGAAAACTAGGAAGCTTACAAAAGCACTTCCCTGAAGCATGGAACTTAAATTGGGGATATACAAATGAATAATTACTTAATGAAGACTTTGGCCTTCTCCCATCATCAATAGAATTGGTCCAACCAAGGGATTCATGGAGTATTTCAAAATTGATTTACAGAATATTGACAGATGAAGAGCACTGTGTTTTGTTTCAGAGACACGATGTAAATATTTGCCTGTAGCAGTGCACAGTCACCTCACCCTTTGTAAAGGACACTGCATGCTTCCAGTCATTGACAAACCCCAATTTACCATTTCAATTATTCATGTGAAAGGCTTGAGATAACATTGCCGTGTTCCCCCCCACTGTGTTATGTAGCCGTTACCAATATGAACACAACACAAACTAATCACAAATATGACTATTGCTGACAAACAGTGCTATAGATGTCCTACGTGTTCACTCATTTCTTGTATAACAAAGTAACCATATCCCTTCTCCACAGAATAGGTATGACTGGTCCAAGTCCTGTGTAATACAAATGTGTCCATCTTTGGTGACATCCCTTCCCACATATTTATGCAATGTAATCATACCGCCTTTGTATTGTGTGTATCTAAACAAGTTGAATCCTTATTATTAGAAGCAGAGAAGTAAAACATGGAATGCTTTGTTTATTGTTATAATCATGGACAATATCTGAGCAGTAAAAAAATAGCAACATTATAGGAATTGAAATCTAGTTGATGTTCTTTGATGTTTGATTTTATGGTCTACGGAAGAGGTCTTCAACCTTTACTTTCCCAAGGACCACCACCTGGGAAAAGGGACTTCCTATTACATCTTTGCTTAAGTCTTATTTTTTGGTGTAAATTTTAATGTTAAGCAACCATATATTTTAACCACCAAATGATAAAAATAATGGCACTGAAATCAACAGGATAAGATCTAATTTGGTTACTATGGTTAAACTACACTTAAAAATAAATGTGTTTCTTTTGTTTTTCATTAGAAAATGTATATCTACTGTACAGTATATTTACATTTTAAGTCCTGTCAGGGACCCCCTGCAGTACCCCCACGGGCCCACAGGGGGCCACTGATCCCTGGTTGAGGACCCCTGGTCTACGGCCATAAGGAAGTTTATTCAATTTAAAAGACTCAGCCCTTACAAGGATCATATTCCAATGACTGAAAACCGAGTCATCAAAATGTGTTAACCAACCATGGGTCATTCTAAAATCATCTTTAAAAGACGAAGGAAAACTTCCTGACCGCAAATCTCAGAGGGACACAATTCTGTACCAAGCATGAGCACAGACAATTAACCATCAACCCTTGATTGCTGTGACAAAACCATGAAGTGCAATATCCAGTTAATGTCTGATAAGGAGCAATAGGGAAGCACTTCAGGAGCTGCATCACACTAGTTTGTGGAGGTTTCCTGACAAAGTTAGTCCAAGTGATTCTCCCTCATGCAACAAAGCATTCTGGGAATTCCCTTTGTCGGAACAGTGAGGTTTGAATAAAAATGGTCTATTCCCTGAATCCAGTAGCCTTAACAGTCAAATGCCCTAGTTTAAAGTTCAGCACTCTGATTACTGAACACAAGTGGTATTACGCATTAAAACCCCTCACCTATCCTACATGTAAAAAATATATATTTGATTTAGAATAATAATTACTACACAGGATACCAATTATCAATTAAATCAGCAAATTAATTGATACAATGAACAATCTGGAGGATCAACCTTCAACAAAATATACAAGTCACAATTCAATTAAAACTGGTTTATCAAGTTACAACAGTAAGACAAAGACAAAATATTCAAGGTCCAATCTACAGACGTAGGTTCAACTACCTTAACAAGTACGAAATCCTAGACTTAAAATTGTAACAGTCACAAAAGAGATGAAATGGAAGAAAATTATTCCAATGTACCAAATGACAAGGTTTCCGTCCTCAAATTTAGTTAAACTACCACACAAGATACGAACACAATTGCTAAAACAGTGTTACGAAATCGCAATCCAGTCAGGTTATGATGTCAGTAAATTAGTAAGTGATGTTTAGAATAGGCTACTTTACTCAAATTATTCAGTTACTTTAGGATAACCCTTAACAGCAATATACAGAATTTCTGCTCCAGTACTTCAGACTCAGAAACAACAACAAACTTGAAATCGGTGTCTCAGTGCTTTGGGCCCAATAAATGATTACGATCCAATTACTTTAGGACAGTAACACATGATCCAGCTAGGCTAGTTTTTAAAAATCCAGATACTTTAGGATACCAAGCTGAAGTTATCTAGCCAATTTGTTTAAGATGACACTAAATGCAGTTGCTGTTCCAGTACTTCAGACACAGTAAACTGAAAAAATTCAAATTACTTTGGGAATTAACGTTACACACAATAAACCGTAGTTGCTGTTTGGACACAGCCAACTCAAACAATTCCAGTTACTTTAGGAATTACACACAAATGTTAGAATCTATGTCCCAGTACTTTGGAACCAGTAAATTCCACAGACCCACTTGTTTCGTCTGTTCAACAATACAACAGTGCCACACTTCGGAATTAAAACTTCTTCTGCCAGTTACACAACAAATGACCTTAATCAGAGTGTCCTTTTACAACTTAGATTCTTTAGAAGAGGGAGTATTTCCTTACATTTAAACCAGCTTTTTAGAAAGAGAAAGAAACCCAATTTCTTACCTTGTTCCACAGCCTTCTTCATGACGATCCTTCCTGGGTGGCTCCAATTGTAAGGGGAAAGGGCACTCGAATTTGAAGAAAAATTATGTTGGTTCTCAAACTTCAAGAAAAAGGACTTTATTAGAATAACGTCAGTGTCAGATGTGAAATGATAATGATGTGCACTCTGGATTCAGTGGAGTCAATCTGAACCCAGTGCCTTTTCAGTGACTACTTTTTATACATTTTTCAACCCTTGATCAGGAGTGATACGATCCACAAATTGAAAGGATGTAGTGAATCTGTGTCACATATCATTTAAGGCTGTAGTGTATTGGCCTGTATTGCTGTGATTGACTTAGCATATGTGTTGATTTGAGTAGTTCCTAATCTCTCACTCCTGGTTGCTATTCTACCATTGTACCAATTGTGTTGTAATCATGATAAGATCAAGGGACCATTTGGCCAGTAAACATACTGGCATCAGAGCCTGCAAGACATATCTTTCAGTACATTAAAAATAATGTTTAATAAGGATCATATTGTTCTGTCAGCCACCTTTTGGTCTCTTTTTTCACATTTTAAAATATTTAAAATCCATGTAATCATAGCATTACAGGAAACATGTTGTTTTAAACTCCAGTCAGCTTCAGCAGTACATTTATTAAAAATAACTCATGCCTTGCTCACATTTGTATACATTATATGTAAAGAAATATAAGAAGCAAATTGTAACATTAACATCCATCAACAGTGTGCGAACTGAAGCGAACTGAAAGCAAATATAAAACAACACTATAACAACTTGCCTGGTTAAATCTTAGAATGTAATTTGTTTTTAAACTCTGTGGTTACAGTTATGGTAAAAATGTAATTGTTAAAGTTGACTAAAAGCTCATACTGTTTTTGATCCTGATTTAAGCACCTGACAGCTGGATCATATTCAGTTCAGGTGAGGTCTCTCACTTCTCCTGGTACAAATGAAACAGTTTCACAGGAGATTTTTAACTGTTCTGAAGTCCTGGGGCCAGTTATCCTTCTCTTGTCTTTTTCATTTTTATTAATTACTTTTTTAACTCTGATATTTCATATAGTTGTCTTGTCCGTCTCATCATTCCCTTATGCCTTTTCTACCCCCCAATCCAAAATAGAAAAAAAGATGTATTTATAATTGTATTTACTCCTCTCTTTCTCACTGCACTGTTTTTCTCATTTTGATTACAGCTGATCTTTTCTTTCCCTCATCCCAGATCACACAGTTTTACAGAAGAGTTCTTATAAACCCCAAACCCAGGATAGAGGGGCTGAGTGAATGTGGTCTGGACTCTGTGGAGGAGACTCATTGTGTCAGCGATGCTGTAGAAGGACAGAGTTCCTGCCCCATGATCCAGATACACTCCTATTCCGGAGGAGGGGGGGAAGGGGGTTCAGTGTGCTTATCATTGTACCCAAAACAGCAATTGGAAGGAGAACAGGTCAAACTCCAGGACTTGCCATTATGTCCCAGAACACAGTCACCACCCTCTCCTTTCCTTTATTTCTGTCAGAGAGAAAATATTTTCAAAAACATTATTTTTTATTTTTTTATTGACTGTCCCTTGTGGTGGACATCCATTCTAAAATCAAATCTGTGCGTAAGAATGTTTTACAAATGAGGCCCCAGGTCTCGGTTAGTATGAAAATTAGATCAATTTCCTGTTGATTTCATTTAGAACAGAAATGAACAGAAACATACATCCTCTCAATATCCTCATGTCCCACCCAGGGATAAAGAGGATAAGTAAATAAGTAATGATCATGAATGGTAGGCAGTTTTCTTTCTTCGATACACATAGAAACATATTGCATTTGACACACTTCACAAAGGTTTTCCCATTGCATCCAGCTCTTCTGCATCTTGATGCATTGGTTGCCCCACCATCATTGGCAAATGGACTGATCCATATTTTCTGACACCGTCATCGGGCTGTGGCCTGATAGGTCTTTTCTTGCTTGGAGGAGCATAGTCTTCATCATCACTGCCCATCTCTTCATCATCACTGCCCATCACCTCGTCAACTTGCTGACTTCCACCACATTGTGCCCATGCAATCATTTCCTCAGCCAGGAGCAACTTGAAGTCAAAATACTGGAGTGTCTCCTTTATTGCTTTCCCAGAGGCTTGACAGTCTAACCCAGGGGTGGGCAATCTTACCCTGTGTGGGCCGGTGTGGGTGCAGGCTTTTGTTCCAGCCGAGCAATAGCTCACCTGATTTGACTAATCAGCTAATCAAAGTCTTCAATCAGGGCTTTGATTAGTGGAATCAGGTGTGTCACTGTTCAGTTGGAACAAAAGCCTGCACCCACACCGGCCCACACAGGGTAAGATTGCCCACCTCTGGTCTAACCTGTATTGAATCCAGCTGTTAGTGGCAGACAGATCAACAAAATGGAGCATTGTGCGGACGGTCCATTTTCTTGTTCGGTTTGACATCTGGTAGTAGCTGATCATGCGGTCGCACAGATCCACCCGTCCCATGTTGTTGTTATATTCAGCCACAACAGCAGGTTTGGGAACACTCACATGACACTTCTCTTTGCTCGACCACCTCATGCAGCTGTCCTGGGGTTCTGTCCCATGGACAGGGGAGGCCATGAGAACTGGCTTGTTGTCCAGCCACTTTATCACAGCAACTGCTACAGGTTTTCCGGTCATCATTTCAGAGGCTCCTCTCCCTTGCTCCTGTGGCTTGTGGTCATTGGACATCTTTGCCTTGCATTCTGCAGGGATTCTGTTTTTCATAATGGTTCCTGTTGCCGGGGGACCATTCACTTGCAGGGCATCAAGTAATTTGATTGAGGTGAAGTACCTATCAAGGTAGAGGAGAGTTCCTCTTGGAACAGACTCAGCCATTCGGAGAACTGCATTTCCTCCAGTTCCCAGTCTTTGATCTCAGAATGTGTTCTTGCCTCTGTAGACTTCAAAGTCCAACACCAAACCATTTGGACTGGCAAGGACAAAGACTTTCAATCCTGTCGGATTTGGTTTCCCAGGAACAAACTGACGTACAGGACAACGACCAGTAAAGGGTATCGTTTGTTAATCTATAGATGCCTTCCCTGGTCTTGGCAGATTGAGGCAGCCTTTACCAAATGTAGTAATAGTAATATTAATCAATAGAGTAGATTGTGTGCCTGTGTGCATGCTTTTAACTGATGATGTAAATACTATGTGTGTCCTTGTGTGTGTGTGTGTGTGTGTGTGAGTATGAGCATGTGTATGTGTATGTGCGTGTGTGCATTGCACGTGCACACACCTGTGCACATCTAACTGTGTGTATGTGCGCATGCGCATGTCTATCTGTGCATGTGCACTTGTGCGCTCACATATTTGTGTGTGTGCATGCATGAGACTGCTATATCAACCTCCCCCCCACTCCACTCCCAGTAACAGCGTCCAGACAGACCCTCTCTGCACAGCACTTGGGGCCAGCCCTTGAATCTCTCTGGGTGATCAGGATATGACTGGATCTGTCCCACACGTGTCACCTCTCTGTTCCCCTCAGACAGATGGAGCTCTCTATGTGCTGTGTTGGGGTCCAGTGTGAGCTGACAGGAATCTGATGGAGGAGAACATATGAGGACACATACACAGGAAAATAAAATATTAATAAATTATATTAAAATATATGACAAGAACTGTCATCTTTCTCTTGATCATGTATTCATTTTTTCTTTTTACTAATCTTTCATTGTTAGCGCATTTTGCCATTTACTGCAATTCGTGTGATTTGACATTTAAACAGTTTTGAACACGACACTTAAACCTTCACATTCTGACAATTCATAGGTCTCAGAGTTTAGGGAGAGGTAGAGGAATTGGCACTTCAGTAACCCATTTTGTGGCATTATAGTAACCTGTGTGACATTATTGTCAAAGCTGCTGTTTGCCACTAGAGGGCGGTATTGGACTTTTTAGTGTTCCCTTATTGTGTCATTATTTAATCATATTATTGTTTCATTGTCTTGGGTGTTTCCATCTGTGGCTTGTTTCACCTGATTGTCTGAGTGCATTATTGTCTTAGTGATTTCACCGGTGTGTCCTTTCATTTGTTATTTAATCTGTTCGTTTTCTGTTTTACTTCGCTCTGAATGGTTGTTCCTTGTGTTGGCTTGCTTCAGGGGTTTTTCTGCCATTTAGTTTCTTGTTCCTCGCTTTGTTGGTTTGATTTCTTCAGTGTTCTGTAGTACTTTATGTTTTTTTAATTTCATCAATGTTTTATTGTATATTTAGTTTACTTAATTTCTTCAATTAAAATCCAGTTTGTTTTTGGACTCCTGACTCCTGCCTCATCTCTGCACTTGGGTCCAGTTCCCCTGTCATCGTTTCAATTATAGTAACTTGTGTGGCATTTCAGTAACCTGTGTGATATTATAGTAGCCTCTATGGTATTATAGTAACTTGTGTGGCATTATAGTAACCTGTGTGATATTATAGTAACTTGTGTGATATTATAATAACCTGTGTGGAATTTCAGTAACCTGTGTGATATTATAGTAACCTCTATGGTATTATAGTAACTTGTGTGATATTATAGTAACCTGTGTGGCATTTCAGTAACCTGTGTGATATTATAGTAACCTGTGTTATATTATAGTAACCTGTATGGCATTATAATAACCTGTGTTATAGTAACTTGTGTGGCATTTCAGTAACCTGTGTGGCATTCTAGTAACCTTCTGATTGGACGAAGATCCAATCCAAGAAATGGTATCACCGGATGATGGTAACTGCCTGGTTGATGTACAGATGGGATTGTGATGCCAATGACATGTCAAAGAATGAGCAAATGAGGTTGTACACCTTCAAATCTTACATTGCACAGGGCCTCTGTAGATTTAGGAAACACCTGGAGCGGAAGAGAGGCCGTCCAGGTGGTGGAATTGCCTCTGACTATGAAGAGGAGGAGGCAGGCACCCACCGCTCCAATCCCAATAAATGAATGAATCTTCTGCCCTGGAGAGAAGGGGTCTTATGACGGGCAAGGCCTGGCCTATTTTAGTATTTTATAGAATTTTCAAGGTCATTTTCCATGTTATGTCAAAGAAGAATACAACAATTACAGAAAACACACTGCAAACCAAAATAAATAAAAATGTAAGGATAAAGGAAAAATAAAATAAATATATATCTGTGTATAAATTAATACATGGGGGGGGGGATAAAGGGGCCTGAAAGGTCTGTGGTGCTACAGGCCCTCAATACAACAAAGATATTTGTTCCACTAAAGGAGCAGTCAGGAGTCTTTCAGAGGCAGCTACTTTACTAAGCAGGAGGTGCCACTCCACCAAAGGAGCTGGGAGGTGGTTCTGTGTGGCTCAGTAGGTAGAGTGTGGTTCTGTGTGGCTCAGTAGGTAGAGCGTGGTTCTGTGTGGCTCAGTAGGTAGAGCGTGGTTCTGTGTGGCTCAGTAGGTAGAGCGTGGTTCTGTGTGGCTCAGTAGGTAGAGCGTGGTTCTGTGTGGCTCAGTAGGTAGAGCGTGGTTCTGTGTGGCTCAGTAGGTAGAGCGTGGTTCTGTTGGCAACACTTTGGTTGTTGGTTCAATTCCCACTGGGACCACATATACTGAAAAATGTATGCATTCACTACTGTAAGTTGCTTTGGATAGGTGTCTGCTAAATGGCAAATATATTATATATTATGGAGCATATGCTGACTTCCATTGCTGAACAGCCTCCCACCCAGCGTCACTGCAGTGTGATCCCAGTCTGAGTCTGAGGAAGGGAGGTCCTCGGTTAAGGAAGGGTCCCCCAACACAAAACGCCTAGGGCAAAAAGGAACCTCAAACCCTATGACCCACCTCCACACTCTCATGCACCAAAACTATAAGTGTTGGGCTTTAGGGGAGCTCCACAGCACATGCACCAGAGCGCCCTCTGCAGGACATCTCCAGCAATCTGGGTTGTCCTTTAACTTCGCCCTGTAAAGCCTTGAATGGGGTTCAGTATACGCTACTTAAATTGAATGACTCTAGTCCAAATAAAAATATTGTTGTAGTGCTGCTTGTTATCTCCCACCAACTGTAGTTATCATCTGATGCTTATTTTTATGTGCTCTTTATTCCCTTCATCTTTTTGGTGCCAGCCAGAAGAGGGTTGGCTCCCCCCCAGAGTGCTTCCTCTTAAAGTTTCTCCCTTCCTGTGCCCTTCAGGGAGTTTGTCCTTGCCACTGTTGCCCTTGGCGAGCTCTTCGATGGGTTTAAGGCTCCATACTCTATAAAGCTGTGTGAGGGGAAAATTTTATTAGGCCTTCCGACAGTCCGTTTCCAGCTTGCTGAATGAGTTGTTTATGCTTCCACTCACGGGTCAGACATTGTCTGGATACGGTGTTCCATTCAGGAAGAGATAAGCGAGTGTTGCTAGAAGTGGGAGACAACTCATGTGCTGGAATGAGAAACATTAAGATGTTTGGGTTGGAGAGCAGGAAACGTCAAGGTTGGTTCTTTGGGAATGAGTTTATTATTGTGCTGTATAAATCATAATAAAACGGATGGAAAGTTCTTACTGGGTCATAAGTGAGAGTTGCCTTGTACTAATGTATGCATGTTGGGAGGGTAAAACATGTGTTTGGACCCATCAATAAAGGAGGAGTTTCAACCATGACCAATGGGTGAAACTCCAAAGGGCGATGGTCACCTAGAATGTAAAAGATATATACTGTTGTATTTCTTTGATCTGGTTGGAGATACTCTGACATTCTTCATGCGAGAGTGTTAGACTGCTTCCCTGTTTAAGCAGTAATAAAGACTTGATTTGATAATTGAAAACAGTCTCTCTTCCTTTGAATAGTAGAATTTCCATGACAGCTGCTTTGTGACAATATACTTAAAGTATACTTGTTTATACAAATAAACTGAATATATTCTGTTACACAAATAAACAGGTGTAAGAACACTGGCCTACACATCACTAACACTCACACGCTGCCTCGTCTTCACTTATTCCCTGGGAGAATACAGCCATCATGGGGGAAAGCAAAAGCCCATTTTATTTACATTAAAATATTAAAGTACAACATTTAATACACTAGAATAGATCATGGAAGTTTATTTCAATTTAAAATTAAAAACAAAAAAACCCAACATTAAAACAAAAACAATTAAGACAGTAGAATATATACAAACTGATATACAACATATATCTTCGGATGCCTTTAACATGTACACACACGCAAACACACACAACCCATGTCCAAGGACAAGCATGCTTTATTTTAAATTTTATTTTATTTAACCTTTATTAATTCAGGGAAGCCATCCGATTACAACAACAACATATACAGAGTAAAATGGGAACAGACAGAAGACATATACAGAGTAAAATGTAGAGTAAAAATTGCAGTTATGGAAACATTCTAAAAGTAAGATAATTTACACAGAACAGATAAACAGACAAGAACAAATAACCGCATCATTAACAGCAATAACTTTTTTTCATCAACGTGCTTGATTCAGTCTCTACCCTGTGTGAATTTGCTGGTGTTTCTTTAGGTCACTTGAGTGACTGAAACTCTTCCCACACTGTGCACAGTGGTACGGCCTCTCCCCTGTGTGAGTTCGCTGGTGACTCTTTAGGTGACCTGAGCGACTGAAACTCCTCCCACACTGTGCACAGTGGTACGGCCTCTCCCCTGTGTGAATTCGCTGGTGTCTCTTTAGGTCACTTGAGAGACTGAAACTCTTCCCACACTGTGCACAGTGGTATGGCCTCTCCCCTGTGTGAGTTTGCTGGTGTGTCTTTAGGTTACCTGAGTGACTGAAACTCTTCCCACACTGTGCACAGTGGTACGGCCTCTCCCCTGTGTGAGTTCGCTGGTGACTCTTTAGGTGACCTGAGCGACTGAAACTCCTCCCACACTGTGCACAGTGGTACGGCCTCTCCCCTGTGTGAATTCGCTGGTGTCTCTTTAGGTCACTTGAGAGACTGAAACTCTTCCCACACTGTGCACAGTGGTATGGCCTCTCCCCTGTGTGAGTTTGCTGGTGTGGCTTTAGGTTACGTGAGTGACTGAAACTCTTCCCACACTGTGCACAGTGGTACGGCCTCTCCCCTGTGTGAGTCCGCTGGTGTTGTTTAAGATTCCCATCTGTACTGAAACTCTTCCCAAACTGTGCACAGTGGTACGGCCTCTCCCCTGTGTGAGTCCGCTGGTGTTCTTTAAGAGTTCTATTTCTACTGAATCTCTTCCCACACTGGGAGCAGTGGTATGGACGCTCCCCTGTATGGATTCGCTGGTGTTTTTTCAGCAGGGGTTCAGATCTGAAGCTCGTCCCACACTGGGAACATATGTGGGCCCCTGGAGTACCTGTGTGTGACTGTGTTAGGGTGGGGAGAGTCTTAGGGGGTGTGGGGTGCTGATGTGTGCTGCTGGGAAGCAGTGGGCTCCCTGCTGGGTTTCCTCCAGACCTCAGGATCTGGCTGTGCTCCTCTGAGTGAACCTTCTCAATGTGCTGGTGAAGATTCACTTCCTCCATGTGAACGAATGGGCACTGGGAGCAGGCAAACACCTGAGAGGACACCTCAACAAGGTGTCCTGAGGAGAGAGAAGGGGTAAAGGAGACATTACGTTTTTTGGAAAAACACAAGTAAGTAGGTGCTGATGAACACAACCGTAATTGGGAGAAAGTACAAATGGATACAATGCTAAAGACCAAACAAGAAAAAGTAAGGATTTATATTTATATTAGAAGTGATACACTGTCCCTCCAGGCCCATCTCCTCCCTATTTCAAAAATCTAATCAGAAGAAAATGCACCTCAGTGATAAAGTGTAGCGGATGGGCTCAGTGAGCACCCGCTGCCGAGTGACGTGGATAAGAGTACGATTAGTTCCCGGAGTTAGGGACTTGAGTCTTTAGCTCGGCGAGCTTAATCGCTCTTGTCGCGTCGGAGATCCCCTCGGTTCGAAACTCACTGCGGGCAGAACCAACACCGCCACAAAAGCAGAAATCATCTCAATATTGGTTTCAAACAGCCTTAAATGCCCAATAATCATGTTTACAGATTGTTGTTTTTTGTCCTTTTTCTCAAAATCTTAAATGTCCTGCATTGACACCTGTCAACCACCTCCAGCTCTGTGCTAGACTAATCTTTCTTCTGTTTGCTAAATGATTACATCCCTTTCTATTGGCTGACTTAGCCCTGACTGGAACTAGCGATGTCTAGGCCAAAGGGCTCAGCCTGCAACCAGAGAAAATGATTAGCAGAGATCTTAACCTGTGTCAAGGTTCCTGGGGGTGATGGCAGGAGAGCTACAGGGGGCTTCAGCACAGCTCCTGTAAAAGGCACATTATTTCATATAAGATTTGACAGCAATGAGAAGAGACAGTGTCCATTTCCCAACTGATTCTTACCCGTTCATTGATGAAGCTTTCAGGAATCTTTCCAATTGGCTAATCATCTTTCTCTTCTGGGTCACGACCTGCCCATTCTGTCCCACGACCTGCCCATTCTGTCCCAGTGACCTCATCCTCACTGGTGAGAGCTCATGCCGTCTCCATGGAAATCTTGTTCCCTGGTCTCTTGTGCTGGACAGGGAATGTGGAGGTGATGACACAGGAACTGAGATACTTGTGAATTCAAGTCGGCGAATCAGCACTCTCGGCTGTTTTAGCAATAAGGACATGACAAGAGTGGACAGTTCCCCTTCCTGTTGCCCACATTCTGATTTTACTCCATTCTTCTCCCTTCTGTCAGTTTGGGCCATTTGATTGATTAAATCTCTCTCCTGTTCAATCCTCTCTTTTTTTTGCTCCCTCCAAAGTCCCTCTTCATCTCTCACACCATCCTCCCTCTCCATTTTCACACTCAGACACCCCTCTCCTTCCTCCTCCTTCATGTTGAACAGTATATCCTTTTCCTCCCTGCTCATCCCATATCTAGTCGTCCTCTCTTTCCTCTCTTCTGTGTTTTCACTTGTGTTCAGACTTGATCTCGGCTCCACCCCTGTATAATTTGTGCTGTCCACCACAGATTCTTCCTTTATGTCTTCATAAGGACATGGCAATTGTGGGCAGCTTCTCCTCTTCCTGTTGCCTGCATTCTGATTATACTCCATTCTTCTCCCTTTGCCAGTCTGCTTGCATCCTTCACAGGGAGCAGTCTCTGGAGGCAGCACAAAAAGGCACCTTAAATGAAAACATTTGGGTTGTACTACAAAGGTAGAATTACGTCAGAGAATGTTTTGCACTACATAATGCCTTGGGACATGTCTTCAAAGGAAAGATGGGCAAATGGTGTCAAAAAGACACAACCATTGCTTTACATTGTACTACATTTCAGAATACATAGTGAGCTAGCTGGTTAGCTGTACTGCATCAAAAGTAAACCGGGGCCGGGGGTCCAGCTTAGCTAGCTACTAGGTTAAGTATCAGTAGCTAGCTGGCTACAAAAACACCGCCATCTGATTTGAACATCAATAACATGATAGAATGTAATGTAAATGTAATTAGGGCATACTCTAACTGTAGGAGCCAGAAATAGGTTGTTTAAAAGTATCTAAATGTATATGTTGTATGAAATAAGCATATCATTCAAAGTTGTGAGAAAGTAGAACGTGGAAGCTTTAGGAGTCTCGGAGCCTTTGTTATGCTGCTCATTTTACTTTGCTAATAAACAACTCAACTAAAGAAAGATGCCTTCGTCTGCTGTGTACTGGATGCTGTGAGTAACAATGTCAACGGATGCTGCTTTCAAGCTCAGTCACACAGACGAGGTACGAACATGTTGGATACGTGTCAGCTACAATGCAAAAGCGTTCCTTAAAAGCTCAAGTGGTGACTATTTGTTGAAAACCGAAGTGCCACTATAGTAACTGCTGGCTTATTAGGTTATGGTATTAAGCTAATGTGAGCTATTAGCTGTCACATATTTGAGACATAAGGGAGATGGCCAACATACCTACGTAGTTGGCTTGCTAGAAACATATTATGTATTAAAATAGTGTTAACTACCAAGAAACATCGCCAAAAAATCTAAATGGCATCGCCTTACGCCTTTAGTCCTGTTCACCACAGCTCATCAGGGTGTTCTTTACACATGTATAAAGCATATCAGTGCTATGAGAGTCTAATAATCTCCATAGGGATACGTGACAAAAAGGAAATAAGTATCTAATTTTGGCAATCACATATACATTCCTGCAAACCGCTACCCAATGTTATAGTACTATAGCCTACTTTTCCCATCGCATTTCCAAACACGGTGTGCAATAAGACTCCCACTTGGCGTCCTGTTAACCCTGTAAACCAGGGGTGTCCAAACTACGGCCCGCGGGTTATAATTCTTAGTTTCACCACTAGTGGAGCCACCCGTATTCATTGAAGACTCATTAATACAGCAGCCTCTCCCTCCAAATTAATCAATAAAAATGTTGCAAGAGATGACCAAAAATGGCGGAATCAAAGAAACGCACGATAGAAAGTGAGTGCAGAAAATATCAGACACGGTGGGAAAATGAATATTTCTTTATAGAAGTCAAGGGGAAGTGTGTCTGTTTGATTTGCAATGATACTGTTGCAGTGATGAAAGAGTACAATATACGTAGGCACTACGAAACAAAACATCAGACCTACAGGTCCTACACCGGTGCTGAGCGGGCAGAGAAAGCTAAACAAATGGCAGCTAGCCTGCGAACTCAACAAGAGTATTTTTTCCATGCTAACAAAATACAAGAGAATGCTACCATAGCCAGCTATGAGGTAGCTCAACTTATTGCAAGACACGGGAAACCTTTTTCAGATGGTGACTTCATTAAACAGTGCCTCACTAAAGTCACAGAAATAACGTGCCCGGAAAAGATGCAAGAAATCAACAACGTGAGCATGTCCAGAAACACAGTTGTGCGCCGAATCGAAGACTTGTCTGCTAACTTAAATCACCAAGTGTCACATAAAGCTTGTGCTTTTGATTTTTACTCGATTGCATGTGACGAGAGCACAGACACCGCACAGCTGTTTAATTTTTCTGCGAGGAGTTTTGCATAACGTTGGAGCTGCTTGATCTCACGAGTCTAAAGGGCACAACAACAGGTAAAGACATTTTTGAAGCTGTGTCAGATGCAATCGACAAGATGAAACTTCAATGGGACAAGCTGTGTGGAATTACAACGGATAGGGCTCCGGCTATGACAGGAGAGCGCAAAGGAATGGCTTCAATGAATGGCCAAGGTGCGAGAGAGTGGAGGTGACGCTGTTAAAATGCATTACTAAAAAGAATTACTCTTTTATGTCGAAAAGCTTGAATACTCATCAATTATAATAAAAGTTGATTTTAAAACAAAATTTAGTTGAAAAGTGAATAATACCAACAGTTTATTCACTTAAATTAACATGCCCCCTATCTCTTTATATAGGGCAGTGAAGGGGGGTTTGGCTCTGTTTAAGAAGAAACAGAGACTGATATTTTGAGAATGTGCCGTTAATCCATTTGCAACAAAATATATTAAAATTCATTAATAAAAAGTCGTGATGTTGTCTGTTTTCTTTTTTATTTAAGAATATTGAATTATCAGGCATAATTTACCTACATTTGACTGATTTTGTTAATGTTAACTCTAGTAGTGGCCCAGCCTTTCGTATATTTTTCTGTATGTGGCCCTCAGTGGAAAAAGTTTGGACACCCCTGCTGTAAACCATAATGTAATGTTAGAGAGACGTAAGTCTGCAGACAGTATATTTTATCAAACTAAATCTCTTGCTTTGCCAGTAAACCGAGCTAGCTTGCTTACTGTTGTAGGCTAGTATGCGCCAAACAGTAGGCTACCTAGTTTGGTAGCTTTCTTGCCATTCTTAACTAATGTACAAATAGAAACGGACTACTATGCTTTCCTAATCTACAAATCAAAAGATCTCTGTCGCTCTCTCCCAGTGCAAAGTTGGTTTTAAACGAGCCAATCAGGAATATCCTCCGCGTCCGCGTGCACAACACTGGCTAGCGCGCGAACAGCACCTTCACAATTGCATATAAACTGCTCAAAAATAATTGGTCTCTTATCTAGCTTAGAACGATTTATTTTTTAATGTTGTTCAACATTGTGAACAACGTCCGTCGTGGAAAATGTCGGCAGTCAAAGGAATTGGATTAAAAAAACGTTCACTAGCCATGTTCAATATCTGACCACACCGGAAAGCTGTACGAGTATCAAAGGCACATTACTATGCATCTACATGTTGGTTTATAAATCGCTTGGAAACTAGCTACTTGATGGGCTAAAGTAATACAACAAATGTATGGCTATACAACAAAGTCTTCGTTTTAATTCGTACTAGATAGCTGGCTAGCGATTTAGATTGCTTACTGGAACCCCCAGTGCATAATCAAAGACCTAAAGCCGCTGGATATGTTCGCTGAAGTTGGCAAACTCGTAATGTTACATTGGTAGTTTGCTACGTTGTCTAACACTGAATTGCATAAAAGTCAAAGATAAAATTATGCTCACCCCTGGTTTCCAGTTCAGCGTTTTCTGTGCGTCTAAATATTGAAAATACATTAAGTCTAAAAGGCTTTAAAATACTACAGCCTGCATCCACAGCGTTGACGGTCTCTTGTTAGAGAGAAGGAGACACTGCTGTTAAAAGTGAGTCTGTGCAGTTCAAAAAGGCCGCTTACATGCGCCCCTCCCCTGCTTTCGAGAATACGCCTTATTTGAGAGGAAACCAGCGGTTTGTGCCTCATTATTACAGTCCGGAGTACAACAAATTAAGGAACCTACGTGTTGAAACAGTCCGTGTAAGGAATGTTCACCATAGATCTAAATACGTAGACACCGCATTGGCTGCTGTTGTTGCAGCGATACGTCTGCACGGCCGCCATATTGGCGCAGGCAAGATCCGCGTCCAAACAAACGCATGTGCAATTGAGAGACGTAGACATCCCCTGATACAAAATACTGTAACTCGCTTAATTCTCAACCAATTTTTGTGAAAGTTGGCTTGTTACAAACGCGCATAACTTCATTTCACAGACCAGCTATTTGTAAAAACGCCCTTTAACTATTATAGCCTACATGAGTTGATGTCACAGCTGATTATGTTTTTACTGGTTGAGAATTAAGCGAGTTACAGTAGATTTGATCATGGGAAGTCTGCATCTCTCAATACAGATGCATTTGTTTTAGACAGTGTTAGCGTGTATCAAAGGAGGCGTTGAGGAGGCAAAATACTAAGACCCAATAATTCTTAACTCAGAATTTATTAGAGACAAGTAGAAAGTAACAGGAATCAAAAGCAAGCTACACAAATCTCTCAATTCATTTGCCCAGCCGTCTCCCGGGAAGCGCTTCTCTCGGGCCGTCTTGAAACTTTTCCTTTTCTCAAAATCAGGTCTTTGCTGATTGGCTGACGTTTTCCCAGGTCCTCCAATCGGCAAGCCACTTACGTCAGCGTGACTTCCTATCGGTTCAGACTGTCCAATCAGCAACAACCTACATCATCTGTCTATGAAGACAATGAGCGCTGTCTTTGGTCTTATCAAACTCTTGTGAGAACTGGAGAAGAATTCAGCCTTATCAGAAACAGGTGCAAGAACTCAGAATAACAAAACAGGGGCCAAAGCTAGTTTGCCACTTTCTGCGAAAACAAACATGAGCTCTGCACATTAATTCACAGTCAGGTCAGAATAAAAACATACTAATAAATTCCTACAATTCCCTCCTTTGCTCACATTTATGGGAGCAACACAATTAAAGAGAGCAACTTGAGCTCCAGAAACAAGAGTTTCCCCATACTGTCTCAACATTATATAAGCCTCTTTTGCTGGAGGTGCGGGACTTGTATGCACTAATAGCAGGTTACATACAGGCCTTTGGTTAAATTGACCCTCTGGCTGGTCTTTTCGGCTCTTGAACCCTGCCGGCGTGTGCCTACTCAGTCCAACCTTTGGGCATGCTAATTTTACACAAAACTATCAATTTAGGCCTTTTAAGCATTCTAGCACAGCAAAGCAATGTCACCCCGTAGGCTCTACTCATCCACTGGGAAAAACCTCTTTTGGTCAAAAACCACACTGTCCTGGCTTGGCAGTGCTGCCAGTGGGAGTGTTTAAAGGAGCACTCAGCATCCGCTCTGAGCGAAACCAACCGGGTGTCTAAACAGCGAACCAGACCGCGCGTTTTACAATTTATCAGCATTGGCATCCTGGGATGCTACTATCAAGGGGCTTGGTCTAGCACATGAGCCATTAAGCAAAGCGTCAGATCATATGGGTAGTAGATCACTTAGAGTCAATATCACAATAGTATAAAAATTAGTATAGGTTAATCCTCAGTATATTCGTTAGTTCTTAGTATAAAAGTAGTAAACCTCGGAGAGTAATGCGACACCACTTTTTTTTTTTTTTTTTTTCCTTAGCAACGTTCATTTTTCATATAAACAGACAAACAACAGATTGACAACATTCATACAGACAGACAACAAACAAACGAACAACAGATAGACAACATTCATCTACTCCTCCTCCCACAGGTCAGACATCAGGTCAGGGTATGGGTCGACTCCGAACTCGTTGGAGTAGTACCATGCTGCAAACTCCGGATCGACGCGAAGTTCCCTGGTCAGGTTGTTCTGTTCCGGGCGGAATATCTCAGCCCAGTCCCAGCATCGCCATCCTGCTCCTGGCTCCTTCTCGTATCTGCAGTATGGATTTCCAATGGGGCAGTTCTCCGTGTAGGGTCCTGGCGGCTCCACCCAGGCTTTCTCCATCTCCCCAATTATCTGTGGACACAAAATCTCAGCCGCCGCACTAGGCGTGCAACTTTGCCACTCAAAATCATTAGGGGCTAAGGTGGTAATACTAAGAGCGGGAAAGATAGACAGTGCCCCGGGGGACCCCGAATTCTCCAATGATCCCTCTCCCAACAGTACAGCCTGGTATTTTGGGGGCATGTCATCTCTGGCAGTCATGGCTCTATCAATTGTTTTAGTTACCAATGTTCGGAGGCATGGTATACAACAGCACCCGCAAATTATGAACATGGAGGTGGCAATAGCCACTCCTATAAACAGTTGTCCAATCAGGGTTCCCCATCTCCCAAATATTTTAGTTATCCGTTGCGGGGTTGTTCACTCCAGACTGAGCCTTCATTTCATTTGCCAGTGCTCTTAACTTATGCAACCCCTTAGTCAGAGTGCCATCTGGTGCTGTGTTGTTTGTAATGACAGTGCAGCAAGCATCTCCAAACATAGAGCATACCCCTCCTTTCTCAGCCAGTAGCATGTCTAATGCGACCCTGTTTTGTAGTGTCATTAATGAGGTTTGGGATAGTTGTTTGTGCACAGCTTCCACAACCTCTCTAGTTATGTTCCCCCAATCCGTTGTACGTTGTAGTGAATCATGTTTATCCTATTCACATTTTTGTTGACTGTTACCGGAAAAATAGCTGACCATAGAGGAAAACTCTCAAACCCAGCTGATACTTAGTTCAGTACACATTTAAGCATCAATTTTATCATTCCTCCCCCTAGAACTATCACTCCAGCTACACCGAGTGCCAGCATCAGTTTAAAGGCGATTTGATTAAACACGAACTCTCTGCTTTTAGGATTGTCTTGTGTTGCGCTCCCTGTCATATTTGTGATACTTACCACCAAAAGTCCTAACCCTGTAAATACCATTACTCCCACCTTCCTACAGTAGTCTGTGAGACTAATCTGGGGTCTCTGGTGTCACTGTGTGTAGTTCTTTTAATCTGTTACTGGTTTGTGTGAGCGTGCGTGTGGGTGCGACGGTTTTGGAACAGTGTCCGTAGTGGTGCCAAACCGTATCTCCCTCCTTTGGACCCGAACAGCTCTGTCCGAAGCTTCAATCACCTGGTACGGTCCCGTCCAGGGTGGTTCTATCTCCAAATTGCGGTAGGTGATAGGCTTTTCCCATCTAGGTATTATTTCTCTACAAATTATTATTATTATTATTTTTTATTTTTTTTCAGTTGTGCATCAATTTTTGAGGTAGGGTATGCTTCTACCCAACCTGAGAATGGGTCAATCATTACTAAACAGCTCTTTTTCCCCTCACTTGGTGTGAGGTGGATGAAATCCATCATCCAAGATTCAAATAGTCAAAACATGTTAAACACCTTTTACAAATATATATATATTTTTTTTTTTAGTTTGTCACTCCAAACGTTGTATAACGTTTGTTTATCATATCTACCCTCCCTCCTCTTGAGACATGGCATATGCCATGACTCAACTCTGCAGCTATGGTAAACAAAGATCTCGGTAATACAGGTTTCTTTTCTGGGCCCACCTACAGGCCAGTTTCGTTCTCAGTACATTTTGATTGCCCCTTTTATCTGGTCACTTGCTTGTTGCATGTCTCTCAAGAGAGTGTCTGCAGCTGCTTCTTTTGCAGCAGAGTCTGCGAATGCATTCCCCAGGGACACCTCATCTGTTCCTTTCGTCTGTGCTGCACATTTACATCTCACAATCAGTTCCAGTATCAATGGTGCATGTGTTATTGGTTTACCTGTTGAAGTCATTCTTTTTTCAGGATCCATCCACATAGAATGTTACTTCTGCGTCATGAATGGGTGTGTCCATTAACCCAGGGCGTGCTGCCACAGACCTAGATGTTTCAGCTACACAATCGTGAGGATCTCCATCCTCAGCAGTTGTCAGCAAGGTAGCCGGATTAAGTGTGGTGCATTTTACAATTGTTAGATTAGGAGCTGTTAGTAGAGTCGCCATACAGCTCAGCTGTCTTGCTGGTGACAAGAATGTACGTTTTGTTTGCATTAGTAATACAGAAACTACATGTGGTACCATCAGTGTCATTAGTTGGTATAATACTATGGTTTGTGAGGCTTTTACTGCTAATGCTGCTGCTTCTACAGCATGGCAGTCCTCGTGCTACAGGATCCAGTTCTGTGGAGTAATAAGCAATTGGTCTTTGCTTACCTCCAAACCTGTTTTACCTGCTCAAAGGCTTCGTTGACTTCAGGAGTCCATTTGATTGGATCTTGAGCCTCCATTGGTTCGCTGTAAATACAATCTAACAGTGGCTGCATCAATTGTGCATAATTACACATCCAGGTTCGGCAGAAATTTATCATTCATAAAAAACCCATCATGTTTTATTTTACTTTAGGCTTTGGGGCCTGCAGTATTGTTTTTTTTTTTTTTTTATCCTGTCCTGAAGGCTCGGCCTCGAGCTGAGATAGCGTGTCCCAGATATTTTACTTCTGGTCCACACCCCCCTTGCTTATCTCCTTGGCCTTGTGAGGCCGGAATGTCCAAACATGCCTTCTTCCGAGAAGGAGAGCAATTCAATATGTCGTCTACATACAGGAGGGGAAAAAAAATCACAGATACTGCCAAATGCCCAAAGTGCAAAATGCAAAATGCACACAGCACAGCGCAGATGGATCATTCATTTTTAGATTCTTCGCTGTCTACAATGAATGCGTCATTTTTTACTTTGAGCCCAGAGTGTTTGCGGAACATCATACAATACCTAATTATTTCTCTGATGTAAACTAGGATGGTCATCGGAAAGAGCCAGCAGCGTGCTGTACGGTTCAAATTGCAGTTGTGTATGCACACAGCTTTGTACAGGCAAAGAATGATATTTTTACAACCTTGGATTATCTGTTCAGCAGCTGGACTCAGCATGCTGCGTTCTTTTTCCCAACAGTAAACATCATCTTTATTTAACTGTTTATTCTGTGTTTCTCTCAGCCACATTTCGGCGAATAACAGTCCATATTTAATATTTAATATAATATAATATTATTATATATAATACTTGGTTCCATATTTCTTTTGCTTAGCTTTATCCGCTTTGAGCTTTATCCCTAATTGCATTCACAATCTTGCCACATTGCGGGACCTTCAACTCCCAAACTTTTCTTTCCTAACCCAACAACAACCACAACCACCTTTGCTATTACACTTTTTATTCACTCATAGTCATTCGCAATTGCATTCATATCACATTCATTTTTTATTCACTCATACTATGAATAAACACTCCACCTCTTAGAAAACAGTTCCTCACAAGACTTGTACTTTTCCATCTCTGGGAGAAGTTCGTATCTTTTGGCAAGGCACATTGTTCTGACCTCGACTGTGGCGATTTCTTTTGCTCTCTGCAAAAGCAGTCCTGAGAAACAGACAACTTGCTGCCTATCTCTTTTGGCACAGCGCCACACCTTGTGCCAGCGTGAGAAGAGGTTCAAAAACTATTTTGGAACAGAAACAGAATTTCTCTATCAATCCCTCCTTTTTATGATTTTATCCCATATAGTCATAAAACATTTCGAATCTTTTCACATTTTGGAGTTAGTATCACATATGCACAAGTTCCATGCCACTTCTTAGGCAGAGCTATGTACACATTGTGTTCGCAAAGCCAGTACCACCCATCCACTGCCCTAGTGCCGTTTTCTATAGGTGCTAACGTGGAACACCTTGTCTCCTTTAAGGGCGTTCCGGTGATTCTATTCTTACAGTAGGAGTACACTGTCCCGTCGCATTGGGATGCCTCCCCCACCGGGACTGTTCCCTTCCCTCGTACACATTTTATAAAGGTCTTATGCGGGGTATATGGTACTACCATAATGGGCGTACTCAAATGTTGTCGTGAGGTTTGTTATAAACCTTGTCAATCAGTGCAATTTATTCCCGTCAGTATATTCGTAGCAGTTCACTTTGGTAAAGGCCTGTTCTCTCTCTGCAGTCCATTTCAGTTCACCACACAGATCCCTGTGCCCTACTTCAGCAATCATGTCTCTCATTGATGACGTCAAATTCACATAGTCTGGTACATATGCTCTACTGTAGCCACACAGGCCCAAAAATGCCAACATGTCTTGTACGGTGAGCGGAAGTCGATAGCTTAAAATAGTGGACCTTTTCTTTAGCAATTTGAAATTTTTCCTTTTTGACCTTGAAACCTGCTTGTGCAACCGCCTGCAAAACCCTCCTGGTTGCTTCTATGCAGCCCTCTGCAGTCGGACCTGCTAATAATAAATCATCCACGTACTGGATGAGGGTGACTCCTTTTGGAAGTTGGACCTCACCGAGTACCTGGTGTAATACCTGATTAAAAATTCCTGGGCTATCTTTGTAACCTTGAGGTAATCTGTTATATGTGTATTGTTTCCCTCTATATGTAAACGCAATCAAATACTTACCCTCGAGCGGTAAGTGTCACATACAATTACTCCGCCCAAATCCTCCTAAACTTCCTCCAGTCTGTACACTAGGGAACAGTTCCATGAGCGGGACTATTCTATTACACTGGTGTCCCGCTTACCCCACCTAACATTAATTGTCCAGAAAACAGTCTCACCCTTTATCTCAGTTCAGGATGGTGTCATCCACCACAGACTCCGCAGTTTCCAATGTGGGGCTTCCAATCCTCCTACGAGAATAGAAGGGATGGGTTCCCTAACCATCTATGATGGTCCAGTGCACTGGACCATTGGAATTGCTGCGGCCCATCTGGTGGACGTTTATCATCTCATTAATTTAAAACTGGTTGTTTAACACTTGCTATTCAAAGGAAGCGAGACTGTGATCTTAAGTTCGGAGGTTTTATAATTGCTTCGCATGAAGAACATCAGAGTATTTAAATAGTAATAATAATACATCTCTCTCCCTTGAGATCCCTTTTGGCTGTAGGAATTTCACCCATTCGCTTTGATCCTTCGAGCCTCCCTCTCTAGGGCGCAGCTCCAGGCTAGATCCCTTTCCACTGAGTTCCTTCCCCCCCCCGACTCCTCGGAGTGAAGGGCTGGCTCTCAGCCTCTCTGCTTCCCAGTATTTTCTTTTCAAAAATACTGATCACAGAAAGCACTACTCACTTACTAACGCATTCGGTTTCAGTTTATAGTGGCCTGACTGTACATTGAGCCGAACGCGGCAGCCATTTCTCATGGTCTTAATGCCATCTGCGATCCGACCGGCCGGACCCCGTAGTGACTGTTAACCACCCAGTTAGGAACCGACGGTCTGATCCCTATCCCACTTCGCTATGGGTATAGAAACTTTGACCGTTTTCACCAGCCTTGCCTGTTCACAGAGGTCGTCTCTAACGCCCCTCTGCTAGGTGTGGACTGTCATCCACGTACCACGTACTGCCTGCATACTTACATGCGACAGCTACGCCGACTAGACGGTACCACGGCAGTATGTCCATTCATACTTCATCAGACACGGGGCCTTCAGTCTTCTCCCGCACTATATAACGTCTTTAACGTGCCCTCGGAACTTTGCAATTCCGCCGCCGCCTGTTAGGGGCTAGGTTCGGGGTGCCTAATCCCCTGCCTAGCCCCTGAATTAAACCTTATTTATTTAGCTTATTTATTTAGCGCCCCAAACACACGTTTTATCTTCCCAGCATCTGTGTTTTCCTATACATTGGGATGGGGGTCCCTCTAATTTACGAATCTCTTAATTGTCGATACTGTGGCCCCCGTGTCAACCATAAATTCCGCATCACTTTGTCCTAATTTTGCTTTTATCATGGGAGGAGTCATTGGGGGTACTTTCACTGTGTGATTCTCTGGGCCCCGTCAATACAGGGGTTCCTCCTCTCTGTAATACTCGTACTCCTGTATCGGTGCTTGGACCTGCGGCCCTTGTGGCCTGGGACCTGCTGTCCAACCTGGTGTTCTAGGTGGACCCCCTTGCGGCCTTCCCATAGCTCCCCTGCCTCTACCACTACCTCGTCCTCTGGGCCCTGGGCCTGTGGCCATCCCCACGGGCCTGTTTGGACAATTGCGTGATAGGTGTCTTGTCTGTCCACAGGTCCAGCAGACTACAGGACCCTGTGGATAGCCCCCCATCTGCTGAAATGAGGGTGCTGGGTATTGCTGCTGACCTTGGCAGCCTGGTGCCATTGGCTGGTACAGGGGTGGCTGAGCTGCAGCCACCTGTTGAAATGGTGGGGGCTGTGCCGTAACCACTGGTGCTTCAATTACTGCTTTTGCTCTCTCTTTGTCTGATTTTGCAGTCAGTTTGGCAATTTGGAGCTTCAACAGCTTGTTTTCAAGAGTAGTGGCCTCGTCTTCTCTAGCAGTTTTCGCTGCCCTGTGTTTGGCTACGCAGTGTACAATGTGATCTTTCCACACCACGGTGGGCATGTTGTCTAGGCCTACTACATCCTCTAGCTTTTGCTGCACTTTCTCTGGCAACCCTTTCTGCACTCCATGTCTCCAGTGGCCCTCTGAGCCAGTAGATGAATCTGGCCTTTCTCCTGTGCTGTGCTCCCAGAGGGTGAACGCCCTTTGAATGTATGCATACACTTCCTCACCTGACATGTTTAACACCGTTCTTTGAGGTTACGTTAATTTGCAATCTATAGTTACACAAGTCTTAATCCAGTTATTTATTACTGCTTACTGCGGAGGCGTCCCTCCTGAAATATACTGTGTATTACGCGTAATAAACTAGGTTGTTATTTTATCTATATTTATCTTTATTTAGTAACGAACAATTCGCGCGTTCCTCTCTTTTTTTTTTTTTTTTTTTTTTTTTTTGAAATGTACACGAGCGAATGACTCACTGTGTTACAAAACTGTACCGAAGCGGTGCCTCATAGACCCAAGAATGAAAACCGGAAAAATAAAAATAAAACTCCTGAGGGCGCAGATGTAATAGCCCAATTCAATAACTCCAATATAAGGAAAATGGTTTATTAAAAACCAAGAGCAAACATAAAAATGTTGGAAAGTGCGCCTAATTGTAAAGAATTGAAAGATGAAAAATGTTTCACTGGTGAAATGGAAACAGTCTCTGTCTGCCACTCTCACTCCTAGTAGCCCCCACCTTTTCCAAATTTAGTTTCCTGCTGCTCTGTTTGCCCGCTGCCACCCTCTGAATCGACCCCCTTCGCGCACTTTCTACTCCGTGCTAGTTCTGGTGGCCCCCCAACAATTTTCTCTTTTCCCCACTGAGCATTCACCCTGCCACGGAACTTTCAAACGTAGGTTTATGCTAGCGAACTATTTGTCTCAACACGCTAAAAACAGTATTCCTAGAATATCTATTTGAAGGGACGAAATAATTAAAACATGGGAAAGGTTGTATTTAAATTCCGGAGACCAGGGAAACAGATAACAAATCAAAACCGCTGCAAAGATTACGCATTCAAGTAAGAATGCTTGAAAGTACACTAAAATGGAAAAAATCTAAGCTCATACACGTTCCTGAACAGTAGCGAAATATCAGGACAAAATATAGAACACTTGTAATTATAAGACTACCCCGAAAGATTGAAACTGAATGGTCTTTAAAGAATCTAACTATCAATGTCCCAAACTACAAATGAAACGCTATCGGCGCACTAAACTGAAATTATGATGGAGGTGAGATAAAATAACTTACAGACTAAAACTGAAACAAGGAAAATTGACCAACAAAGTGCTGAACGTCGTAAGCTAAACTATTTAAAAAATCTGTCGAATAAAGACCTTTAAAACCTTCCCGAAGCGGTGTTCCGACTCCTTATATTTCTATATAATATACACCATTTAGCAGACGCTTTTGCCAATGTACATAAGCAATGTATTTTGTTTCTCACACTTTGTCTCACATTGACATAATTCGGTACAAACTCTCGCAACGGATAACTTCCCACTTTGTCTTCTCCCGTACCCTAAACTCTGTATGTACCAATGGCTATGCAAACAGAGTGTCCCTCTTCAATACCATCATCAGCGTTTTGTTGCAACACATGAAACACAATCAACACATCATTTTTCATGCTCTTATATCTACATTTCTAAATTAAGACTTGTCGATATTAAGTCCCCATGTATTCTAGTAGGGCCAGTAATGCGTGCGTTTTTACTTTCTTTATTGTGGAAACAGGGGTGCTCCTATATGTCATTTCTTCATTTTATATGTCCCTTATTTCGGGCTCATGCAACTATAAATCGGGGCTCATTGGCCACGGCCCTTATCCTACTGGACCCGTGGTCTCGACAAGTCTTATTGTATTATTAACGTAAACTATATACTTATAATAACAATATTACAATTCCACTTTCCAAAAATAACCCTTATCTGTAATACTGAAGGCTGTCTAACATTTAGCAAGTATCTCATACATCGCGTGTGCTATTTTACAAGACAAAATGACTTACACCTGTACAGCAACTTCGCGATTGCGAAGACATTTATAGAAAAGTTCGCGAAACGCGCGCAAGATCACATAAATGCAAACAAGCCCTGCACGTGATCCCAGATCTCGTAAAGCACATGAAAACCCCATTTAACCCCATAGAATATTCGCAGGCGCCATTTGAGCTCACAACACACTTCTCACAAAATTTGACCGTTGATACGTTTTGACCTATTTTGGACTGCCTTTTTGCCAGTCCTAATTTATTTATTTGAATCTAGACATACAAACTTCAATGATTTCCCTTTTGCCAATCCTAATTTTGTATTTTAAACAAGACACACGAACCACAATAATTTCCCAAATTGCCAATATCACTATTATGAATATTGTATGCAGTCCACCGAATGTTCTAATCTCTCGACTCAAGCCGTGTGTGACTATGGGTTGAGAGATCCAACTTATCAGCACTGCGTCGTACAATAATCTCCAGCGTCGTGTATAGAAGAAAACACTTAGATTCAAACGCTAGAATTGTTGCAAGATCCAGGTACAAACCCTTGAACTTCACTCCAATTAACAGTATTGTGTGTCAACACTGGGTGTATGCTGCGTATTAACACATCAATACTCAAGCGCGTAAAATACCCATGCCACAGACGTGGACTGCAATTTCGTCAGCTGACAGAAATGAATGAAAGGGGAAAAATATGCAGAGACACAACCGCTAAACTAATAGTTTATATTTTAAAGTTGAGATCCTGATCGTTCTTGATTATTTGACTATGCCCGTATTTTTTCTCTTTTCTTTTTCTTAACAGATCAGGTGATACCGGTATCGTGGGTCTCTCCCCACGTGGGTCTCTCCCCACACACCACTTCACTTTAGACTGTACGTATTTACCCTAGGCCCGTCCTTGCTCACAAATTGGCCTTGAATCAACTGGCCACGCGCAGTTCCAATCAACTCGCAAACGACTTGTTATTTGAGTTCGAGATCGCCCGTACGTCTTCCCTAACTATTTAAACTAATGTTGTGTCTCTGTATATCATTGCGTTACAATCTATTTGTCTCTCTTAATATAACAAACAATTCCCTAAATTTAGATCTTCTCATCCAACAGTCAGACACTTCACTCCTAGACTAATGCAGAATTTTATGAAAAAGGTTTCTGCTTACCTTTCAGATTGGCGCCAGTAAGTGTCAGATTGTTATCGATCAGGTATTCTTTAGCAAAAACTTGAGTCCCCTCGTCTCTCCGCCTTGGGGCGAACCAGCCGCGTTGCACTCTCCTCCCTCCTTAACGTCGGGGTCACCAAATTGTTAGCGTGTATCAAAGGAGGCGTTGAGGAGGCAAAATACTAAGACCCAATAATTCTTAACTCAGAATTTATTAGAGACAAGTAGAAAGTAACAGGAATCAAAAGCAAGCTACACAAATCTCTCAATTCATTTGCCCAGCCGTCTCCCGGGAAGCGCTTCTCTCGGGCCGTCTTGAAACTTTTCCTTTTCTCAAAATCAGGTCTTTGCTGATTGGCTGACGTTTTCCCAGGTCCTCCAATCGGCAAGCCACTTACGTCAGCGTGACTTCCTATCGGTTCAGACTGTCCAATCAGCAACAACCTACATCATCTGTCTATGAAGACAATGAGCGCTGTCTTTGGTCTTATCAAACTCTTGTGAGAACTGGAGAAGAATTCAGCCTTATCAGAAACAGGTGCAAGAACTCAGAATAACAAAACAGGGGCCAAAGCTAGTTTGCCACTTTCTGCGAAAACAAACATGAGCTCTGCACATTAATTCACAGTCAGGTCAGAATAAAAACATACTAATAAATTCCCACAACAGGAACTTGCCAGCGCCAATATGGCGGCAATGTTGACGCATTTGAACATGGTCAATGAGGCATCTACGTTTTTATATCTATGCTGTGTACCTTAAGATAATTCATTTTCAACCAAAAAACGAAATAACCATAAAACAACTTGGTTACTTTCACTTTTCACAACTCTCACTTTTGTGGAATATGTCGATTTCAAGCCGATTTTAAATGTATCAAATGAAAATACGATTAAACTAAAAAGAAAATAATAACCTTTAAAGAATGAAATGGGTTTTGGTCTGCCGGAAGTAGCCTTGGAAATGTGCGTGTTTACTTGGGAATCTTAGACAGTAGGAATTTGAGTTAGCAGTGCTGTATCCTCACAAGTCAGTCTTTAACTGTTTCTATGTTGGTTGGAAAGTTTGGGAGGCTATACTGTGAAACTGAGATGAAAATGTATGGAAATGATGTTTAATGTATAGATACGTTTTAATCCTTAGTTTATGGTCTTTTATTGTTTAGATGTTGAACGGAACATATTTTATTGTGTCTGTCTGCTGCTATTTAAAAAAATGTCTCTGTTGAAAAATCGATTTCTCAGTGAGACTTACATTGTTTAGGCTATGTCTTTAACCTAAACAACATTTTAGTTGAAGCAATCCCAAAAGGTTTGTCTCAATTAATAAAAAATAATTTATCTTTTCAGGGTTCCTACACATTTTCCGTTTCAAAATTCCAGACTTCTCGGTGGATTTTTGCCGGACCCTGGAGGGGGCCGGTGTAGAACAGGGAATGTCTCTTAAAGCAGAATTATGCTTCTGCGAAGATACACGTAAACGTCTCTGCATATCTACACAGAGAAGGGGTTTATGGGTAACTGTAGCCTGCAGAGGCTCGCAGAGGAGCCAACACCTCCAAAACTTCACGGGTAGCTGTGGTCGTGTGCATCAAGCAAACGCTGATTTGTTGAGCAGGGAAGTATATCCAGTAGCTTTGGGGTTGGGTCAAGACCCAAAACAGAACTAAAACAAAGAACCAAAAACCAAAACATAAAAAAGTGTAATATTGCCAAAACTAACTAACTAAATTATTTTTAAGGCATTCAATATCTTTCTCCTGTCCATTTCTGTGGGATAGAGAAATGGATCCACTACAATGCAACGAGCATGTCTCTTTGGTTTCTTCTTCGTTTTCCATATATTCTTTAGTTTTATTAAACGCAACACTGCCCCCTACTGCACGCGTTAACATTACGCACAAGTATGTTGGCAGACCCCCATGCGGACATCTGAGTGCGACAACCGTGCATGTAGGCAGATTCTCAGACGCAGAAGCATAATTCCTCCTTTACTGCCTGACACTCATTGTTGAACGGCAGTACCAGTTGACCAGCAGGCTCAACTAGGCTAGCCTAGTTTCACTTGTTTCAGACTATGTTTAACATTTCAGACTACTGATAGCTAAATGTCTATCATGCATGTAAATCAATTATTTAAAACTCCAACTCTTACATGTTACATTCTGCATTTGTGTTATTATGTTGCCAAATATTAACATCATTTGGTCATTAGTTAATATTGAAAATTAGCTTCACTCATAGAAATCAATAAAGAACCAAACACAGCAAAATAAAATATAAATAACTTTTTATTAAAGCTGCAATGCTACAAGCAACAGTGCAATGCAGTTTTGACAGGTAAACTGCAACATCTGTAGGCTATAACTTGAAACTCCACAGTAAAGTAAGTGATGTGCAGTTTACTAGGGAACTAGAAAGAAGGACACGTCCAATGACTTTCCTTTCATTGGCTGTATTAAGCAACGAAGGAACTTCATCCACAAAGCTGAGGCATCAGACTTTAAAAACATATTTGAAAAACACTGTTGCAAATAAATAACTATAAGTTCAACAATAATGAATAATCATAAAATAAAAAGAATAACAAAAAAAAGAACAAAAAGGTCAAATCATCACTCACTAAAAGTTAAAGCCCTACTCTCAAATTCTCCCACTCTCCTGACTTGTTTTACCCTCGGTCCAAAAGTTTCATATCGGTGCATCCCTAATTAAGATATTTGTCTCTATAATTGTCTACGTCTATAATTCACCCACGTCACCCCTCTACTCTCCACTCTGCACTGGCTCCCCATCGCAGAATGCATCAGATTCAAATCACTGATGCTTGCTTTTCAAGCAGCTAGAGGTACTGCTCCCCCATACCTCCAGACAGACGCTTTTATCCAAAGCGACATACAGTAGTGAATGCATACATTTTTCTGTATATACGGTCCCAATGGGAATTGAACCCACAACCTAAGTGTTGCCAACGCTGTGCTCTACCAACTGAGCCACAGAGAACCTCAGACAATAGCCTATCTAGCCTCAAATCAGTCATTGAAAAACACATCCTATTGACTCAACATAACTGTTGACTCTTGGTAGCTGATACTTCAAGTGTTAGTATGGCTTTGGGCAGTCATAGTTCAGGCGACCAAACTAACCCTTCCTGAAGAAATGGCGAAAAGTCGCTTATGAATGTGACAGTATGGCAATACAGAACATAATAACTGAATTTCTACACAGCATAAAGCAACTAGTGATTTACAGTAATGTTACGTTAGCTCTAGTCTATCTTCTGAACTAGCTAATGTTATCTAGCTATCGATAGCCAACTCCATGTGTATGAAGCCCGTCTGAACGAAAGCGGGAACTGTTTAAATGATGGAAAGTCGAGTATGAGTACGACAGAATTAACGCGTTGACAGGATTTTCACAAAATGTTTTACAGTAGCTCTTGTCCATCTTGCTAACCTGCTCAGTTTACATTTGTCGTTGTGCTTGCTTACCTTGCAGTTCTGGCTGTTTGACTGTGATAGTGACTGTAGAAGTGTGTGTGTGGGGACTGGTCTCATTCTTTGCGTCGCTTGACAGGCTACTACGCTGAATAGCAGGCGCGTTCTTCGTTTGTCATTGCTTTCATCCAGTAACTGATGCCCAGTCATAATAAGCGTTGAGGTTTGGGTCCACTGCGGCTGGGGTTCGATCCCCGGCTATGCCAACGCGGCTCTGGCCGGGAGTCCTGTTTAGGGGCATGAATGGCTGACCACCCCAGGGGGAGGGTGGAGGGAAGCTGGCACGAGCTGGCCGCAAGCACATAAAGCTTCCCAGTGGTTCAGTGCTGGTCCCGTAGTTATGGTCTCATGGGGGAGGAGGAAAACAGGATAGGACTGCTTTCACCATGGGATGAAGGTGATCACTCAGAATGACATTGTATTTATTGGTGTTTACCTTGCCCTCTGAGAGGTTGAGCGGACTTAAACCATGGCAGGAAAATGCACCCCACACCATAACAGAGCCGCCAGGACCCTTCATTTACTCAAGTGTTTCCTTTATTTTGGCAGTTATCTGAACTACATATTGTTTCAGTATCAGAGTTTGAGAAAGTGCCTGAATGAAAATGCATAACACATTTGTTCCATGTATGTTTGAAACAGAATTCATCACTTCACTCTGTATTGTGGAATTATTCTGTATTTTTCGGAACTGGTGGCAACCATAGTTATGTGAAGTGCACAGAAATCAATAATGCAAAGGTTAATAAAAATGAATACAAGCATTCTACAGATGTACGCAATGGTTGATAATTTTAATTTTAATTTTTTATTTCTCCTTTATTTAACCAGGTGAGTCCCGTTGAGATTTACATCTCTTTTACAAGGGAGCCCTGGCCAAGAAGGCAGCAACATAAGTTTCCGCAATACAATACAACAACAATACAAGAAATACAATACATAGAATAACAATATACAAAAATACAATTTCAATTAAAACAGCTACAGACTTCAGTTTTTAAAGACTGTAACAAACTTTTAAAACCCGCTAGAGGAATGAAGTCAGCCATATTTGCCTTTTTCTGGAGCTGATTCCAGGACCATGGGGCATGATAACCAAAGGCAGTCTTCCCAAATTCTGTGGAAATGCGAGGGACTGTAAAAAGTAGCACATGCTGAGAGCGCAAATTATAACTACTAGTGATGCGAATGAAGAGGCAATTCAGGTAGGCAGGGAGTAGCCCTATAATGGCTTTATAAAGAAAGATGTGCCAATGGAGCCACCTCCGATAATATAATGAGGTAAGACCTGACCTTTCATACAAGAGGCAATGATGGGTCAGAGATTTAGCTTTCAAAATGAAACGCAAGGCACCATGATAAGCAGTGTCTATAGCTTGAAGCGAAGTGGCAGAAGCATGCATATAAAGCACATCTCCATAATCAATCACAGGAAGGTAAGTAGCTATTACTAGTCTTTTCCTAGCAACAAAATTAAAACATGCCTTGTTTCTAAAATAGAATCCAAGTTTGATCTTGAGTTTTTTAACAAGATTTTCTATATGTGTTTTAAATGTGAGTTTTGCATCAAGCCAGATTCCGAGATATTTATAAGACTCCACCTGGTCGATACAGATCCCCTCAAGGGTTGAGATGTTGTAAATAGCAGGCTGGGAGTGAGATCTTGAATAATGCATAACTTTAGTTTTACCTGTATTTAAAACCAATTTAAGATCTTTAAAATCAGCCTGGATCGAATTAACGAATTCTTGGAGGTTCTGGGCTGCACTAGACAAAGAAGCAGCACAAGAGTAAACAATAGTATCATCTGCATACAGATGGATATTAGAGACATTAGAGGTTTTCACAACTGAACCAATATTGTTTATATAAATGGTAAACAAGATTGGATCCAAAATAGATCCTTGGGGCACACCCCTGGCAATTAACTTGGGGGATGATCTCTTACCATCTGCAAGTATATGTCTGTGGTTCTCTGTGGCTCAGTTTGTAGATCACAGCGTTGGCAATGCTTAGGTTGTGGGTTCAATCCCCACTGGGGCCACATATACTGAAAATGTATGCATTCACTACTGTAAGTCGCTTTGGATAAAAGCGTCTGCTAAATGGCGTATATTATATTATTAAGTACTATCTGTGATCTGTCAGAAAGATAGTTTACAAACCAGCTGACAGATTTAAAACTCAAGCCAATGTCATGGAGCCTATTAATTAAAATCTTATGGTCCACAGTGTCAAATGCTTTTGATAAGTCTATAAATAATGCTGCACAATGTTTCTTATTATCCAGAGCTTATATGATGTCATTTAGCACCTGTGAGGCTGCAGTTATTGTACTATGGCTCGATCTAAAACCAGACTGAACAGGGCTTAACAAACCATTTGTCACATTCCCTTTGTTCCTGTCTCGTTTTTCCTTTGTCTTGTTTCTCCCTCTTGATTGTTTGTGTTAATTGTTTTATGATTTTCTATTATTCAATTATCAACCCTCATTACTACTCATCATGCTCACCTGTTGCCAATTCCGGCACACCAGCCTCCCATCAAGTTCATCAGCCCTGCAGTGTATATCTACCCCGGTTTCTCCTTCATTCCTGTTCAGATCGTTGTTTTCCCTTCCTGGCTCATTCCTCGTTTGTCTCTCAGCTCCAGTGGTTTTCTTCTTGCCTGTCTATTTTGTTTGCTTATTCGTTTACCTTCCTGCCTGCCCACGGACCAGCCAGCCCCCTCCCTTGCCTGCCAGCTTCCCAGCTTCCCTGCCTACAAGCCAGCTTCCCTGCTTCCCTGCCTACAAGCCAGCTTCCCTGCTTCCCTGCCTACAAGCCAGCTTCCCTGCCTACAAGCCAGCTTCCCTGCTTGCTTGCCTGCCAGCCAGCTTCCTGGCCTGCCCGCTTCCGTGCCTGCCTGCCTGCCCACTTCCTTTCCTGCCTTCGTCTGCCCTTTCCATTGTTCCTCTGTGCCAGTCATTGTGTATATATAATAAATTCCCTCACCTGATCTCATCCCTGTGTCAGTGTCCTGCGTTTGGGTCCAACCTGCGTATCATTCGTAACAGAACGATCTGACCATCATGGACCCAGCAGACACTATCAGTTTCCGCAAGGCCTTAGAAGTCCGGGGCGCCCTCCTTGACCAGCAGAGCCTTGCTCTCCAGGAGCTGAGGAAGGCGATACAGGACCTCAATGCCAGCGTCACCCAGTTGGGGAATCAACTGGACCTTAAGCATCCTCGCCTATCTTCCCCGGAAATCCTGCCTAACCCTCCTGCGCCCACTCCGTCTCTGTTCCAGGCAACCCATTCCCTGCTGGCTTTGGTGGACTCTGGGACCGACAATTTTTTGGACGTTGGTTTCGTCTCCCAGGCTGGCATTGCTGTGGAGCCCTTGGCCGCGCCCTCACCAGCTGCTGACCCTCCTTGCCTGGCGTCGCAGGCCTCCCCGAGGGCCTCTCCTTGCCTGGCGTCGCAGGCCTCCCTGAGGGCCTCTCCTTGCCTGGCATTGTGGGCCTCTCCTTGCCTGGCGTCGCGGGCCTCCCCGAGGGCCCAACGCGCCCTGCTGCCGTGGGCCTCCCCGAGGGCCCACCGCGCCCTGCTACCGCGGGCCTCCCCGAGGGCCCAACGCGCCCTGCTGCCGCCGGCCTCTCCGAGGGCCCACCGCGCCCTGCTGCCGCGGGCCTCCCCGAGGGCCCAATGCCCCCTGCTGCCGCGGGCCTCCCCGAGGGCCCAATGCCCCCTGCTGCCGCGGGCCTCCCCGAGGGCCCACCGCACCCGGTCCCTCCTCAAGTGACACTTCTGTCCTCTGTGCCCTCCAGCCATTCCCCCTCCACCTGCCCGGGTCATTGACGGCCACCTGGCTTTCACTGTTCGGCGGTTGCTGGATATGCGCCGTCGTGGTCAGGGTTTCCAGTACCTGGTGGACTGGGAAGGTTACGGTCCGGAGGAACGATGTTGGGTGTTCTGTCGCCTCATCTGGGTGTCACATTCCCTTTGTTCCTGTCTCGTTTTTCCTTTGTCTTGTTTCTCCCTCTTGATTGTTTGTGTTAATTGTTTTATGATTTTCTATTATTCAATTATCAACCCTCATTACTACTCATCATGCTCACCTGTTGCCAATTCCGGCACACCAGCCTCCCATCAAGTTCATCAGCCCTGCAGTGTATATCTACCCCGGTTTCTCCTTCATTCCTGTTCAGATCGTTGTTTTCCCTTCCTGGCTCATTCCTCGTTTGTCTCTCAGCTCCAGTGGTTTTCTTCTTGCCTGTCTATTTTGTTTGCTTATTCGTTTACCTTCCTGCCTGCCCACGGACCAGCCAGCCCCCTCCCTTGCCTGCCAGCTTCCCAGCTTCCCTGCCTACAAGCCAGCTTCCCTGCTTCCCTGCCTACAAGCCAGCTTCCTTGCTTCCCTGCCTACAAGCCAGCTTCCCTGCCTACAAGCCAGCTTCCCTGCTTGCTTGCCTGCCAGCCAGCTTCCTGGCCTGCCCGCTTCCGTGCCTGCCTGCCTGCCCACTTCCTTTCCTGCCTTCGTCTGCCCTTTCCATTGTTCCTCTGTGCCAGTCATCGTGTATATATATATAATAAATTCCCTCACCTGATCTCATCCCCTGTGTCAGTGTCCTGCGTTTGGGTCCAACCTGCGTATCATTCGTAACAGAACGATCTGACCATCATGGACCCAGCAGACACTATCAGTTTCCGCAAGGCCTTAGAAGTCCGGGGCGCCCTCCTTGACCAGCAGAGCCTTGCTCTCCAGGAGCTGAGGAAGGCGATACAGGACCTCAATGCCAGCGTCACCCAGTTGGGGAATCAACTGGACCTTAAGCATCCTCGCCTATCTTCCCCGGAAATCCTGCCTAACCCTCCTGCGCCCACTCCGTCTCTGTTCCAGGCAACCCATTCCCTGCTGGCTTTGGTGGACTCTGGGACCGACAATTTTTTGGACGTTGGTTTCGTCTCCCAGGCTGGCATTGCTGTGGAGCCCTTGGCCAGCTGCTGACCCTCACCAGCTGCTGACCCTCTCCTTGCCTGGTGTCGCAGGCCTCCCCGAGGGCCTCTCCTTGCCTGGCGTCCCAGGCCTCCCTGAGGGCCTCTCCTTGCCTGGCGTTGTGGGCCTCTCCTTGCCTGGCGTCGCGGGCCTCCCCGAGGGCCCAACGCGCCCTGCTGCCGTGGGCCTCCCCGAGGGCCCACCGCGCCCTGCTACCGCGGGCCTCCCCGAGGGCCCAACGCGCCCTGCTGCCGCCGGCCTCTCCGAGGGCCCACCGCGCCCTGCTGCCGCGGGCCTCCCCGAGGGCCCAATGCCCCCTGCTGCCGCGGGCCTCCCCGAGGGCCCAATGCCCCCTGCTGCCGCGGGCCTCCCCGAGGGCCCACCGCACCCGGTCCCTCCTCAAGTGACACTTCTGTCCTCTGTGCCCTCCAGCCATTCCCCCTCCACCTGCCCGGGTCATTGACGGCCACCTGGCTTTCACTGTTCGGCGGTTGCTGGATATGCGCCGTCGTGGTCAGGGTTTCCAGTACCTGGTGGACTGGGAAGGTTACGGTCCGGAGGAACGATGTTGGGTGTTCTGTCGCCTCATCTGGGATCCCTTCCTCATCCGGGATTTTCATCGGGAGCATCCCGACAGGCCTGGTGGGTTGCCTGGAGGCAACCGTTGAGGGGGGGGAGTACTGTCACATTCCCTTTGTTCCTGTCTCGTTTTTCCTTTGTCTTGTTTCTCCCTCTTGATTGTTTGTGTTAATTGTTTTATGATTTTCTATTATTCAATTATCAACCCTCATTACTACTCATCATGCTCACCTGTTGCCAATTCCGGCACACCAGCCTCCCATCAAGTTCATCAGCCCTGCAGTGTATATCTACCCCGGTTTCTCCTTCATTCCTGTTCAGATCGTTGTTTTCCCTTCCTGGCTCATTCCTCGTTTGTCTCTCAGCTCCAGTGGTTTTCTTCTTGCCTGTCTATTTTGTTCGCTTATTCGTTTACCTTCCTGCCTGCCCACGGACCAGCCAGCCCCCTCCCTTGCCTGCCAGCTTCCCAGCTTCCCTGCCTACAAGCCAGCTTCCCTGCTTCCTTGCCTACAAGCCAGCTTCCCTGCCTACAAGCCAGCTTCCCTGCTTGCTTGCCTGCCAGCCAGCTTCCCGGCCTGCCCGCTTCCGTTCCTGCCTGCCTGCCCACTTCCTTGCCTGCCTTCGTCTGCCCTTTCCTTGGTTTCCCTATGCCAGTCTTCGTGTATATATATATATATATATATATATAATAAATAAATAAATACCCTAACCTGATCTCATCCCCTGTGTCAGTGTCCTGCGTTTGGGTCCAGTCCGTGTAACATTCGTAACACCATTTTCCTGTAAAAAATCCTTTAACTGGGTGTTTATCAGAGATTCCATTATCTTTGCAACCACCGAGATCTTAGAAATAGGACGGTAGTTGTTAAGGTCAGTGGGATCCCCTCCTTTAAAAATTGGCAAAACATAGGCCTCCTTCCAAATTTTATTGTATTTGTAGAAAGGGAAATATTTAAAATGTGGGCCAAGGGTTCTGCTATTAATTCTGCTGAGAGTCTCAATAAATAAGGGTCAAGACCATCTGGGCCCGAGGGCTTTTTGGGATCTATGGCTTTAAGAGCCCTGAGGACATCAGCTGTAGAAATACACTCAAAAACAAAACCAGAACCTGTAGTGACATCAGCAGTAACAGGGCATTCCAAGACACTAGATTTCACACCAGGATATAAACGGTCAAACAAGTACCCTGAAGAAACAAAATGATCAGCACAAATAAAACAATTTATCTAACGAAACTTGGACATTATACATAAAATAGCGATAGCTCTCTGCGCAATGCTTTTCACCAGCTGTAAGCTGCAGACACGAACCCACTATTATGGTACGTTCACATTTGTGGACTTGTGGATCAGGCACTATAAGGTTTTCTTGATTTTTCTGATGTGAATAAATTAGTTTTTTGGACATAGATATATGTTTGTGTCACATTCCCTTTGTTCCTGTCTCGTCTTTTCCTTTGTCTTGTTTCTCCCGCGTGATTGTTTGTGTTAATTGTTTTATTCTTTTCTATTATTCAATGATCTACTCCTCATTGCTCCTCGTCATGCTCACCTGTTGCTAATCCCGTCATCCGTTCCGGCACACCAGCCTCCCATCAAGATCATCAGCCCTGCAGTATAACTACCCCGGTTTTCCAATCATTCATCGTCAGAACGTTGTTCTCTTTACCCCGGTAGAAACTAACTTTAGAAAAACTTGTCTAAAACGCTATGTTTACTATTCTTTGTGTTTCGATTTAAATTCATGTTAACCCTTGTTCCTGTTGTCTCCCTTCGTGTTCAGGTCCATTCCTCGTCTGTCTGCCAGCTCTGTTCGCCAGCTCTGTCCGTCCTGCCAGCCCCACCTGCCTGCATGCTTAGCTTGCCCTCCGGTTCCCTCATCCTGTCTGCCCAGTCACCTCGTCCACTCCTCCTGTGCATCCCTTCCGTTGTCCAGCTCATCGTTTTCCACTACCTCTGTTATTACTATGATTAAATCATAACTATTTATTCTAAACCTTGTCTGTGTCTGCGTTTGGGCTCGTTCCTGTTTGACATAACAGTTTGATGATGGATACTAGCAATAGTAATAACAATACAAAACTCTAACGTGTGTACTTGTTTTTTAAAACTTTAGGCAATAATGGAAATGTTAAAAAAAGGCAGTGTTGAAAATGAAGAGCATTTTAACAGCATTTATCATAAACTTGGGAAACGAGCAAATGGAAGTGATTAGGTCACCCCGAACACAATCCTGCTTAGAATGACCACTCCTGACCCCTTGTGGCGGATACAGCAGTCTGACCTACAATCAGTTCCACTGTGTCCCTGTCGAGAGTCTCACTATTAAAACGTCCTCTGTGGGCCACTGTGTGCTACAGCACCTTTCCAGGGTTCATCAGGTTTTTGGGGTCCAGAGTGGCTATGAGACCCTGCATGACCTCCATGGTCAGGGGTCCCACCTCTTCCCTGAGCAGCGCTCTTTTCCCCGAACGCACCCCGTGCTCCCCGTACACTGTCCGAGAGAGAGAGAGAGAGAGAGAGATGACAATGCATCCTACCATATATCTATGGTATGTTAGATGCTACATATCTATGATATACTATACACACTAGACATGCATACCACTTTAGACACGACATCTGTGGTAATTTAAACCCTTAAAGATACAGCACCACTGTACCCGAGTGTGGGGGTCAGAGGTGGAGGCGGGGCAGGTGTTTATATTACCTGGGCCGACGCCCCCTGCCCAGTGTGGAATATAGTGCCGTCGGCCAGCAGCACCTCCTGGTAAAATAAAGGCTAAGTAAAAACATAAATAAAACACAACACAGATACACAACACGATGCTCAACAGTTACACAACACAATATTCCATACAATTACACAACAAAACACAGCACTCAACACAAACAATACAATTACGCAACACTCAACACTATCAACTAAACAACCTGCAACACGGGCAACAACTGCACAACACTCAACACTGAAAACTACACAACACTGAAAACTAGCAAAAACAACCAAACAACTACACAACACCAAATGTTATCTTTGTGGACCTGAGAATTCATTACAATTTACAGTTTTGCTATTTAACACTTTTATCCAAAGCGATTTACAAGAGTAAAATGCGCATTTAATGTTTCCTACAGTATTTCATTTCTGTTCTAAGGTCAACATGTTACTGATTTTGTAACTGGGCTAACCTGTAGTTTTTAACATGCAATAATTGTTCTTGGTCTGTTTTCTTACAGGTGTCTGAATAGCGGTTCATTATTGCATGTGTTGTGAGTTCATTCTGGAGCTGCTGCTGCTTGTGTCTGAGAAGCTGTACTGGCTCGAATTACTATGACATCGATTAACTTTTTTCAGTTGCCAAAATAAAGTACTTCAGGGGCAGTTATGAAGTAGCAGAATGTTCCAATTTTCATATTTGATATATTGGTCATATTTCATATTTGACCAAATGTCTCCCTTTCACAAGTTCTATGATTATGATTTTGATGATTGTGTGTGCATCTTAGGAATCTCTCTTCATTCTTACACTGTGTAGGTAGATACAGCATGACTGAATTATTGGCATTTGTAGCGCTGCTGAATGGATGTTTTTACATGGCATTCTCCACTATGTGGGAGAGGAATCCCTCCTGGACATCATGGATGAATCTTCCGCCTTGGAGAGAAGGGCCCTTATGAAGGGCGAGGCCTGGAGAGAAGGGCCCTTATGAAGGGCGAGGCCTGGTTGCCCTTATGAAGGGCGAGGCCTGGAGAGAAGGGCCCTTATGAAGGGCGAGGCCTGGAGAGAAGGGCCCTTATGAAGGGCGAGGCCAGGAGAGAAGGGCCCTTATGAAGGGCGAGGCCTGGAGAGAAGGGCCCTTATGAAGGGCGAGGCCTTGGAGAGAAGGGGTCTTATGAAGGGCGAGGCCTGGTTGCTTTTCCTTGTAATTAATCTGTATAAAAATGTTTTACGATGAGTACTTTATAGAATTTTCAAGGTCATTTTCCATGTAAGAATACAACAATTACAGAAAACACAATAAACACAATAATAATTAAAAACAACAATAATAATAAATAAAAATGTAAAGATAAAGGAAAAATAAAATAAATATGTATCTGTGTATAAATTAACAATATGTAGTGTGCGTAGTCAATCAAATTACAACACAAGGACCACTCTTGGAGAGTTCAGTACTGTGAGAAATTGGGGGAGGGGGATAAAGCGGCCGTCTGTGGTACTACAGGCCCTCAACATAACAAAGATATTTGTTCCACGACAGGAAATTATCTTCCACCCTGTGTAGCAGTCAAAGGGAGAGTCTATCAGAGGCAGCTACTTTACTAAGCAGGTGCCACTCTGTGGGTGGGTCTGTGTAGCTCAGTAGGTAGAGCATGGCAGCTACTTTACTAAGCAGGAGGTGCCACTCTGTGGGTGGGTCTGTGTAGCTCAGTAGGTAGAGCATGGTGTTTGCAACGCTTAGGTTGTGGGTTCAATTCCCACTGGGACCACATATACTGAAAAATGTATGCATTCACTACTGTAAGTTGCTTTGGATAAGTGTCTGCTAAATGGCAAATATATTATGGAGCATATGCTGACTTCCACTGCTGAACAGCCTCCCACTCAGCATCACTGCAGTGTGAACCTCTGAGTTCTGTCTGAGTCTGAGGAAGGGTCCCCCAACACAAAACGCCTAGGGCAAAAAGGAACCTCAAACCCTATGACCCCCTTCACACTCCCATGCACCAAAACCATAAGTGTTGGGCTTTAGGGCAGCTCCACAGCACATGCACCAGAGCGCCCTCTGCAGGACATCTCCAGCAATCTGGGTTGTCCTTTAACTTCGCCCTGTAAAACCTTGATGGGGTTCGGTATACTCTATTAATGATCTTAAACTAATGATCCAAATCTCAATTTTTTAAATATGGTTATAGTGCTGCTTGTTATCTCCCACCAACTGTAGTTATCATCTGATGCTTATTTTTATGTGCTCTTGACTCCCCCGTTTATTCCCTTCATCTTTTTGGTGCCAGCCAGAAGAGGGTTGGCTCCCCCCCAGAGTGCTTCCTCTTAAGGTTTCTCCCTTCCTGTGCCCTTCAGGGAGTTTGTCCTTGCCACTGTTGCCCTTGGCGAGCTCTTCGATGGGTTTAAGGCTCCATACTCTATAAAGTTGCTTTGTGACAATATACTTATTAAAGTATACTTGTTTATACAAATAAACTGAATTTATTCTGTTATACAAATAAACAGGTGTAAGAACACTGGCCTACACATCACTAACACTCACACGCTGCCTCGTCTTCACTTATTCCCTGGGAGAATACAGCCATCATGGGGGAAAGCAAAAGCCCATTTTTATTTACATTAAACTATTAAAGTACAACATTTAATACACTAGAATAGATCATGGAAGTTTATTTCAATTTAAAATTAAAAAATTTAAAACCCAACATTAAAACAAAGAAATTAAGACAGTAGAACATATGCAAACTGATATACAACATATCTTCGGATGCCTTTAACATGTACACACACGCAAACACATACAACCCATGTCCAAGGACAAACATGCTTTATTTTACATTTTATTTTATTTCACCTTTATTAATTCAGGGAAGCCATCTGATTACAACAACAACATATACAGAGTAAAATGGGAACAGACAGAAGACATATACAAAGTAAAATGTAGAGTAAAAATTGCAGTTATGGAAACATTCTAAAAATAAGATAATTTACACAGAACAGATAAACAAACAAGAACAAATAACCGCATCATTAACAGCAAGACCTTTTTTCATCAACATGCTTGATTCAGTCTCTACCCTGTGAGTTCGCTGGTGTTTCTTTAGGTAAGCTGACTGACTGAAACTCTTCCCACACTGTGCACAGTGGTACGGCCTCTCCCCTGTGTGAGTCCGCTGGTGTAGTTTAAGACTCCCATCTTTACTGAAACTCTTCCCACACTGTGCACAGTGGTACGGCCTCTCCCCTGTGTGAGTCCGCTGGTGTTGTTTAAGATTCCCATCTGTACTGAAACTCTTCCCACACTGTGCACAGTGGTACGGCCTCTCCCCTGTGTGAGTTCGCTGGTGTGTCTTTAGGTGACCTGACCCACTGAAACTCTTCCCACACTGTGCACAGTGGTACGGCCTCTCCCCTGTGTGAAGTCCGCTGGTGTTTCTTTAGGTCACCTGAGTGACTGAAACTCTTCCCACACTGTGCACAGTGGTACGGCCTCTCCCCTGTGTGAGTCCGCTGGTGTTCTTTAAGATTCCCATTTTGACTGAAACTCTTCCCACACTGTGCACAGTGGTACGGCCTCTCCCCTGTGTGAATTCGCTTGTGTTTCTTTAGGTCACTTGAGTGACTGAAACTCTTCCCACACTGTGCACAGTGGTACGGCCTCTCCCCTGTGTGAGTCTGCTGGTGTCTCTTTAGGTTACATGAGTGACTGAAACTCTTCCCACACTGTGCACAGTGGTACGGCCTCTCCCCTGTGTGAGTTTGCTGGTGTCTCTTTAGGTGACCTGAATGACTAAAACTCTTCCCACACTGTGCACAGTGGTACGGCCTCTCCCATGTGTGAGTTCTCTGGTGTTGTTTAAGAGTTCCATCTGTACTGAAACTCTTCCCACACTGTGCACAGTGGTACGGCCTCTCCCCTGTGTGAGTCCGCTGGTGACTCTTTAGGTGACCTGACTGACTGAAACTCTTCCCACACTGTGCACAGTGGTATGGGCGCACCCCTGTGTGAATCCGTTGGTGTTCCTTCAGGTTACTTACATGACTGAAAGTCTTCCCACATTGGGAGCAGTGGTATGGATGCTCCCCTGTATGGATTCGCTGGTGTTTTTTCAGCAGAGGTTCAGATCTGAAGCTCGACCCACACTGGGAACATATGTGGGCCCCTGGAGTACCTGTGTGTGACTGTGTTAGGGTGGGGAGAGTCTTAGGGGGTGTGGGGTGCTGATGTGTGCTGCTGGGAAGCAGTGGGCTCCCTGCTGGGTTTCCTCCAGACCTCAGGATCTGGCTGTGCTCGTCTGAGTGAACCTTCTCAATGTGCTGGTGAAGATTCACTTCCTCCATGTGAACAAATGGGCACTGGGAGCAGGCAAACACCTGAGAGGACACCTCAACAAGGTGTCCTGAGGAGAGAAAAGGGGTAAAGGAGACATTATGTTTCTTGGAAATATACAAGTAGGTGCTGATGACCACAACCGTAATTGAGAGAAAGTACAAATGGATACAATGCTAAAGATCAAACAAGAAAAGGTGAGGATTTATATTTATATTAGAAGTGATACACTGTCCCTCCAGGCCCATCTCCTCCCTATTTTCAAATCATCTAATCAGAAGAAAATGCACCTCAGTCAAAGCAGAAATCATCTCAATATTGGTTTCAAACAGCCTTAAATGTCCAATAATCATGTTTACAGATTGTTGTTTTTTGTCCTTTTTCTCAAAATCTTAAATGTCCTGCATTGACACCTGTCAACCACCTCCAGCTCTGTGCTAGACTAATCTTTCTTCTGTTTGCTAAATGATTACATCCCTTTCTATTGCCTGACTTAGCCCTGACTGGAACTAGCGATGTCTAGGCCAAAGGGCTCAGCCTGCAACCAGAGAAAATGATTAGCAGAGATCTTAACCTGTGTCAAGGTTCCTGGGGGTGATGGCAGGAGAGCTACAGGGGGCTTCAGCACAGCTCCTGTAAAAGGCACATTATTTCATATAAGATTTGACAGCAATGAGAAGAGACAGTGTCCATTTCCCAATTGATTCTTACCCGTTCATTGATGAAGCTTTCAGGAATCTTTCCAATTGGCTAATCATCTTTCTCTTCTGGGTCACGACCTGCCCATTCTGCCCCAGTGACCTCATCCTCACTGGTGAGAGCTCATGCTGTCTCCATTGAAATCTTGTTCCCTGGTCTCTTGTGCTGGACAGGGAATGTGGAGGTGATGACACAGGAACTGAGATACTTGTGAATTCAAGTCGGCGAATCAGCACTCTCGGCTGTTTTAGCAATAAGGACATGACAAGAGTGGACAGTTCCCCTTCCTGTTGCTCACATTCTGATTTTACTCCATTCTTCTCCCTTCTGTCAGTTTGGGCCATTTGATTGATTAAATCTCTCTCCTGTTCAATCCTCTCTTTTTTTTGCTCCCTCCAAAGTCCCTCTTCATCTCTCACACCATCCTCCCTCTCCATTTTCACACTCAGACACCCCTCTCCTTCCTGCTCCTTCATGTTGAACAGTATGTCCTTTTCCTCCCTGCTCATCCCATATCTAGTCGTCCTCTCTTTCCTCTCTTCTGTGTTTTCACTTGTGTTCAGACTTGATCTCGGCTCCACCCCTGTATAATCTGTGCTGTCCACCACAGATTCTTCCTTTATGTCTTCATAAGGACATGGCAATTGTGGGCAGCTTCTCCTCTTCCTGTTGCCTGCATTCTGATTATACTCCATTCTTCTCCCTTTGCCAGTCTGCTTGCATCCTTCACAGGTAGCAGTCTCTGAAGACAGCACAAAAAGGCACCTTAAATGAAAACATTTGGGTTGTACTACAAAGGTAGAATTACGTCAGAGAATGTTTTGCACTACATAATGCCTTGGGACATGTCTTCAAAGGAAAGATGGGCAAATGGTGTCAAAAAGACAACCATTGCTTTACATTGTACTACATTTCAGAATACATAGTGAGCTAGCTGGTTAGCTGTACTGCATCAAAAGTAAACCGGGGCCGGGGGTCCAGCTTAGCTAGCTACTAGGTTAAGTATCAGTAGCTAGCTGGCTACAAAAACACCGCCATCTGATTTGAACATCAATAACATGATAGAATGTAATGTAAATGTAATTAGGGCATACTCTAACTGTAGGAGCCAGAAATAGGTTGTTTAAAAGTATCTAAATGTATATGTTGTATGAAATAAGCATATCATTCAAAGTTGTGAGGAAGTAGAACGTGGAAGCTTTAGGAGTCTCGGAGCCTTTGTTATGCTGCTCATTTTACTTTGCTAATAAACAACTCAACTAAAGAAAGATGCCTTCGTCTGCTGTGTACTGGATGCTGTGAGTAACAATGTCAACGGATGCTGCTTTCAAGCTCAGTCACACAGACGAGGTACGAACATGTTGGATACGTGTCAGCTACAATGCAAAAGGGTTCCTTAAAAGCTCAAGTGGTGACTATTTGTTGAAAACCGAAGTGCCACTATACTAACTGCTGGCTTACTAGGTTATGGTATTAAGCTAATGTGAGCTATTAGCTGTCACATATTTGAGACATAAGGGAGATGGCCAACATACCTACGTAGCTAGCTTGCTAGATACATATTATTTATTAAAATAGTGTTAACTACCAAGAAACATTGCCAAAAAATCAAAATGGCATCGCCTTACGCCTTTAGTCCTGTTCACCACAGCTAATCAGGGTGTTCTTTACACATATGAAGCATATCAGTGATATGAGAGTCTAAGAATCTCCATAGGGATACGTGGCAAAAAAGAAATAAGCATCTAATTTAGGCAATCACATATACATTCCTGCTAACCGCTACCCAATGTTATAGTACTATAGCCTACTTTCCCCATCGCATTTCCAAACACGGTGTGCAATAAGACTTCCACTTGGCGTCCTGTTAACCCTGTAAGCCATAATGTAATGTTAGAGAGACGTAAGTCTGCATACAGTCTATTGTATCAAACTAAATCTCTTGCTTTGCCAGTAAACTGAGCTAGCTTGCTTGCTGTTGTAGGCTAGTATGCGCCAAACAGTAGGCTACCTAGTTTGGTAGCCGTCTTGCCATTCTTAACTAATGTACACATAGAAACAGACTACTATGCTTTACCTAATCTACAAATCAAAAGATCTCTATCGCTCTCTCCCAGTGCAAAACTTGGTTTTAAACGAGCCAATCAGGAATATCCTCCGCGTCCGCGTGCACAACACTGGCTAGCGCGCGAACAGCACCTTCACAATTGCGGATAAACTGCTCAAAAAGAATTGGTCCCTTAATCTAGCTTAGAACGTTTTATTTTTTTAATGTTGTTCAACATTGTGAACAACGTCCGTCGTGGAAAATGTCGGCAGTCAAAGCCAGGAATTGGAGGAAAAAAACGTTCACTAGCCATGTTCAATATCTGACCACATCGTAAAGGCACATTACTATGCATCTATATGTTGGTTTATAAATCGCTTGGAAACTAGCTACTTGATGGGCTAATACAACAAATATATGGCTAAAATGGGCTATACAACAAAATCTTCATTTTAATTCGTACTAGATAGCTGGCTAGCTATATAGATTGCTTATTGGAACCCCCAGTGCATAATCAAAGACCTAACGCCGCTGGATATGTTCGCTGAAGTTGGCAAACTCGTAATGTTACATTGGTAGTTTGCTACGTTGTCTCACACTGAATTGCATACAAGTCAAAGATAAAATTATGCTCACCCCTGGTTTCCAGTTCAGCGTTTTCTGTATGTCTAAATATTGTAAAAGAATTAGCCTAAAAGGCTTCAAAATACTACGGCCTGAATTATACTTGATCCTGCATCCACAGCGTTCGTGGTTTCTTGTTAACTTTGCGAGGAGACGCTGCTGTTAAAAGTGAGTCTGTGCAGTTCAAAAAGGCCGCTTACATGCGCCCCTCCCCTGCTTCCAAGAACACGCCTTATTTGAGAGGAAACCAGCGGTTTGTGCCTCACTATTACAGTCCGGAGTACAACAAATTAAGGAACCTACGCGTTGAAACGAACTGTACCTGAGGAGAAGTTTTCTCATCAACCCCAAAACAAAATAACGACTTGTTTATGCCATTTCAAAAGTGTCTCACTTACGTATATGTAGATATGTATATTTAGATTTCTGGGATATGTAGATTTCAAGGCGATTTTATATATGGTTAACAAAACAATTAAGTATTCAGACATAGATATTTACTAAGAATATGTTATGATCTATTTAAACCCAAGGCATTAAATGAGATAGTGATAAGCTAAATAAAAAAACTCCCATCATTTATAGGGTACTTTCTATTGGGAAGTAGCTGTCCCAAACCCTGACCCCTAAATTTAAATGTATGTAAATAACACTTAAAACATTTTTTAGATTTTGTTCAATGGTGTAATTTCAAAGATCTTTATGATTAAGTTTAAACAGAAGTTGAAAGATTTAGATTTATTGTGGGTTTAATTTTGAAATTAAAAACTATACTAAAAAATCTTGTCCCCCGTTTTCATGTCACTACCGAAACCCCATAGTTTTAGTCCATTGGCTGAGCCTGGTTTTAGCCACACCCCTGCATTTTTGACCAGGCAGTGACACTGCCTCCTGTCCCTCATGGCTGCATGGCAAGTAGCTAAATCCCATACTTTTGAAATAAATGTGTTCCAAAGTCTGAAAATCGGTGTGTAACTTTAAGAATCGTCACCACCGAACACATATTCTCTTCAATTAAGTAAACTTTTTGGGGTTTTATGCAAAATATTATGTTTTCATGTGTGTACACCTCTTCAAACACAGCCATGTGCTTGCTAGCATTCTTTAGTTATGCTCAAAGTTAGCTAGAATTGTCACTACCGAAACCGTCACTACCGAAACCTATGGTAGAGTTTCGGTAGTGACAAAATGTAATGGTAAGTAGTTAAATCCCATCATTTTGAAATAGATGTGTTCCAAAGTCTGAAAATCAGTGTGTAACTTGGATGGAACACATATTCTCTTCAATAAAGTAAACTTTTTGGGGTTTTATGCAAAATATGATGTTTTCAAAGCTGTTTGCTAGCCATGTGCTTGCTAGCATTCTTTAGTTATGCTAGCAAAATGGAATGTTCAATCATTTCTTTTCAGTATTTCCCTCACCATTGCCTTGGAGGGACCTCCCGTCCATCCTGAAAGACCCCAAAAACAAAAAATAGCGGACTTTTAGATCGCTAACATTTTTAGCATAAGTCAATTGAGTTTAACATAGCGAAAATTAGCATCGCGGCTAGCGGAATCTATTTGTTACAGACCTTTCAAGGATACATTAGTTAGCGTTCAGAAGCCTGACAGCAACAGCATAATATCAATGTTATTTGTCAATGTTTTCTTCTTCTTCTCTTTTACTGAACCCACTTGGGTAATTATTTTCCATTGATAATGTTTGTACTTTACATGGTTATGGATGAACAATTGTTATGTCTTCAAAAATATAATTATTTTATTGACCACAAACCATTTGTGTTTGTAATATTCCCAACATAAGGCATGTTATGAGTTAAGATTAAGCAATAAGGTTGAGGGAATATGATACAACCTTGCAAACAAAATACTGTGGTCACTACCGAAACAGTGCAGTCACTACCAAAACACTGGGTGTTTTCAGTGGCGGGCCGTGCATTTCACACCTAGGCCTTCAGTAGTGCTCCGCCCAGTGGCGTAGCGCAGTAACGTAACGCTGCCCAACCTTTTACCGGTTTCATTTTCCGGGAAGGGGGGGGGTACACGCGAGAGAAAGCTGAGACCAGTTTGTTTATTTCATGGACGGGGGAATAATAATAATAAGCGAGAAAGACAGCGATAGTCAGAAGCGTGAGATAATTAGTAATTAGTAGTGTTAGTAACTAAATCTAAATCCCTAATGTTAGTAGATTAGTTGGTTAGTACTATATAACTCTAACTAATATATACAAAGTAGATCTAGAAAGTAAGAAGGAAGAAAACGAGATAATAAGCAAAGACGGAAAAAACCTGAAATGTTTAACTTCCCGAAGTGCATGACAAGAGTGGATCTCTAAATAATCGGAACAAAGACAGACAGGGACCAGAACGTGACAGAACGATGAAAATGCAAAACAGAATAAAGAATAACGAATCAGGACTGATGAAAAATAAACCAAGTACAAAAACCAACAGAACCGACACTCAGAACATAACACGGGGTGCTACAGCTGCGACACACATAAAAAACATCAATAATAACCTCATAAAATTGCAATATTATTTAGGAAAATAGCAACATTTTACTCACCAAAAATCCTTATTATTTGTACACAAAATCCATCCTCCTTTTTTTCAAAAGAGTTCAATTACTCTGTCGCATAGATTATCCGTGTGTTTCAGTTCCATCAAGAAGTCCTTTCTATCGCCATCGCTAATGCTGAAAGTCGAGCCTGCGCTGTCGTATTTCTGGCATAAGTTTAATTCGCTTTAGGGCTGAAAATGTCTGCTCAAATGTCTGAATCACAGACTTCCCCTGGCTGCGCTGCTTCCAGACGTGTATTTTCATATTAAAGCATTTAACCAATCACATTACATCATAGTCAGACACTCTCTGACTATCCAATCAAAGGGTGTGAATACACTGACGTACCTAGGCCTTCTAGAAGGCCTTGGTGTCTCCAACTCAAAATTTGATTGGTTGAAGCAACAGTTTGATCATCACTTATTTTATGCTACAGGGCCTTCAGAACTGATTGTGAAGGCCTCCAGGCAGATTTATTTGACCCTGGCAACAAATGATGGACCCAAATGTGATTGGTTAAATGCTTTAATATGAAAATACACGTCTGGAACCAGCGCAACCAGGGGAAAAGCTATGAAAGGAAGCAGACAGACCATTTGGAATTATTTAATAAGTATTCATGGACAAAATATAATTAACATCAGTCTGTGATTCAGATATTTTTTAGGCCAGCAGAGAAGGCCTTGCAGGCCCTGACGGCCCACCACTGGGTGTTTTGTAAAAAATAAAGTATATTGAGTTATAAACTAAAATGTTATGATACTGATTGGTTAAATGTATGTTCAATTTCATCAATCATTAACTCTGAAATCAATATGTTCAGTGTTATGCATTTTACAGAGAAAGATTGCATTTAGATTTTGATGAATTGTATAAATTGAACTTTGAAATTTTGGGAAACTTTACGGTTTTTATTGGGAACCGTAGAGGCTAGATGCCACTCCTTTAGAGCACGGTCATCTGCGCTTGCGTCGAGATACGAGATGCGATTGGCCTGTTGGTTTGTTTATATTTTACAGTGCGCCTGACGCCACTCTTAATGGCCTTTCAGTTAAACAAATTTGCAAAATGTTAGTTAGCTGGCTAAATATCCGGGCTGTTCTTCTTAATTAAAAAATAGAATAACTTAACGTTCGTTAGCTATAGCCTACATTGTGGCATTATACTAACGTTATAATAACGTTTCGTGTTAACTAGGTAGCTATGGAATGACCTCGACATTATAAATGACTGCAACTTTGCTAAGTTAGCACTAAAATACCTAAATGTAAGTAATTTAAGAAACGGCAACTGAGCGACAGAAATCATTCTTAGTCTCATCCAGTTGACTTTAACTCTCTAGTTCGACATTTCAATAATTAACTTATAATTGATCAACTTAGGCTACAAATGTGTGTTTTAAGTCCGTCCGTCCTTCTGTGGAAATGAGACTCCAGCGAACAGCCTTCTCTGCGCGAGATCACCAACTGCCTCTATTCCCGCTGAAATGAGAATGACGTAAAATGACAAGAGTATTTTTAACAAATATATGACTCATAATAAAAACAATAATAGTAGCCACAGAATGTGGACCCCTGATAGCCCTAATGAACTACCCTGGTGTGTTAATCAGTTTTATATCTCATTTTTGTTATTCCAATATATTACTTAAGCAATATTTCCCCATTAAACAAACTAAATCGGGCGCTGCAAGGCGAAAAGAGATGAAACGTTCTTGTACGGCTGTAACTTGTGTTCCTTTTAAAAACTCTTAGGCCTACTGTCAGTAGCTTTTAACTGGTCAAATTATGTCTTTCCTTATCGCCAATGACATGCACCGAACTTCCCCGAAAATTTCAACTTTATATGGGATTTATCTCACTCTTCCCATAAGCAGTGCGCAGGTAGAGCGCAGATTCAGCCCCTTAAACTAATTAAGACATACCTGCGTTGTTCAATGCATGAGATGCGTCTCTCCAATCTGGCATCGCTTTTTATCGAGACAGAAGTAAGTGAAAGGATTGACTCCGGGCGCCCTGCAGCCGCTCCTCGCGGTCTCGTCTCTTCTCTGTCCTGACCCCTCGGTGGTGGAACGACCTTACGCACTTGGTCAGGATCGCGGAATCACTTGCGATCTTCCGCAAGAGACTCAAAACCCACCTTTTCAGACTCCACTACCACTGAATTCTGTACATCTAGCCAATTGTCAGCACCACTGCCTACATGTTTAATACGTCTTTTTGTATATGTGTCGTGGAAATTAAAACTCAGTAGGATCAGAGAGAATTTCTTTAAACAGTATTAAAGCTTCAATTACGAACAGCTGCATGGAGACCCGTGTCACGCAAGACAGCGAATCTCCCGCCTTCAAATTCAAATGGATATTTATATCCAACACAACGGAAAGGGAGGGGACATGCACAAGGGGGAGGTAACAGGGAGTTAACTTACAGGTAATTGGAGCTATGGGTTAACATGAAGATATAACAGGTTGTTAGAACAGCCCTCCAAGGGTCTTAAACCAATGGGAAGGAGGTTTCCTGCCGTGGGGAAAACGTTACAAAAGAACAATGTTCCTTTGAAGTTGTGGCACGAAAAGCCTTTGTCTCTGACCGGATCACTCCAAACTGCAGTGTCTCACTGAGTTAATTAGTGTCTGCGTGTCCCCTGTGGATGTTATTCCAGCATTCCAACTTGATACAAATTTTCTTCCTCCACATATGTATACTTGTTTACCCCTGAAAAAAAACTAAAGACTAACCTCTTCCTTCCCAGTGTTACAGGTATGGTATGCAGCTGCCAACAATGATGTCTATTGCTATATTACTGCACTCAGGGCCAGCTCAAGGTACAGGCCATACAGGCAGCTGCCTGGGGCACCATGTCAGCTAGGGGCGCCAGGTCGCCCTCACAAAAAAACAAACAAACAAAAATAAATCGCTGGTGACTGGTGGGCGCCCTCTCCTTTCCTCCCAATGAACAAATAAACAAAAAGAAATACACTTGCAACCCTGTTCTGTTCCTCACACAATGTTTCATCTGGCCTGCACGTTGACAGAGATGCTGTTACTGAGGTGGGGATACGATGCCTGGCTGCTTGCTGAAAGTGGGGGTTACATGCGCGCATCACAGGCAACCCAAGAGACGTGCTGTCGCTTGTCGGGTCAAGCACAGGTGACGGGGTCAGAGAGGCACGCACTACTGATGCAGTCAGGCAGAGAGCCAACATCAGCGCGATGCAAGATAGATATCAGATTTTATATTTGCACAATGACTTTGAAAAGGCACAAGCCTTCAGGTGCGCAGGGGAGAAAACGGAGGAAGGAGGAGGAAAAGAGAGCCCAATTAAGAGGTAGGCTATGTCATCAAAATGCCGTTTTGTTGCGTTTCTGTGTTATTGTAGGAGGCTAGGGAGCTAACTAGCTAAGTAATAAACAAGCTAATGCTAGCTAGATAATGTGATGCTAAGAGCTACTGCTAGACTCATACAGATTGAAGGATGAATGCATGCTGATGCTGAGTTCCCCTCACGTTTTGGCTTGAAGCTTATTAGTACCCACCTGTAGTTATTACCACAACTAGGCTACTACACCTGAATTGCAGAGTGGCAAAACCCTCATGCTTGCCTTGAGTCTCAAGCTTTATTATTAGGCTATCAAAATTAGTAGTAGGCTACAACATTATATCAGTGATAATAATGTGGCTAGTTATCCATAAAAAATTGATTTAAGTTGTTTGTCCTACAGCTGCTTTTGCTGGGTAATAGGCTAATAACTGTACCTGTCTGTACAGATACACTCAGAAATTTTTTGCAAAAGCCCCCAGCTCCTGGAGAAGGGACATCTGATGATCTCCCATCTACACCACTTTCTGAAGCATGTAAGTAACTTGAGACAATTATTTGTGGTATCCATGTAATTGATAAGAAGTTGTTGTTGTTTACAGTTACGCCTTGTTATTAAATGTAGGTCTTAGTCCTCTCCTTGATAGAGAGATAGACTTTGTTAACAATTGTGTTAAAAGTGAGTTTTCTTACCATTTTCTCTTATCCTCCCTGTTTAAATGAAACTTTGGTAAGTGATTTGTTTGAGAAGTGATTTTATTTGAAAAATAAAATGTTAAAAAAACATCTTTGTCTTGAATCCATGGTGATGTCTGATTGATGTATGTTTCGGGGGGCACCCAAATGCCAATCTCGCCTAGGGCACCAAAATGTGTAGAGCCGGCCTTGACTGCACTGATCTCATGCACAAACTATGATTGTTCTTACCATGTATTAATGCACATCTTGTAAGTCGCTCTGGATAAGAACGTCTGCTAAATGCCTAAAATGTTAATGTAAATGTAATGGTGTGGGGTGGGCTACTGTAATAGTGTGGGAGGGGCTACTGTAATAGTGTGGGAGGGGTTATTGTAATAGTGTGGGAGGGGCTACTGTAATAGTGTGGGAGGGGCTACTGTAATAGTGTGGGAGGGGTTATCGTAATGGTGTGGGCTACCCTACTGTGCTGTATGTATGAAGCTGATTTCAGTACAGAAATACTGAAATGTGATAAACAGTATGTTATCAAGACATAAACGTATTACTGAATCGCTGATTAATTCAATGAAGCTGCTTTGTTTTTAATATTATTTAAAATAATAAATCAAAATAACCACATCAAAATATAATATGGCCTGAAGGCATGTTCACAATAACAATGACAACATCACAGTACCCTTGGAGTTCCACTGTGTGCGTGATGTGTGTGTATGTTTGAAGGTGTGTGTGTGTGTGTGTGTGTGTGTGTGTTTGTGTGCATGTGTATTTGCATTAAGGTTTCAGTGTGTGTGTGTTTGTGTGCATATTCACATTCCCCATTTAGCACACACTGTACATTTTGAATCCTCCTCCGGAGAGTGACCAGGTCCACTGTTTGTTTTTGGAAGACCTTGATGTTCCTCGTCTCCCACAGGACCTGCTTCATGGTGTTCACGATCCTCCACTGGCGCTGCAGCTCCAGGGTCGTACATTCCTCTGGGGGGCTGAACAGGACCCTCTCAGCTGTCAGGGAGTATCTCAGCAAGGGCCTGTTAGGGGACAGAGGAAACAACAAGGCCCCAGACCTGTGTGGCCACGGAGCACTCCCAGAACAGATGGTGTTCATGTTCTGAGTCAGTGCATCCTTGGGGGCAGTTCTCAGTCAGGGCTAAGCGCCGTCTAAACATGAATGACCTGGTGGGGAGAAAAGGTATACTCAGGGGCAATACAGCATATTGAGAAGTCTCCCCTTCTGCCTGGAGGCAGTCCTGTAGTTCCCTGAATGGGGTGGGTCTGGGCCACAGAAGTGGCCGGTAGCTATGGGGCAGGGTGGAGGTGGGTGCGGGACAGTTTTGTAAACCTGTCGGGGGGTTTGCGCCGGCAATGATGCGCCTCCTCCGAGACAGAACTCGCCCAGCTGCTGTCTAGGGACGCCCTCCCGCTCCTCAGCGAGCTTGTGCCGGCTCTCCCTCCCCCCTACCCCTGGAGTGGACAGCCAATCGTCACAATTATGGTTGGAATGTAAACCAGCATACACAGGGGGCCCCCCAGGACCATGGTCGAGAAACACTGTTCTAGCCATGCTGGCCATAATTATAGGCAAATGTGCCGAGCATTATTGTACACAACCCTGAGCACACTGGGATGCTAATTGCTTAATTAATTCAGGAAAAACACCAGCTTTCAGTATACTGTCCCTCATTTCCTCAAGTGTTTCCACTTTTTTGCCTATTACTGTTTCAATATGTCAAGATAAATAATGAATAAAGCCTGCTTTCTTTTTTAGCTATTTAATTTATTACCAAAGTGGGCAAACGGATTAACTGTATGTTTTTTTTTTCTGCTATACTGACCCTGTCTGGACTGTAGTTGCAGTTGTTTAGTTGGAGCTTCAGTTTCATGTTAGAAAGGCTGATCCCCCTGTACTGTACACACGAAACAACACTCATGCTATATCTGTGGATGCTCCAGTATTTCCAGGGAACCTCCTGTACTGTATTCCCATTCCTCCCCACCCCACTGTAGTCCTCGAGCACAAGTGAACGTCTGAAAAGGAATTTGTAAATCGTGATGCTAAGAAGAAAATAAATATTTAGTCCACCTTGCTAAAAGTTGCCTGAGAGCTAAATGAAATTGTAATTGTACTTCTATTGTAAAATAGCGCCCCCTGTAACACAGATTTGTAAAAGCTTACAGCACCTGGTATTCCCAGGCGGTCTCCCATCCAAGTACTAACCAGGCCCGACCCTGCTTAGCTTCCGAGATCAGACGAGATCGGGCGTGTTCAGGGTGGTATGGCCGTAAGCGAATGTTACTGTGTCACATAGCATATTTATAGATGTAATACTACTTTCAATATGAGCCGTTTTAAATTGAAACGGGGCAAGGAATACAATAAACAGCTGAAATAACAGGAATTGCGTTACTAAGGCCATAGCCTATATTTTGCATTTGCAGAAATACGAACACGGCAGTGCCAATCAACTTGATAAATAACAATGTATTTATGTGATTAGACTGGCGATTACTTGGGTGAAAAATATTTAGTATGAAATACTTTGTGGGGAAATGTTCTCTAATACGGAATGTACGTGTAGGCTTTGAAAGATATGAATGACATATGATAGGCTACGACACTTTTATAAGCTTCGTGTCAATGTACAGCCATTCATAGAGCGAAAATTATACGTCCCAGTAAAAAAATACTGCAGTTCATCCTTCAAATGCAATTTACTGTCGCCCAATACTGAAACATTCAATCCGCATGTAACCACTCGTAAAACAGATATGATGGATCTCACGTAGGGGAGAGCAGGGTAAGTTGTCACACGGGTAAGTTGTCACACTGTTCATACCTCCGACCACAGGGGCGCCATCTCAAAAATGGAATAGCTACTTTGTTGCAACTAGGGCCAGCTTCAAATTCCTTTTCACAGGTGGTCAAAGGCCTCTCTAATTACAAGCGAGCACAAGTTGAGTGTTTGTCTCCTGCAAAAGTAAGTAAATGGCATCGTGTATTTTATGTAATAAAACTGTGTTAGGTATAAATGTCCTAAATTATATTTGTGTACCGAATGAAGGAAACAATAAGGTGTTTATTTATATGTTAGCTGCAGTACTTTGTTGAACTAGCCGTGATATGTAACAAACATTTGCCCACATGCCCGTTTGGGGCAAGTTGTCTAAATGGCTTTGAGGCAAGTTGTCACATGAGGCTAATTTAAATTTGTTTTTGAAGGAAATAAGCATTGAGGGAAGGAAGAAAGGAACGAACAAACGAAGGAACCAAAAATAAAGTGAGATGATGGTGAGAAATTATAAAAGAAAGACAGAGAATGGTAGCACAGCACCTGATATAATGCTGAAGGCAGTCAGACAGGTGAAGCTGGAGAACAAATCAATCAGAAGCACAGCAAACGATTTTAATATAGATTACCGTACTCTGGCTCGGTATTGTGAAAAGGTTACCAGCGAAGAAATTGT
>JAINUG010000625.1:0-107583 GCA_029706075.1 Aldrovandia affinis | reverse complement strand
CATAATTGCAGACAGGAACAGCATTTTAAGAGCAGATAGCTTCTATCCACTTCCAATATAATTGGGCGTACCATTCTCCCAGTTTGTTCGAATTAGGAGTATAGTGTCAGACCTGCAATTCTGAATTTGTTGTTTACCTAATTAAATGTCCTTGCTCTTTCATTTACATGGGAGAGACCAACAGTCAAATCAAAACAAGAATCTCAGAACATACGTAAGACTGCTATAAGACAGGCAGATATGTCATCCCCAGTTGCTAAGCATTTCCTTGAAGTCAATCACATGGTTGCTGTGGTGAGATTTATGGTCACTGAAAAGATTCACAGCCCAGCAAGAGGTGATGGCCAAACAAAATAAAAATAATAAAATGTACTGATGCGTAGGGAGATGTTTTGGGTTCACAAGACAGATTGTCTAAAGCCCAATGGTTTTAATGAGGATTCCGTTTTTCTGGAGGAGAGATGAAAAAAAATAACTCATTACTGTAACAATGATGGAATTGGTCCAATTCAGTTTTTGACAACTAGGGAAGCAGTATATGGCTGTTTATTTATTATTAGTATTATTATTAAAAATTTTCTAAGTTAAATAATGAGTAAAAACAAAGGGTAAATAGGCTCTTCCTATTGAAGTAAAAAAAAAATTATGTTAGTTTATGTGAGTGTTAGTCAATGGAGAGTTGATTGCTAATTTAGCCACATCTGTTTGATAGGGAGCCTATTAATTGTTTGCTCGACTGAGATTGTAAATTATTTTTCTATGCAGCCTGAGGAAGGTCATGTGACAGACTGTAGGTGCTCCCCATGAGAGAAAATCCTCGTAGATTTACTTTATTAAACTTTTTAACATCCTGAGAGAGCTTGTGAATCCTACATATTCATACTGCACCCCAATAGGGAGTGAGAACACAGAGCATGCTACTTACCTCTCCCTAAGAGTTGAAAGTTAAGGAGCTGAAAAGTAAGGTGAAGGTACTGAGGCAAGTTAAGGAGGAGTTAAGAAGCGAGCTAGATGAGATCAAGGAGGCCATGAGAAGGGAACCGGCAGAGGTCAGGAACGAGGCGAGAACTGTCAGGATTCAGGGTGAAGCTCCAGCACAGAGACATCATCCAGAGTCTGATTTAACAACTGGAGCCCCTAACTGCCAACAACATCCCTGTCATTGAATCTGCCCTGCCCACTCTGACTCAGGTAATCAGGTCAGCTAGCGCAAGCACAACTCCACATATTCACCAGGAAAGCCTGCCTAGTCATTCCCACAATACTGGCTCTCAGAAGGACCAATCGAGCTACGCTGAGCTACGCTCATCAGAGGGGAAGTAGACATGGAAGGCCTGGCTATACCTCCTAAAATATCAGAGCCACATAAAACAGAAATTGCAGCAGTCACTCTGTGTGACCCTAGTGGTAAATTTCTCAGAGAGAGATTAATATTTCCAGGCATGTCAGTGAGAAAAATCTGGTTCCCAACCAGGGTAAGGGTCCTGGAGTTATTATCAGATGTCAAACTAAGTGAGGTCAAACATACACTACCGTTCAAAAGTTTGGGGTCACCTGCTGGAAACTAGGTTTATCTCATAATTGACAATGCTTTACACCGTATACATTTCTGTAAATACTTTAAAATGACAAAAAAACACATGTAACAATGAACAAAATGAACATCAAAGAAATGTTCAAGAAAATTATATTGAAAATTGAATCTTGGATTCCTCAAAATAGTCACCCTTTGGCGTGAGAATAGCCTCACAAACAGTGGCCATTCGGTTAATAAGTTTTAGCAGGAAATCACCCGACATGTTTTCCCAGCTATCCTGCAGCAATTCCCAGAGAAACTTGTGGGTTGCTTTGCTTTGACTCTTCCTTTCCAGTTTGTCCCATACAAGTTCTATGGGATTGAGGTCTGGACACTGGGCAGGCCAGGTCTTTAGTTTGAGTTGTTGTTCACATTCCTCCTTCACCAGATAGTTCTTGCACAACTTCAAGGTGTGTTTCGGGTCGTTATCTTGCTGAAGAATGAAGGAGTGCCCGATTAGCCATAGTCCAGATGGAAGGTGACCCCAAACTTTTGAACGGTAGTGTATAATAATTAATTTGGGAACCAATAACCCAAAGGCAATGAGAGGAGAAGTGGCTCCTGCAATGCAGCAGGTGGCTGCTGAAGCGGGTGACTGATCACACCATGTATCCCAGCTAGACCTCTCCGCTCGGCCTCCTCTGGCCAACTGACTGTCCTGTCCCTTTGGGCACCCGGCTGCCGCTCCTCGCAGCCTCATTTCTTCTCTGCCCTGACCCCCCAGTGGTCGTACATCTTAATAAAAAGGGCGTAAACATATTTGCAAAGATACTCAAGGACACTGCTTTGGGACAACCACTACCAGAAAAAGAGGGGCTACACCAGACACCCTACAGCCCACAGGAACTACCAACCTTTGAAATCACAGCCACCAACGACACATACTGGATGTACCTGACAAAACATTTATAGAGCCCACCAGTGGCATAATTTCAGCAAAAGCCAAGGTATGGCAAGGGACGTGGGGGGGTGGGTGTCGTCCCCCGCCTTGGTGGAAATCTTTTGTCAAATCAGTTGTGCAATAGTACATTTTGGTGAGTTGTTTCTATACAATTTACTTATATATTTAGGTAACATTAATAAACAAAGGAGACAACTACAGTATGTAACTAGTAAACCTATTTTTTAATTCCAGTGGATCATAATGATATAGTGTTATACAAATCTTTTTTTGGTGAAATGTAGTGGACCTCATCAGGGTAAGTAACGTTAGCTAGCTAGCTTGTTAGCTTCACAATCGTGGGTGACGTTAAGTCCGGTTTTTCACTAAAATAACATATAGAACGTGTTCGTATTGACACAACATGACATGGACTTGTTCATGAATATGTTACATTTGAATCAACAGTATTATGGCGTTTATACAGTTTGTTTAACCCAGCTGAATGAATGAGAATAACGGACAAGGTTGTAATGCTAACGTTAGTCTGTGGCTTGTTTATTCTGAGGAACTGTAACGTTACTAGCTAGAGCAGCAACCTCCCGTTCAACTACAGCACCATCTATAGGCTGGGTGGTGGGTGGTGGGGTGTACTAGAAGTGAGGAGGAGCCGGGAGGATTTTGAGTTACCTTTGTGGAGAGGATAAAATCACATAAAATGACAAAACGTAGGCCATTTCAGATTGATTTAAAATGTGGCTAGAAGCCAAGGTATGGCGAGTCCCATACCTTGCCATACCAAAAGGACGCCCCTGGAGCCCACAGCAAGAGTCCAGCACACTCAGCTCAATAAATGCCCAGCTGAATAGCTATGCAGCCAGAGCACGCAAGCCAGAGGACCCTGCGGCATCTGAACTGAACTATATAAGGAATCTACTGAATGTAATTTGTAGTAAACGAATGCATTGATAGCGTTTCTTTATTTATTCTAAAAATAAGAAAACCTTTCACTTTATTCTATTCAACAGTAGATACATTTCGGTTGAAAAGAAACCCTCAACAACAATCAAAATGTTTAGTTCAGACTAGGTGGCCTTGAGAAGACGCCCCTTTTATCACATACTTAAATGTAAAGTTTAATGAAACTATATAAAATTAAAATAGTTAAAAATTAAACTTGTTGACCATCATGTGTGTTTGACATTCTGTTGGACCCTCTCATGTTCTGCCTGCAATAAATGGGTCGACAAACCTTGCCTGTTTGGAAGGGAGTTCGACGGGCACAGAATGTTAAAGAAAATCTCCTCCAGTAGACATTTTCTGTATGTGAAATTGGGGAGCCTGTTGCATAAATGGCTCGTGCCAGGCATTCTTCTGGAGAATGTTCTTTGAATTTGTGAGGTAGCTGGTGTTGAACCAGAGGCATTTGATGGTAAACTTTGATGGTAATTGTGGGTGGCTGTGCTAGTAGAAGCACAAGGTGATTGATGGGGGAGTGGGACAGACAATTGCTATGCCTGCCTTTTATTTGTAAATCTCTGGTGGTACCTTTTGCATTTTGTTCAATGTATTTGCACATTTGTAGGATTCCCTGCATATTTGGTTGAGCAGTAATTGCAGGTTTCACTAATTAGTTTCCCTCCTTGGTTGAAGAGGTAAGCTAATTAGTGAAATCTAGTACAGGTGGCCTTGAGAACAAGGTTTGAAGTGAGAGTTTGGAGAATCCTTTTTTTTTCAATCTGTAGTATGTTCACATGTAATGGAAAATTCCCAAAGTTCCCAAAATGGTAAATTACTAAAGAAAATGTATTAAATTTACTGGGAATATTCCCTCCCATTTCAACACTAGTTCAGACAATATAACAAATTACTGTTGCAAACCAGAAGTTAAAAAACAGCAAGCCTTTAAATACTTCCAAATGGTTAACCATGCTAAGAGCCTGTGGTGCCCGGAATTGTCTTCTCCTAGACTCTACTCTAGAAGTTGCGTTTATCTGAAACTATGTTAAACCAGACAACTCCTGTTAGTGTTATACAGTGCGTGGATACAAAGATTTTAGCTGCGATAAAACTTGGGAAGGGGGATTAAGTGTGAACAAATACAATTCAAGAGTGGAATTCTCCTAGAGTGTATTGGCATAACTTATCTCCACAAATGTCATTTAACATTGTTGGATTGTATAGACCCTCAATCATCTCAAGATATGTCTTTTGAGCATTGAACTGGTCTGACAAAAAATAAAATGTTGAAGGTTATCATCGACAAATATGATCTAGATCAAATAGGCAATGGTTCAACAAGAATAACAAAATCTTCAAAGGCTTCAAGTCTTCTAATCTTCAATTAGACTTGATATTTTCAAATAAACCAGAGGGAATTACTAAAACTCAGTTTGTATTATATATAATGCAAGAAAACTTTCTAAACACAGATTCAACCTCAATATTCCAGAAAAACAAATATGTGTATTGCTTACCTAAGAAAGATCCAATTAATTTTGAAAATGAATTAGGCTAAATCAAATTAAATGGGAAAATCTTCTGTCCTCAAATGACCTAGAAAATGACTATAATATTCTCAAGGTAATAACTCTTTTATTGGACAGTGTGTGTGTTGAATGGCTGAACAAACAACAAGGAACGACCATTCAAGACAGAGAGAGGTAAAACAGAAAACAGACAGCTTAAATAATGAAACGAGACACAACCACAACCATCATATTTTTTAAAAGATTAGCCTATATTATTTCAATGTTTTTTTTAAAACTGTCCAAAAATATTATAGGAGAGAGAAAAAAAACCTATAAGAGATTGCATTCATGAACCCTGTGAACTGTTTCTATGATTTATGATTTTAATGAATCTGCACATGGTTGAATTAGACCTAGGGACACCTGCGCTTGGAATACCTGGAGGCATGCCCAATGGCCTCAGGCCAGTGGTCCGTTCTGACTCTGTCCTGATTTATGGTAACACGCAATGATTGGTGATGGGTTGGCATGATCTAATAAGTTGTTGTGATCCATTCATGTGCATAATGCAATCAAGGCCTCGTTTTGCAGGTAGGGCAGTATGAATGTGTGGTAGGGCAGTATAAATGATTGTTTAATTTTTTATGCCAGATGTCAGCAGATAATAAATAATGGTGTCTCATATAAAGTAAATAATGGTGTCTTAAAAGGCGGAATGGGATTTGGGGGGAATTCATCTAAATGGGAGTGGTAACTTTATGAGACATCATGGGGAGGGGTATTGAACCTTGTGAGGGGGGGGTTTCAAAACAGGATAAAAAGCGGAGCCCCAGAGAGGAGAGTTCAGTTCCTGCTTCGCGAACCAGCAGGGCTCTTTGAATGTAACCATTGCTTATATTCAAATAAATATGACAACAGACTCTGAAGATTGTTTTACTTTGAAGAAAGACTACTTTATTTTGAAGAAGTATCCAGTGCGTATCCAGATCTCTCGGTCCATCTGGCCCGGACCGGGTTCAGATTCTCCCTCAATAGGGCCTCCCGGGGGGTTACAACAAATAACAATGTTCGACGCTGTCCACTGCGAAAGGGGTTCGATTCCACTGGCCGCGCCAGAGTCGGTTCTGGCCGGGAGTGCCACCGGGGGCGGCAATTGGCTCTCGCCCCAGGGAGGGGGGAGGGAAGCCGACAGGAAGTTCGGTGCGCACAGGAATGGCTCTGTAGTACCGGAGTTACGGTCGACAGCCTGGCGAGTGCCGTCTCGGAGGAGGCAATACTTCGCCTTTGTCACTACCGGTCACAGGGCTACGGCAGCGAACCAACAATACAAGGGGGGATTGACATGAAAATAGAGGGTGTATTTGGCTACTAAATTCGGAGAAAATGGGATCAAATCAGAAACAAAATGTATTTAAAAATATATATATTATAGATTCGGTTTTTATATAAAAAAGCACTTACACTTTTTTCGCACTCTTTTCTTTATGTGCTATAAAGGAGAACAGTGTAACTTCAACACAGGCATGTTTACTTTACTTCTAAACACCTAAAAATCTTTTTAACAACTAAATTCATGAACTTTATCACTTTTGTTTATTCTTAGATAATCAACGTACTATTTAATTTAAAAAATCTTTCGATAGTCCTAGTATGCAGTGTGGCCTTATCAGAATGCAACAGCAAAACAGTTTCACACACATGTGGAGTGAAGTTATTTCATTCTAACCATCAGAAATATTTATAGAACAAAAATAACATAAAAATTCATATTAATTTCATATTTTCAACATTACAGGCATTCAAAGGTAATGTTTTAAAGTTAGAGTCAAGCATACCGTGCTTTAAGTACAGTATCATGAAATAGTAAAAATATAAATTTTTTCATTGCAATCTGCAACTTTGTTATCCAGCTTCAATTTCAAAAAGCTTATTTTTTTCTTTGAGTTCATCTTACTCTGTTCAACTACTTGTTGCAGCTGTCTTAAGTGAACTGTGTGAGCCTATTAGGCATAACTTTCAATGTTAAGAGAGTGGTAGAACTACTAAACTAAAGCAAGCAAGTCCTTTTTCTCATAAAGTGCAGGCAGAGCAGTTGCGGTTGTGGATGACCGGGTGTCCGTGGCAACCTGGATTCTGCAGAATGGCTCAAGATCATACTTGAAAAAAAAAGTAACATATCGCAGCCACTTAATTTTCAGCCACCTCACCTGCTGTCGATCCTCGTCCTTGTTTCTATTCTTCATTTTGCTGTTTGAAACAGTTTTAAAGTCGAGGAAGTCTGCATTGCTTAGGTCATGGACTTGATTGGGGTTGTTTTTTCTGCCAGTCCTGACCATGGAGTAATACCCGTCAGGTGAATGCACTGGTCCTCTCTTCCTAGCTGTTTCCACTGAAGCATGAATGCTGTCACATTCCATCTGGCTATGTCCAGGCTCTTGTTTTGACCCCCACATGTAACAGAGTACAAAATCACGCGTGTGACCTCTCGGCTGAGGTTGCCCAGATACTTGTGAACACAGGTGCAGATATCTGAGGATCCTCTCCCACATTCTCCCTCATGCCACATGAAACAGTGTTACTGTCCATAAATAGTTAGATTGCTGAGCTTGCGTGAGTAAAACAAGCTACTGACATTGCTCCATGGGGTAGTAAGCACCTGTTCGAGATGTGACTGCCTTCAACGATGTGGTGGCCTGAGGTGTTGCTTTATCTCTGTTTTGCCTGCACTTTTCTTATATTTTGTGCTTCATTTTCTTCTCTGTTAATGTATTTTTCATTCTCTGGAAGGCTCTGAAACCATTCGCATTATTCGCCTGCATCCTTTTTTGGGGTATGAAATATCATGTTAAATTCTGTGTCAAACACATGCCTGTACGTACACTCTTTCGCTGGGGTAATTCCCCATTCATTATTGCACTTCTCCCGCTAGAGCTCATACATCCTCCTAAGATTTAGTGTTCCCTCAAGGTAAAGTTTTGAGGACTTCCGGTGGACAAAATCCAAGATGGCCACAAAACTTGCACCGTCCCGTCTGGAGAGTATTATTTTATGAAACACCATGGTGTGTGAGAATTCATTAAAAATAGAGAGCCTAATATAATCATGGGGACTCATGCAAAACGGGGTCATACGATTACGACCACGAATACATCTCCACCCACTAATAAAAAGAAAGGGAAGACTCTGACCGACATGTTCAATGCATCCGCAGGTGATTCAGGGCCTGTTGTACAGACAAAGCCAGTGGCGCCATCAGTAAAATTGTGGTTGACGGCCCTACGCAGACAGCCTTGAGGGACTTAATGAAAAACAATTTATCGGAAATTATAGAAGAGATAAAGAGATAAAGATATCGGAAATTATAGAAGAGATACAGGGGGTATGGCTTGACCTGAACAATACAAGGGGCAAAATTTCCCACTTAGAAGAACAACCCACGCAGCAAGTTAAGGCTACGACAGCTGTCCAGGCCCAAGTTGATATCATTCAGCAGGCACAAAGAGAAGACCGCCAAAAAGTGCACGATTGAACTGACAAGATATCTGATATCAAAAATCAGCTGATTACCATAGAAGATAGGAACCGCCAGTCTAACCTAAGAATTACCGGACTGAAAGCTGGGACAGAGGGTTCAGACTGCATTCAGTTTTTACAACGGCAGCTTCCACTCTGGTTCCCCGCTTTGTCTAATCAGACTTTGGAAATTGAGAGGGCCCACAGGATCTATGAGATTCCCCTATCCAATAAGCCAAGCCATCCCAGAACTCTCCAGAATTCAATTTACTTAGGTTTACCGATTGGAATGCAACCCTTCAAGCCACGAGAGAGAAGGGTGAGCCCATTGCACATGGACTTCTCTAGGGCTACAGCTCAACGTAGGAAGGCTTTCAACCCGATCCATAGGACATTGAGAGAACTCCCTATAGAAAGATGGACGAGAAATTGTCTGCCACACACCCTGTGAAGCTGAAAACAATCTATCGGAGTGAATGGAACTCCAGCTTTGAAGGATAGCTTGTTTCTCAGCTGGCGAGCCTACACTTAAGAATTCTGTTAAATTAATGTTACCTTTGAAGTTCCACACAGTCAAAGCCTACCTTCTTAAATTAACTTCATAAAGATAATTTGTTTAAGATTTTTTCCCGTTTTTCTCCCAATTCAGTAGCCAATTACACCCTCTAATTATTTAGATTTACCCTCCCCACATAGGTCCGTCGCTCGTCTCTACAAGGCAAGCGAATTCTCTGTGGGCATCGACCTCCGCTTTCCTCCAAAAAGGAATTCGCCCACCCACGTTATGGAGACTTTTCCGTGCTTCGTGGCGGACCCGAGCCGGCTCTCCCTCCCCCCTCCCCCTGGGACGGTCAGCCAAATGCCGCCCCTGATCGGGGCTGACGATCAGGGCCGGTCTGGTAGAGACGCGGGTTTCGAACCGTGTCCCAGACAGGTAGTGCACACCACACCGGACCAGCTAAAGTGTGGTGCATTAGACCGCTACGCTATCCGCCCCTTAAATTAACTTTATAACATTAATTACATCCAATTTGGTTGTACTGATGTTGCGGTGTTAGCTGTGTTAAATAACGCCATTATTATTGCTTGGTTAATATATAACTATCAGTAGCAGATGGTAGCTGCTTAGTTTGGTAGTAGTGATAGTTATTATTGATGTATAAATTACGTTACTGTAATGGTAGTCTACCTTTACTTGAAGAATCCCGACAGATTAATGTTAATGCAATAGGAATCTGTATTAGTCATTATTTGGAGGTCTACAGCTGTCACTGGGCTCTGAAAGTGTCCTCTGAAATGTACTCAAGGTTACATTGGTAAAATGTATGTTTCACTCTCAGACGGAGAACATTTTGGCTTTGCTGCCCACAAGTCTAGAGTATTTTAATTACAGTTAGCAAACAGAGACAGACGTTTCTTTGCCTCTGGCAGCTAACAAATAAAGCTAGTTAGTCAAATTTATGTTTCTAATTTTAATGTTCTTTTTTTGGATGCGCTTTTGTTTATGTTTTGTGCAGGGGATAACTACTAGTTTGTATGACACTGGAGGGAAAATGTTTCTATGTAACACGGTTTTATAGTGAGTATAATGTTTATTCGACCTGGGAGAGATGGAATTTCCACTTATGCATTTAAACCACCATAATGTGTGATATAAATAATATGTCCTGGAATTTGCCTGTCTTAAATGTATTGACCAAGCAGGTTAAATGTATGGAATTTCTATGCTGTAGGCAGGTTAAAGTAGCACTTCTTCAAGAGACACATCTGAAAACAGTTGATGTAGATGAAATGCAAAACAACTATTACAGAATACTGAGCTATTCATATGCTCCTAACAAAACTAAGGGTGTATTAATATTGGCTAAAAGGAAATTGGCTATAGAAGTTCATCATGTTGGTAATGACGAAGGTCGTTTTACGTTTGTGAATTGTATCATTTTAAACAATAAGCTTTGCTTAGCTTCAGTTTATGCACCCAATACATTTGACCCGTTGTTTTATGAAAACATCGGAACAAAACTGTCAAGAGTTCCATGAGTACTCCCTTGTTCTGGGAGGTGATTATAATGCAGTGGTAAATGCCAATATGGACAGATCCCACACAGATACTGCCAGTGACTTGTGGTGAGGTCAGTGGCTGGGTAGGCACTGGCTGTTATGAAAGCCAGATTTACTCATAATAAACTTTAATAACATGATAACACATTTCGGACGAGAATTTCTATTGACCAGCGCATCACACCAGGACATAAAACAAACACACGATATCAAGCACGTTATCATCATCAGCAACACATAGCGATATCACATGGCAATCACAATGCATTTAACCCAACACAAGACATTGTTAAAGTAACATGAAAGAATAGCTTCAGTACTCTGCCATATCGATTTCCACCACCGAGTCTAGCAGATCATTCTGTATCCTGTTTGACGTACCAGAAAATACAGTTGGTGTATGTAAATGACTAACCAGTCTCTCATCTTTATCCGCCATGACATCAAACAGCTCAACATAATTACCCCAATTACAAGAGCTAGTGCTCTCATCATTGCCATGGAATGCTAGCTCCTGTTTGGCAAGGAAGCATGTGGTGTTTATAATATTGTGGCGAGCATGCGTTGGGTGGTGTATCAAGGAAGGAGACAGAGTCCAGGTAGAATGCAAAACTGGCTACGCGGGTAGCCACTTTAATAAAGAAAAGGATAATTACCCATGCTCCATACACCGCTCAGCTATGGGTAATATCTCGTGCTAACTTCCGTGTTCCATACACCGCGCAACTCCGGAAGTTCTTGCCTGCCTACCGAAACCTTAGAAGGACACAAGAAACCGTTGAAACGCCTTCCGCAGATAACACAGTCAGTTAGAAGGTAACCGTCCACTACACACATGGCACATTTGACACTCTCCCTCTGGACCTCGGGAGACGGCACTACACACATAGCGTGTTCTGGTCACGGTGATCCCAACGGTACACACCATGTCCAGCTAGCTAACACAACACAGTTCTTACGGTTAACTCACACAAATATTGAACTGAACATTTTAACGGTTTAGCCAGGCGAGACGCTTAAAGTTACAACAGCACCTCCCCCAGAATGCACCGCGCACACATTTAACAACAGGCGACCTCTCAGGATCGCCACAATACTACTTCTATACTTCTATTTCATAATACTTCTTGATTTTCTTCTCGGTGACGTTCAGCTTCCATTGTTCATCTATTGCAAGGTCGATCTGAGACTTACTGAAGGTTTTCAGCGTGATCTGACTCTGTATGTGTACTGACAATTTTTCATGCTTAGACAAAGCAGCCGGCAGCTTGTTGAGGGCGCAGTACCCTTGCTTTTCTCCACACGCTGTCACTAGTTGAAAAAAGTAGGCATTGGAAGCAGAATAGCCTTTCCTTACTAGCACAGCCACACAACCAGTCTTTCTTGTTGTACCATTCAACGGCCTTAAAATGTTCTGCCCCTTTCGCTGATGAAGGTTGGGCAACATTGGGGTAGGTTTCCCTCTATCCAAAAGGGTTTTTTTCCCTTACATTTTACATTTTAAGCATTTAGCAGATGCTCTTATCCAGAGCGACTTACAAGATGTGCATTAATACATGGTAGGAACAATCATAGTTAGCGCACGAGATCAGTGCAGGAATACAGCAATAGACATCATTGCAGGCATCTGCGTACCATACCTGTAACACCGGGAAGGAAAAGGTTAGTGAATTATTTTTGGGGGGGGAGTATAGTGTTGAACAAGTAAACAGCGGTGAAGACAATTTAGCTAGATGGACAGAGTTCAGGGGTAGTGGAGTCTGAAGAGGTGGGTTTTGAGTCTCTTGCGGAAGATCGTAAGTGATTCCGCGGTCCTGACCGATTGCGGAAGGTCGTTCCACCAGCGAGGATCAGGACAGAGAAGAGGCGAGACCGCCGCGGAGCGGCTGCCAGGCGCCCGGAGGGAAGGGACAGTCAGTTTACCAGAGGAGGCGGAGCGGAGGGGTCTGGGAGGTGTGTAGGGAGTGATGAGTGACTGGAGGTATGGGGGAGCATTACCTCTGGCCGCTTGAAAAGCAAGCACCAGTGACTTGAATCTGATGCGTGCTGCGATGGGGAACCAGTGCAGAGAGGAGAGTAGAGGGGTGACGTGGGTGAACTTCAGCTGGTTGAACACCAGACAAGCAGCAGCGTTCTGGACTAGTTGCAGTGGCTTGATGGCACAGACCGGAAGGCCTGCCAGCAAGGAATTGCAGTAGTCCAGACGTGAGATCACCAGGGCCTGGACCAGGAGTTGAGTGACCTCTTGGGTGAGGAACGGCCGGGTCCTCCGGATGTTGTGGAGGGAGAAACGGCAGGTCCGAGTGAAAATGTAACTTGGCAAACTGGTTAAGTTGTGATATAATGTCTTCCTCCGTGATTGCAATCTTGTTACCACTAATGTTAGTTGAAATTTGCACTGAGAATGTGACGTAGCTTCCATCCTACCTATGCTAATTCACATTTGCATTTCGGCTTAACCCCCTTTCGGCTTAACCCCCTTACATAACCAAGACCTTGATGAACAAACGCACATTGGCAAAACAATTCATCACTATAGTTTAGTGTGTGCTTTCACAACTTTTGTGACGGCAGAAAAATTTACTCTTTTTAACTTGTGTGTTTGTAGATCTATTTACAAGCTGCATATGAATATGATACTGACCAAACTATTGATGGCATACAAATGTAGCTGTGATTGTTCTTCAAATAAAAATATCAAACACTTTGGAGTAAGTGTGTGTTAAGTTGATGAAATTGAGATAAATATCAGACCACGCCAAAATCACAAACCTTCTCTGAGCTAAGCACGGACCTCAGGGGGTTAAACAGTGTTAGCAAGTTGCTTACCTTTCTTTTGAAATAAATGAGTGAGCAGTTGTTTTCCCCCAGTTTGCCTTTTTTATCTTTCTCTTCTGTCTTTTCTTTTTTGATACCCCGACTTCACTTTCTTCTGGAAAGACATGACTGACTGAAATTTGCGGCTCCAGCATCAGCACCAGTCAGCGTGATTAGCCGTGTTTGGCGACGAATCTTAGTGCAGAGGGGCGGACTAAACCATTTGTGCTTTTGAGAGGGGAGGGGGCCCAGAGAGCCTCCAATATTTTTATGGATACAAAGTTCAGTCTCTCAACCTATTTATTCAGCCAATATAATTTAGTAATGACACTAATTACTTAGAAATTTAAAATGGCAGACAAATGGTTTTCTTTTTCATTCCAGGCTTTTCAAGGGCCCTCCCCCACTTGGGGCCCTAGGTAGTCAGTTCCACTTTTCCCCCCACTACGACGCCCCTGGTGACGGTATTGGAAGAATTGGCTACAGATAAGGCAATGGAAGGCATTATCGCATCAAACAAGTACCTTTATCTGCGGCAAAAGCCGCACATCCATCCATGTACTGGCCAATGATGTGGAAAGGTCCATGCTTGATGGGATCCACAAATCCACAAACATGTCTCTTGTGATTGATGAGTCAATGGAAAACACAGACATAGCACAGCTGTGTGTCTATGTCCGCTACTTTGATGGAGAAGAATTCAGAGAAGAATTGCTTAGTTTAATTCCTCTGGATGGCCACACCACCAGCGACGTGATCTTTTCTAAATTAGAAGAATTATTCACACAGCACGGGCTGTCTTTTGAAAAAGTGAATCTTGTTGTCACCGATGGGGCACCCGCAATGGTCGGGAGACATAGGGGCCTGGTTAGTAAGCCAGAAGGCGATCGCTCTCCAAATTACTGCCCTTCACTGTCTTATACACCAGGGTGTGTTGTGTGCCAGATTAAGTGGAGAACTAAAAGATGTCATGGATAAAATCATGAAAATAATCAACTTTGTCCGAGGGGCATGTTAACATGTATGAAAATAAGTGTCCTCCCAATTGTGTGATGCACAATGACAACAGCCAATGAGAAGCATTGTGATTGACATGTGATCTGTGGGTATATATAATGCGCATGTCTCAATAAAGTTTTTGTTCCAGTTGAAAGCAGAACTGATGCCCCACCGTGTGAGTTTGTTCCTCCGTAAAGGTCACTTTATTTTTTGGTCTAGCATTACATTACATTACAGGCATTTAGCAGACGCTCTTATCCAGTTTACATTTCTTTACAATCCATTTATATAGCTGGATATTAACTGAAGCAATTCAGGTTAAGTACCTTGCTCAAGGGTACAACGGCAGTGTCCCACCTGGGGATTGAACCTGCAACCTTAATGTTACAAGCCCAGCTCCCTAACCATTATACCACAGCCTGCCACACTGCCTACCACACTATAGCACTGGGTATACACGCCAGAATTGCTGAACAAGTCAACTTTGTCAACAGGTTATGGGCCCAGGATTACCCAGGGTTACCCACAGTTACTCAGAGTTACCCAGAGATAGTTATCTGACGATAAAAAATAAGATATTGTAAAATATTGTGTACTATTTACAAAAAAACTGATTTAATGAATCTGTTTACTCACTAACATGAGTTTGCTAAGCTGGGCCCTGTTCCTCATAGCAGGTTTAATTAATCCAGGCTAATCATAGGTTAGCCAGATTCAGTTGACTCAATCATTGAATTCAGGCTAGCTCTCTTTCTCGATGGCACAGAAAGGCTAAAATTGTTTTGCTGACTTGATTCAGTATTTAGTAATCAAGATGTTTGTGCATGCCTGTTCTCCTTCAAAATGAAGTGCTGCACACTGAAACAATGGTATTTTGCTATGATGGCGAAAGAAAGCATTTTTTTGCCAAAGAGAGCAAGAACTCATAATAGAGAGCTATGAGGAGTACCGCAAAATGCAACACTGCAGGAAATTGGTTGTGATTCAGGAAGTGCATACATTGTCCATGAAAAGACTATAGATTTTTCAGAAATCTTGTTCATTTCAGACAACTGTTGGAAGCACTTTGCTCACAAGGGTTTGTCATTGTTTCATTCATTTGAATTATTACTCTTATTTTCATTATGAGCTCTTTAAAAAGAATCCTAAAATTCGGAGGAGAAGGTGCCTCCTCACTTCTTGTTTGCGCTGGTCTTTGTCTGTATAAGTTTGTCTATGTTGTGCTTTCACTATTATTGTGATTATTGGACTATTCATTTGGTATTTTAACGTGTGTATAAGCAGATTTGCACAATATTGAGCTGAAGAGTAGGGAAGTGTTAGTTAACTAGCTTGCCTTCTACTGTCCTAAAATGAACGTTCACTCAATATAACTTGATTTTGTGTAATGTTGCATATAGCTATTCTTTCTTGCTATAACAATTGGTAGCTAGTTAGTGATATAGAGGGGTTGCCTTTCCTGGTTTCTGCTCCTGACTCTTTGGAGCAATCTTGGTGCGATTTGCATAACTGGCTTGGTGTCTCTGTCACGGCAGCAATTTAAGACTAGAGGTGGCATGACATTTTTCAGGCATTTGTTGAGTTAAAAATGTTAATAACCGTTGGGAAAGTCACTTCAACCCCAGTTCCTGACTTTTCTAAATATGTTTTTTTCAACACACTACACTGTGGAGGATGTCGGTCTCGGCCACATGGGAGTGGCATGGTTGCCTGTGTTACATGTGGTGGAGGCCTTTGGAGCAGGGAGACTTTCCAGGGGCAGGTTTGGCACTCTCACAGGGTGTGAGAGTGAACTGTTGCCCGGAGGGTTGCTCCAAAGGCCATAATTGGTTTAATTATTATTTAATTGGTGTCAATCAGTCAATTGATGGGGAAGTCAAATGGCTGATTGCGTGTTTGTGTGAGAAGGTGAGTGAGTGATTGTGATTGGGTGATTGCCTCACGAGTCCCATCTGAGCCAGGCAGAAAGTGAGCCTATTTAAGAGCAGGTGGGGGGAGTGGGGAATCAGTTAGTCTTGTCCTGTCATTCATGTTTGTGATTTGAGAATTAGTCTTTTGTCTTTGTTTGTGTGTTTCATGAAAGTTAGTCTTTGTCTGCGTGTGTATTGAGAGTTGGTCTGGTCATTGGTGTGTGTGTATATGGGTGTGAGTGCGCTTGCACGTATGTTGTGGAATGTTGAATGTTGGATGTTTGATGTTTGTGGAGTTTTGTGTGCATTTGTCGAAAGTGACTGAGTAGAGTGCTTCCTGTGTGTGTGGGGAAGAGGGAGAGGGGGTGCACTAAGAGTGTCCGCCTCTCTCCCTCGGTGTGATTGTGGAGGAGAGCGAGATGGTGCCCTGAAAGAGGGTCCGCCTCTCGCCCTCGGTTTTATTGAAAGAGAGCTCGCACTCAGCAGTGGAGAGTGTTTCTGGGCAACAGCCCAAGAACTCTCACTGGAAGAGTGGAGAGTGTCTTGGGGCTGGTTGCCAGAACTCTCACTGTGGGGAGTGGTGAGTGTCTCTGTATGAATGGGTAAGAGAACTCGGACTGCAAAGTTCGAGTGTCTCAGTATGCATGGGTGGGAAGCACTTGAAAGGTCACTGGATATTAAGGTCTGTTAAGCCTCATGAGCCTCAAGGACTATTTGTTTTTGTTTTTCTCTGTATCCCACCATTTTCCAGGAATTCATCTCGACCGCCTTTTAAGGGGTCAGGGAATCATTTTCCAGTTTCCCACATTGGCTCCAATGGTTTTCTGGTTTTTGGATTACCTCTGGAAAATGCCAATTGTGAAGCGCTGTGTGACAACCTGTTTGTAAATGGTGCTATACAAAAATAAAGATTGATTGATTGATTGATATGTGTGTGCCTGGGGAGGTTCCAGGGGAACTCCGGAGGAAGAGGCGCGGTGTCCCGTAAATTATGATTATTTTAGTTTATTATTTTAGTTCGTTGTTTTTACCCGAAAGCTTCGCGGTGAGTAGGGTGAAGATTTTGTGTTTGTGTTTGTGTTTGTCTTTGTTATATGTTAACCTGCTACTCCCACTGTCTCTTCCCCATGTCTGGGGGGACAGACAAGAAAAAAAAAAATAATAAATCCGGTCCGTAGACCGACAAACTCCACTCCGTCTCCTGGCTGCTCTGTTCCCATCCAGGGTTTGTCACGTGGCGTGTGACATGCACTTATTAGCCAAGATGCCCATTTGGCATTAGTGCCTCTCTAATGCAAATAGGACACACACTCCCCAAAACAGATGATAATGGAACATTGAACCTCATGTGTCCCACTTATTGTGTTATGTATCACTATTAGTCTAATGGGTGAGAGGAGGGGAGTAGTGGTAGTAGTGGTTGTAACTGAGATTGTACTGTGCTGTTATGTTTTGTTCCGGTACTCGCCTAGTGTACTGTAATGCACTTCGGCAGCACACAAAACAGAACAGTGCCGCTGTCCTGCACTCCTGCAAGGGAGTAAAAGAGCACAGTGGCAACTGTCCTGTTTATTGTCCTGTTCATGGAGGTCACACAAAAGTTCACAGATTTCAGAGAACCAAGACACAAAGGCACAGTGTGCCGTAACAGTGGGACAGACTTCACCATAGCTGAATCCCCATCCACCCACAAGGCCGGCAACCAACTGGACCTGGTCTTCACCAGGAACTGCGCCTCACCCAACATTACGGTATCGCCTCTACATGTGTCTGACCATTCCTTTCTGTCTTTCTCCCTCCCCCTCCCCTCTGTCCCTAAACCATCCTCACCTGCTCCCACTGTCCTTGTCCGTCGCAACCTCCGCTCTCTCTCACCCGCTGCCCTGTCAGCTACTGTCCTATCTTCCCTTCCCCCTGCTGATGCCTTCTCTCAGCTAAATGCTGAAGTAGCATCATCCACCCTACTTTCCTCTCTCTCCTCCTCCTTTGACTTACTCTGTCCTCTATCCACTAAACCCACTCGTCTCCGCCCCCCCGCCCCCTGGCTAACCGATTCCATTCGGGCTAACCGTCTGAAGCTGCGTGCGGCAGAAAGGAAATGGAGAAAATTCAAATCCCCTGCAGCTCTGTCTGACTTCCACACACTCCTGGCTTCCTTCTCCGCTAACCTCTCCTCTGCTAAGTCTGCATTCTTCCTTTCTAAGATTCAATCCTCTGTTTCCAACCCACGTAAACTCTATGCTACATTTTCCTCTCTCCTCACCCCTCCTCCTCCCCCACCCCCCTCCTCTATAACCGCAGATGACTTCTCATCCTTCTTTCACGAGAAGGTTGAGGTCATTCGCAACTCCTTCCCCCCTACCCCTCCCTCTCCCATCCCGCTACCTAAACCTCCCACCTCTCTGTCCTCCTTCTCACCCCTCCCTGACTCGGACATCCTTCAACTTGTTCTCTCCCACCGTCCCACCACCTGCCCTCTTGATCCTATTCCTTCCCCCTCTTCCAGTCCATTGCTATGGACATCCTCCCGTTTGTCTCTAATGTCATTAACTCCTCTCTTTCCTCTGGCTCTGTCCCCTCCTCCCTCAAATGCGCTCAGGTTGTCCCACTCCTCAAAAAACCCTCTCTGAATCCTGCTGTCATCTCTAACTACCGACCTGTCTCTCTCCTCCCTTTCCTCTCCAAAACGTTAGAGCGGGCTGTCTATAATCAACTGTCTGCTCATCTCTTACAGAACGACCTGCTTGATCCCAACCAATCTGGGTTCAGAGCAGGCCACTCCACAGAGACTGCTCTCCTTGCGGTCACTGAGGCTCTTCACGTCGCTAAGTCCCGATCCCTTAGCTCCGTCCTCCTCCTCCTTGACCTGTCGGCGGCGTTCGACACCGTGGACCACCGGATCCTGCTCTCATCTCTCGTCGAGATGGGAATCTCTGGATCTGTGCTGACATGGTTTGAGTCCTACCTGGCTGACCGGTCCTACCAGGTGGCCTGGAGAGGATCCCTCTCCTCTCCCCGCACGCTCTCTACCGGTGTCCCGCAGGGCTCGGTGCTAGGCCCTGTCCTATTTTCTCTGTACACCAAGTCACTTGGCTCTGTTATTTCTGCTCATGGTTTTTCCTATCACTGTTATGCTGATGACACTCAACTGTTTCTCTCCTTCCCTCCATCTGATACCCAGATCCCGGCACGGATCTCTGCATGCCTGGCTGACATCTCCGCATGGATGTCCACCCACCACCTGAAGCTGAACCTGGGGAAGACAGAGCTGCTCTTCCTCCCAGCGAAGGACTCCCCACGATGATTGATGCGTCAATTACCGTGGAAGGCTCCATAGTGTCTCCGTCCCAGTCTGCCAGGAGTCTTGGGGTAACCCTGGACAACCAGCTGTGCTTCTCGAGCCATATTGCAGCGATCTCTCGGACCTGCCGTTTCTCCCTCCACAACATCCGGAGGATCAGACCATTCCTCACCCAAGAGGCCACTCAACTCCTGGTCCAGGCCCTGGTGATCTCACGTCTGGACTACTGCAATTCCTTGCTGGCAGGCCTTCGGCCTGTGCCATCAAGCCACTGCAACTAGTCCAGAACGCTGCTGCTCGCCTGGTGTTCAACCAGCCGAAGTTCACCCACGTCACCCCTCTACTCTCCTCTCTGCATTGGCTCCCCATCGCAGCACGCATCAGATTCAAGTCACTGGTGCTGGCTTTTCAAGCGGCCAGAGGTACTGCTCCCCCGTACCTCCAGTCACTCATCACGCCCTACACCCCGTCCAGACCCCTCCGCTCCGCCTCCGCTGGCAGACTGACTGCCCCATCCCTCCGGGTGCCTGGCAGCCGCTCCTCGCGCGGTCTCGCCTCTTCTCTGTCCTGGTCCCTCGTTGGTGGAACGACCTCCATGTCGGTCAGGACTGCGGAATCACTTCCAATCTTCCGCAAAGAGACTCAAAACCCACCTCTTCAGACTCCACTACCACTGAACACTGTCCATCTAGTCAATCTGTCGTCACCACTGTTTACTTGCTCTAAAAAAAAACAAAAAAACACCCACTAACCTTTTCTTTCCCAATGTTACAGGTATGATACGCAGACGCCTGCAATTATGTCTTTTGCCGTTTTACTGCACTGATCTTGTACGCTAACTTTGATTGTTCTCACCTTGTATTAATGCACATCTTGTAAGTCGCTCTGGATAAGAGCGTCTGCTAAATGCTTAAAATGTAATGTAAAATGTACAGAACAAGTTCATGGAAAGTATGGCATGCTTTTTGCTGTTCCAGCAACCAGCTTAACATTCACATTTGAGCAATACGATTAAGGAAGTATGTTTTAAAATGGCAGCTAATGGACTATACAAATTAATTTCTATCTTTGATACATAGCTAAACATGGATATAATGTATATGACTTACAACGTGATTGTTCCTTCAAAATCATAATTTTATTTTATATTGATAATTTAAAAAAAAGATAATTAAACTTCCAACCACTTTGTATCCAAATGTATCTGTGCATAATACAAATAATAACAATAATAATAATAATAATACCTTTAGCCTTGTGGACTTAAATAAAATGAGGCTGAGGGGATGCCTTAGTGACTCCCACTTACAGGATGTGTTGCGTCTGTCTGTCACTCAGCTACACCCTGACAATCAACAAACTTTTACAGGCAAGAACTCAGCTGCCTGTCTCTCTCACATATCTCAATTTGCAGAATTGTAAGAATACAACCTACAGTGTGAGTTGATGGTTACATTTGAGTTTCCTTTGTTACATGCAGTTCTGCCATACATTTGGTAACTCAAAGGATAAGTAGGTTTATCAGTGCAATATGTAAACAATATGTAATATCTGTATCCCAGATTTCTAGAACTGGATGTTTTACTCAACTAAAAAAACTGTGGTTTAATTTTTTCGGTGGTCTCATAGCTTTTCCAGTTATTCATATCTGTGATTTCTCTGTAAGCACTCCTTTAGCTGTAGTTTTCTTTGTGACTACTTCATAAAGACTCATGCAGGCACAGATCATTTTATGGTAAAAAAATAAAATAAATGGTAAGCGCACCCTCTAGGAATTTCCACCATGGGTGGAACCTTGCTCTCTAATCGTGTTCCTCAGATTCTCCATGTAGCACATTTTCTGGTTATGAGGAGTACAAACAATCATTACTGCAAAATGCAACACTGCAGGAAATTGGTTGCGATTCAGGAAGTGCATACATTGTCCATGAAAAGACTATAGATTTTTCAGAAATCTTGTTCATTTCAGACAACTGTTGGAAGCACTTTGTTCACAAGGGTTTGTCATTGTTTCATTCATTTGAATTAGTAGTACTAAGTACTCTTAGCAGTTTTTTGTGCAAATGAGGTGTAATTGAAGGCAGCTAGGTATGTGTCAGTAAGGATGACTTTCAAATCGTCTGTGATGGGATTGTCCTTGAAGAACAAATAAAATATGGAAAACATAACTGTCTGTCCCATCTGTTGATTCATTTGTGACCACAGATATACTGTCAGTTGTTTTTATCAGTTATTTTATTTAGATGTTATGCAAATTAGCAGTCTGGAGCACATACTGAAGCTGTCTAGCTGATGGCCCATCACAAATGCTCATCAATGCACAATTTAGGATTATACACTTTTTTAAATGGAATATTTGAGTGTAGGAATGCATCTATCTCATCTTGAATGACATCCAGCCACCGCTCAAGGCTGTCTTTTCAGTTACTGACAGATGATTTCCCCTCAGTGTTAATATCAGACATTAGCTGTTTTGTGCAGGTTTATTGTTAAATTGCAAGTTGTGCAAAATAAAGTAAATCTGCCAATGATTATGTTTCAAGAGTGATTTTAGGAGTCTCTAACTCAAATACACGTCATCATTTTATTCAATTAATTTACAACTATCTGTTTGAAGAAGTGCTTTCTCGTGTCAGTGTGAAACCAATGAGATCAGGTTTCTTCAACATGCCAGTTGACTACATTGTTGAACTCGTTCATGTCTGATTTCTGATTATGTTCAGAGAATTAACATGAATTAGGCTTTATGGCCCACTTTATGAATCTTTTTTCTAATTTCATTTTAAATACAGTCTCCCTTGCTCTTTGTTGTGGACAAACGATTGGTCTTGTAACACAGTGGAAACAAAGATTGGTAATACACTCATACTCATGGTAATACACTCATTGCCAACTGATTACTCTCTTTTTGGAAGATACCTCTGTATACCTGAGGGTAAACAGCAGACAGGGTGAATGAGGTGATAAACATGTTTATTAGCCCATTAGTCATTAGTCTTCAGAAATGAGGTCATTAGTCCATTGCACCTGTTCATCCCCTGGAAAGCAATTTAGACCCATTCACTTCTGAGACCAAAATGACACAGTAAACTACAGTTGCTCTCTGTAGGATACAGGAAGGATGGAGTGAGCAGACGAGGGCAATGGACCTTAGAGGGAGGGAATAATCACCTCCCTTTGGGCAGCGTGGGGGCTGTGACCCCTGAGCTCTTTATACAGAGCTGAAGGGTGCAGAGGAGACACATGCCATTCTCACTTTGATAGAGTTACATCATTATGCCCATTGGTGCACTTTTCTGGTCTTGAAAAGGTCTGGAATGATGTAATTCATGTTCTGAAGGGCACAAATCACAACCTCTCATGTCCTACATATTGAGCACTTGCTCCAGATGAACAAATTATTGATTTGTAGTGGCACTTAAAGGAGCATTTACTCAAACAGCAATCTAATACAATTTGTGCAAGTAGATAATAAATAGCAGACAAATAAAGGTTAAAACAATGCATATTGTGCACACACACAAGCAACGTACATGCATGCATGCGCGCACAAACACACACACACAAGCACATGTACATATAGACACACCACAGGCATGCACACACACAATTTTTTTGGGGGGGGTCTGTCTGTGGACTCTCACACATTGATTTCAGCTCCAATTGGGCAGTAATGTGCTCAGTTGGCTTGCTTGTCTGTAAAACACTGAACCATAGAAGACAGAAATTTTTGAACATACAGTTGGGATGATAATATAACAAAAAAATACTTTATTGTGGACCCATCTGAAAGTTTAGCACCTCACTTTACCATATACCATTGAATGCCAAGCCATTTTCACAGCAACCATTTATATTCATGAATCAAAATTGTATGACAGTCACATTCTGTAGATGAGGATCAGTGATATTTCACACAGGTCATTTCATTTCATTAAAAAAATAATGTACATTTTTTGGCAGTGAGTAGTTTCCTACACCATCAAAAGGCACTTGGAAACTGGAGGAAACTCTGACAGGAAGAGGTCTGGCAGACCCAAAGCCACAACAAAATCAGAAGACACGTTTCTGAGAGTCAACGACTTGCGTGATCGGCGGCTCACAGGACAACAGCTTCAAGCATAGCTTAACAGTGGTCGAAATTAGGAAGTCTCAGTTTCAACTGTTAAGAGAAGACTTTGAGCTGCAGGTTTGACAAGTCAAGTGGCAGTAAGAAAGCCATTGCTAAGATGGAAAAATAAGAAAAAGAGGCTTGCCTGGGCCATGAAACACCGCCAGTGGACTACTGAAGACTGGAAGAAGGTCTTATGGACCGATGAATCAAAATTTAAAATCTTGAAATTTTGAAAGGTTTTTGTAGGCTGTCGAGTAGGTGAAAGGATGGTTCCTCAGTGTGTGACACCAACTGTCAAACATGGAGGAGGAAGTGTGATGGTCTGGGGCTCTTTTGCTGGATCCAGAGTCAGCGACTTCACAGAGTGACTGTTAACCCATATTAACCTATTACTTGAAAAGGGCCTTTTTTTATAACTCTGAAATTTCCATAATCTTTCAGTTTTTGGTAACCTAAACTTTGTTTTTAACCTCTGGCAGTTTACCGCTTACCTTTGTACCATTTCAGGTTATTCACTGGACACTGCTTAAATTTCAGTAAAAATTGGAAAAAGGGGGTGTTCTAAAACCTTTGACCGGTAGTGTGTATATATATATATATATACTGTATATGCGAATGTCAACATGGTTGATATATGGGATTATTCTACACTATAAACCAGCTCTAATCCGGGAGCAACAACCAGCCTAGAAGCCTCAGCTCATGGAGGTATGGACAGGTGCGACGCCTTGTCAGCTTGAGTTTACTAATCAGCATTGGAACTCCAATTGGAACAGGGCATTATGGTCAGAAAAGACAAAAATTTTGCTTTTAGGATGCACACCAGCAGTGGGTTTGGCATCAGATAAAGGATGCTTATATTGAAAAGAACGTCAGGGGACTAATTTCTGCCAGGGACATTCACAGCATTATTTGAAAATAACAATTTTGTCCCCACCACTTGTCTTAATTCAAATAACATTGAAAATATCCTGAAATTTAGCTAAGATACCTTGGAAGTAAGTCTCTCCTCCACATACAGTATGTTTAACATAAAATGTGTCCAGCTCATAGGTCCAGCATTTCTCATCCTGCCCCTATGTGAGATATGCAGTGGGTACATCTCCAGCCATTTTCATTCAATCCTCATAGACATTACGAGTGAAGCTATAAAGTTTGTTGCATCATTCCAGTGTATCTGCTAGGTAACTGATAGGTGAGGAGAGCTGTACCTGAAATGATTATTTTAAATTTAAATTTAAAAAGCATTTTATTTTGTGCATTATTTTTTATTCTTGCTAGCTAACATTTGCTGGCTAGCTAGCAATGTTCTCAGTTATAGCTACATAACTGGCAGAATTATTTTTTTACATAAATATATAATAAACATGAAACTGAGGGGCATCATTCCGGTGTTGTGTATGACTGGTAACAAGTCAAATCAACTGTAATGATTCTTTTAAATTAAACAATTTGAAGCATTTTATTTTGTGTATATAAAATATTTTGTGTCTGTGTATTCTTGCTAGCTAACGTTAACTAGCTAGGTAGCAATCTTCTACGGTATAGCTAGCTAACTAGCAAATTTCGTTTTTTACATAAATAAATAATGCATTAAAAAAAATTCTGGGAATAAATAATACATATGAATAAATAGTTGTTACGTTTTAAACAGCCAAATCAATACAACAGTTTACAACATCCCTGCTGCACCCCAGCCAGCACACTGAAAGCAAAAGTCATGGCAGAAAGTACAAGGACCATTAAATAATTAAACTTTTTAATTTTGGAGAACTGTGTGTTGCTGTATAGTACGGCATACATGGTATTGCATGTTGTTACAAATATGACCTCTGCTGAATGTGAAAGGCTTAATGAGAGAAAGGCAACCTTGGGAATTTCAGCAGTAATGACTCAATCCAACTGTAACGCCATCCAATGAAATTATGCGAGGTTATTATAAAAGGCTCAATGGAGGATTTGTCTCTTTCATTCCTCAAGAAGTTGTTGAATGGCAACAGAACCACTGCATCCACATTTCAGTGAGTCCTAAGAGAAGAAATATATATATTTCAAAGGAGATTGGTAGTATAGCACATCTATGCTGAGTATTGCATGTGTGCATTATACATTTACGGTAAACCTTTTTCTGTATCTACGCCAGTGGTATGTGTGTTGTTGTGTGATCTGATATTTAAATCTGATATTGTTGTTATTAGTGGTTTTGGTGGTACAAAATTTAGGAAACTACTTATTTGATTATCTTATTATTTATTTTTGGTTTTATTATTATATTAGCATTTATGTTTGAGTTTAATTATTTATTCAAACTTTACCTCTTTTAAAGCCTCTCCACATTAATTACTTTTCTAATCAGGTTGAATCAGAGTATAATTCTACAGGTTTTGATAAGATAATAATTGCAACAGTCTTAAATGTGGGATTTCCACACCAACAATGTGATGATTTCATGTTTATGTGTTTTGGTCAACTCCATGATAATACAACAAATATACTTTTGTTTGTTAAGTTCACCTTAAATTCAAAATATGAATAGAAAAAAGGACAACTTGTAATATTCTGTAGTGTGGTTTTACTGTAGCTAAAACACAGGTTGAGTATTTATGTTAAAAAAACTAAAGTTCACAAACTGTTTTTTCTCTACAGAATTTCCTGTATAACCAAATCACCATGGAAAACATGTCAGTGGTGACACTGTTCATTTTGACAGCGTACAGTGAAATGGAAGATCATAGATATGTATACTTCACAGTTTTCCTTCTGTTGTACATTGTGATATTACTGGTCAATGTAGCTCTTATTGTTGTCATTTACAGTGAGAGGGGTTTGCACAAACCGATGTATTTGTTTGTCTGTAACTTAGCAGTGAATGGAGTGTATGGTAGCACATCTTTATTGCCATCACTACTAGGCCATTTAGCATCTCATAATTATGAAATATCTCTGACCAATTGTCTGTTACAGATCATTTTTATGCACATATATGCCTCAGTTGAAATTTCGATTTTAGCAGTGATGGGCTTTGACAGGTATGTTGCCATTTGTCACCCACTACACTATCACCTCATCATGTCTCCAAAGAAGGTGTGTATACTGATTGCATTTTCCTGGGTTTATCCTTGTCTTGTTTTTGGCTCCTATTTCATATTAACAGTACAATACACATTTTGTGAACGGTTCATAGACAGAGTGTATTGTATTAATTTTGAATTAGTAAAACTGTCTTGTCAATATAGGTCCATTCACAGCATTATTGGGCTGATAGTGACCATATTCTTACTTATTCTTCAGGTCCTCATGATAATATTTTCATATACCCAAATACTCAGAATCTGCCTGCATGCTTCAAAGGAATCTAAAGCCAAAGCTATTCAAACATGCACCCCACACATATTGGCTGTGATAAACTATGTGACAGGATGCTTATTTGAAGTCCTTCAAAGTCGGTTTAACATGAGTCATGTACCTTACAAAGCTCGTGTATTCATGTCCCTTTACTTTCTGATATTTCCTCCAATGCTTAATCCTGTTACTTATGGAATAAGCATTCAAGCCATAAGAGTCCAGATATTAAATATGTTCTGTAGTAAAAAAAATAAGTTAACTCCACTAGAGCTGATGTTGAAATAGTCTCATGCCTCTTTTTAAATGATCTACAAGCCAATAGCAAATATTTTGTCTACAGGAAATTTAATCAAATGTTCATCTGTATAAAAGGAAATAATTTTCCTTTTAATGCCAACAGGTCATGAAGTAGTCTCATACCTCTTTATTACCATTCACTCTTCTTGGGACTAAAGAGGAATCATTTAATCAATCAGTTAATCTGCAGCAGTAATATTATCATTAAATGGACGAAACATAATACAAATCTTTGAATCTAACCTTTGGTTGTTTATTCATTTAGAATGTTACCAGTACAAACAGCTTCATATTTGATTACTACAGATTAAATGTCAACTGTCGAAGTTTCCATGCCCTCGTCCACTTGTGAATATCATGAAACATTCATAATAGGGGAGTATCCAAACCCAAATACTGATGAGAGCAGCTGGTGTCTGCTGATGCGACCCACACACACACACAGGCTCCAGACTCATGGAGAGTAAAACCTTTTGGAGAAGATTCTCACTGCTGCGCACCGTCCACTTTTCTTGTGCTTTTTTTTTTTTTTTTACTGGTTTTGCTACAAGGATAGTCTGAATATTTTGATTGCACACACATAACGAAAGAGGAAGAGAGAATTCCAGCTTAGTTTGAATATTTGATTCCCACCAAAAATAATAGGGGATAGGTGTTGCAAGTTGCCTGCCAGCTCACTAGCCATTACCACTGTTTTTGGTGTAAGAACACCATTATTTTTGCAGCAGTATTCTTGCAGTAAAAAAAGGAAGAAATAGCTTGCAGTTTAACTTGCACTTGCACTTTTCATCTTCTAGCTAGTTAGCCAACCAGCTCTCCCATGAGCTTGCAAGTAAGGGAGTAGTTGGCTGTAATGGTTCCTGCTCGCCCCCAGAGGGCACCATTGGACTGATATTATTTCTGATTATCAGTTTAACTGTATGATTCTCGTGAGTATCCTGAGCTATTCCACCTGTGTCTTGTTTCGCCCCTTGATTGTTTGATTGTTTTATTGTCTTGAGTTGTTCCTCCTGTGTCTTGTTTTGTGCCTTTTAAGTTGCCAGTTTTCATTAGTCTGGGCTCTGGCTTGAATGTTTGTGTCCTGTTGTTAGCTTGTTTTTGTGTTTTGGCTCAAGCATTCAGTTTTGACTTTGTTTCTCGGTTTTGATTTCTACTCAGTGTTTCACTTAATTCTCATGTTTGACTTTGTTCTGTGTTAAATTAAACAATCAGTTAATTTTGGATTCCTGCCTCCTGCCTCATCTGTGCACTTGGGTCCTATCATTTTACATTTACATTTTACATTTTAAGCATTTAGCAAACGCTCTTATCCAGAGCGACTTACAAGATGTGCATTAAAACATGGTAGGAACAATCATAGTTAGCGCACAAGATCAGTGCAGTTATACAGCAATAGACATCATTGCAGGCGTCTGCGTATCATACCTGTAACACTGGGAAGAAAAGGTTAGTGTGTTTTTTTTTTTGTTTTTCTGTATAGTGTAGAAGTAAACAGTGGTGACAACAAATTAGCTAGATGGACAGAGTTCAGTAGTAGTGGAGTCTGAAGAGGTGGGTTTTGAGTCTCTTACGGAAGATTGCAAGTGATTCCACGGTCCTGATCGATTGTGGAAGGTCGTTCCACCAGCGAGGGATCAGGACAGAGAAGAGGGGAGACCGCGAGGAGTGGCTGCCAGGCGCCCGGAGGGAAGGGACAGTCAGTTTACCAGAGGAGGCGGAGCGGAGGGGTCTGGGAGGTGTGTAGGGAGTGATGAGTGACTGGAGGTATGGGGGAGCAGTACCTCTGGCCACTTAAAAAGCAAGCGCCAGTGACTTGAATCTGATGCGTGCTGCGATGGGGAGCCAGTGCAGAGAGGAGAGTAGAGGGGTGACGTGGGTGAACTTCGGCTGGTTGAACACCAGGTGAGCGGCAGCATTCTGGACTAGTTGCAGTGGCTTGATGGCACAGGCCGGAAGGCCTGCCAGCAAGGAATTGCAGTAGTCCAGATGTGAGATCACCAGGGCCTGGACCAGGAGTTGAGTGGCCTCTTGGGTGAGGAACGGTCGGATCCTCCGGATGTTGTGGTGGGAGGATCGGCAGGTCCGAATGATCGCTGCAATATGGCTCGAGAAGCACAGCTGGTTGTCCAGGGTCACTCCAAGGCTCCTGGCAGACTGGGACGGAGACACTATGGAGCCTTCCACGGTGATTGACGCATCAATCGTCGGGGAGCCCTTCGCAGGGAGGAAGAGCAGCTCTGTCTTCCCCAGGTTCAGCTTCAGGTGGTGGGTGGACATCCATGCGGAGATGTCAGCCAGGCATGCAGAGATCCGTGCCGGGACCTGGGTATCAGCTGGAGAGAAGGAGAGAAAGAGTTGAGTGTCATCGGCATAACAGTGATAGGAAAAACCATGAGCAGAAATAACAGAGCCAAGTGACTTGGGGTACAGAGAGAATAGGACGGGGCCTAGCACCGAGCCCTGTGGGACTCCGGTAGAGAGGGTGTGGGGAGAGGAGAGGGATCCTTTCCAGGCCACCTGGTAGGACCAGTCAGCCAGGTAGGACTCAAACCATGTCAATGCAGATCCAGAGATTCCCATCTCAACGAGAGATGAGAGCAGGATCTGGTGGTCCACGGTGTCGAATGCCGCCGACAGGTCGAGGAGGAGGAGGACGGAGCTAAGGGATTGGGACTTAGCCCCGTGAAGAGCCTCAGTGACCGTAAGGAGAGCAGTCTCTGTGGAGTGGCCTGGTCTGAACCCAGATTGGTTGGGATCAAGCAGGTCGTTCTGTAAGAGATGAGCCGACAGTTGATTATAGACAACCCGCTCTAATGTTTTGGAAAGGAATGGGAGGAGAGAGACAGGTCGGTAGTTTGAAATGACAGCAGGATTCAGAGAGGGTTTTTTGAGGAGGGGGACAACCTCAGCGCATTTGAGGGAAGAGGGGACAGAGCCAGAGGAAAGAGAAGAGTTAATGACATTGGAGACAAAGGGGAGGATGTCCATAGCAATGGACTGGAAGAGGGGGGAAGGAATGGGATCAAGAGGGCAGGTGGTGGGACGGTGGGAGAGGATGATGAAAGTTGAAGGATGTCTGAGTCAGGAAGGGGCGAGAAGGAGGACAGAGGGGTCGGAGGTTTAGGTAGCGAGATGGGTGAGGGAGAGTTAGGTGAGAGAGAGGTTGGGGGGAAGGATTTGCGAATGTCATCGACCTTCTCGTGAAAGAAAGATGCGAAGTCATCCGCGGTTAGAGAGGAGGGGGGTGGGGGAGAAGGAGGGGTGAGGAGAGGGGAAAACGTAGAGTAGAGTTTACGTGGGCTGGAAACAGAAGATTGAATCTTAGAAAGGAAAAATGCAGACTTAGCAGAGGAGAGGTTAGAGGAGAAGGAAGCAATGAGTGTGTGAAAATCAGACAGAGCTACAGGGGATTTGGATTTTCTCCATTTCCTTTCTGCCGCTCGCAGTTTCAGTCGGTTAGCCCGAATGGAATCGGTTAGCCAGGGGCCGGGGGAGGACAGAGACGAGCAGGTTTAGTGGATAGAGGACAGAGTGAGTCAAAGGAGGAGGAGAGAGAGGAAAGTAGGGTGGATGATGCTTCCTCAGTAGGTAGCTGAGAGCTATCACTCAGCCATCGTTTCATTGGCATGAAACACAGGCTAGCTAATAAGCTAGCTATATACGTTATATACAATATACAATATATAATTTGAATTTAAGTTGCAACCAACCCAGAGCAGTCTGAATATATAATTAGGTATTTTCTGCATTGAATTCAATAGAAGGTTCAGCTCTGAGCACTCTCTATGGTACCCATGCAACAAAAATAAATAAACACTGAAATATAATTAAACAAAATGTAATGATGCTACGATGTTGTTGTTAACTTCTTAGTGTTTTGCTGTTATTTTCAGTTCAAATCGAATGTTCATTTGAAATGGAATGTTGACGTCTTGTGTATCAGATTTTACTGTCATTAACAGAATTAATGGGTCAGAATGAGTTATCATGCCCTTGTACATGGACAGAGCAATCATATAAAAGAGCATGATAAAAAATCTCAATCTACGAATTGTTGTATCCCTCTAGAAATTAGAAATCTAATATGGTTCATGCCATAATATAAGGCTTGTTAATACCTCACATGGTAGCAGCCAAAAATACAAGTATTCTTATTGTATCAATCTAATTCGTTTTAGTATATCAGTCTCATAAAATATACTTAACTATAAAATTGGAATTTCAATTAATAATTACATTAATAATTAAAATTAAATTACAATATTAATAGTTAATAATTAATCTTAATCACAACATTATACATTTTGTTAATACCAATTAATAATATTGATGACCTAACTAAGGGGTTGAAGGCATCAGGGAGTTCTAATCCACAAAGAAAACACAATTCAATATGAGTGTAACATTAAGACAGACGGACAACCTTGTAAGAAAAATAATATAATGACATTTATTGAACATAAAGTATCAAACTAGCAAAGCACAATTCAATACATTAATGAACAACACCTATCTGTGTGTGAATGCATGTGTGCAAGTGTGTTCGTGTGCAGGCTTTCTGAGGCACGTGGCCATGCATGCATGTGTGTGGGTCGCGCGGATGTGCATGAGCACTTTAAGCACATGGTCATTGAGAACAAAGAGGAAAGATGGAGGGAAGTTTAAACCTAGTTTGTAACTAAGACAAAAGGGAAGAGGGCTGTTTCTGCTCACATCAGAATAACTGTGTAGTTATTCTGTGTATTGAGATCAGAATGTCGGGTTGTGACCGGGTTAGTAGAACACATGCAAGACCTGGGTCTATGTGTGGTGTATTTTACTACTAACACAGGCAGTCATGAATCATGATACATTTTACAAGTTTGTACATTCAGTCATGAATTTAAACAGTCCATTGGTAAACTATGCTATCCTATGTTATGCCCAGTTGTTACAGCGTTACTGTGTGTTGTCTTCTCCACGGTCAGTGGGGTTCGATGCATGCTGGGGTCGGAAGAGATGTGGGAAGTCCGGTCGCAAAGTCTTCAACGAATCCGATGTTTCCTCGCGGTGTCTCGCAACTGTTCACGGTTGCAGTGAAGTCTCTGGCTCCTTTTCGGGGGCGCGAAGTTAATTGTCAGAGATTAGTCTTGAGGAAGGGAGCTGACCGCTTCTGTACCACTCAAGTGCCCTAGTTGTATCCTTTCACAGCTCTGAAAGTGATAGAGAAAAAAAGGAATAGAGGGAGAGAATGGCGATTGATCTTTGGTATTATTAGTTGCGCGTTCTGCACACTACCACCCTGGTGCATTTTTGGTGCCTTCCTCCCCAAAGTAGAGCCCAATATCTGGAATTTGAACAAAATCTAATTGAGCATAAGGTGTGCCTTTTCAAGATATTTTCCTCAGTGATTGTTTCACTGGAAATCAGCAACTATGCCTTAGTTGTGTAAATGAGGACAGAGGTTTACCAGAAGGCTGAGCATGGTCCTAGATGCACTCCCTTTGAAAGAAGGGGCATGCATCATTGGCATTTTGAGAGTAAAATTGGTTTAGCTAAAGGCAGAAAGTGCTTCAACCACAGCATAGAACATTTTTAAACATGGAACTCAGTTCCCAAAACTTATTCCCAAAGTCCCTCCTAGGTCTAAAATGTGATGCAGTCAAGGACAAATTAGTGAACAAGGTTACAACATAAAAATATATCAAATTCAGGTTTATTTAAAAAGTTTGTTAATTCATGTGATTTAATAATAAAACACAAAAAAAAATAAAATTGTGCAAACATTAAATGGGAAATGGGAAAACATGCTAAATGAATATGTTAATATAATATTGTTATGTTTTGCTATGTCTGTTCGGTTTGTTTTTGTATTTTGTTATTTTCATTATTCACGTTTCATTCACGTTCTGTTCCCCATCTGTCAGTGTTCCTGTTTGTTCGAGATCCACTCCTTGTCTTTGTCATTGCACTTCGGGATTTCAAACTTTACGTTTTTCTGTCTTATTTCTTACCTCGTTCACTTCCTTCTTTCTTTCTAAAACACTTTGTATATATTAGTTAGATGTATATAGTACTAACCTACTAATCTACTAACATTAGGGATTTAGATTAAGTTACTAACATTACTGATTACTAATTATCTCACTCTTCTATCTTTTGCTATCGTTCTCTCTCGTTGTCCTATCCCTTTACGCTTCTCACTTTTCGCTTTATCTGCACGCAGTTTCTGTCTATGCGTTCCTCCCCTTCTAACTGTGCACGTGTCTGCCTGCTCTTCCAGGTCGTATATTGTCAATGTGTCTATGTTATTCCCAGTCCATGTCTTTCGTTTCCCCTCATTACTGTATTAGTGAATCCTATCGTTCTCACCTGTGTTCCTGCCCTTCTCTCCTCCCAGTCACACCTGATTCCTATTGTGTTTCCCTTCCCTGCTTGTATATAAGTTCCGTGTTTACATTTACTCTTCGTCAGAACGTTGATCCCTGTGCCGATTACTAGTAAGCCAGAGTCTGTTGTATTTTCCCGAGACACCCCTTCCGTTTCACTTCGAGTTTGCCTGCCGATTCTGTTTGTTTGCCTTTTCTGATTTCTTGGTTTTTGACTTTTTTGACTGTTTTTTGACTACTCTCTTGGATATCGATTTTGTGTCTTCGCTACTCTGTCTATTGGTTTTGATGTTTGCCTGAATTAAACGTTCCTCTCTGCCTGATCCTGGTCTGTGTCTGGGTCCTTATCCCACCCTCACAAATATGCAGTCAATATTGCTAAATGTAGTCATGTATGAGGAAAATACAATTCTAAGACAGGAGTATTTTATGGGAGGAAAATGTGTTCAATTTGAAAAAGACTTCTGGTTTACAGTATCCTATGGGAAGGTGACAACGCGTGACACAATGGGGTATTCCTTTGTTGTCATTTCCTGTGAGAGTGCTTTGATAGAGAAATTCTGTGTTTAAAAGTGTTTCTGAATAACTTCACATGTTTTGACTAAATCTGTTTGCAGTGAGCCTGCTAAACCGCCACAGTCTCAGGGTCAGAGTGGGCCTGCCAAAAATGATACGAGGTTCTCCCAGAGATGGGGAAAATAACTGTCTTGTGACTGGTGTGTGTGTGTAAAGCATCTGTCTAAGGGTAACTATTGTGTATAAGAAGAACAATCTGCCAGAAATGAGTGGTTCATTGCCTGACAGGGAGGCATTGAACCCCGAATGCATTTGGTTAAATAAACTCTGCTTGAAATTTGGTTGAATGTTCTGTTTTCTCATTTGGTGCAAGTGTTCTCTATCCTCTTTGAAGGTCTTTTGAATTCGTGAACCTAACAGCTTCCCGTCTGTTTACTTCTGTAGGACATATCTTGCCCATCCTGGAGCAAATAAACTGATATGTTGGAATGAGGAGGTGGATATTTTTAAACCACACAAACGTATAAAAACAATTGAGAGCAAAAGAAAAATGTTTTTGACAGCCTAAAGGCAAAATAAAAAATAAAATAAAAAAATAGTTTTTGATGGACTGCCTTGATTTTATATTTTATGTTTTGATGTTGAATTTCTCATTGTCAGATAATTTGTTGTTTCCTCTTTCATGACTTGTCGTAAGGGTGTAAAAACATGTCCATAAGAGGTAACTCCCCTCTCTGAAACAATGTCAATTTGTAGACTTGCACCCTTGCAACAACACTCAGATTGGCAGTTAACTATAATGTCATCTTTTTGGGGCAGTGCTTACGAATGCTTCATGAATGCCATTTTATAAAACATTTTTCTCCCTTTGAAAGAAAAATCGTATTGAAAAAGTGAATCAACCAATCCAATTTTGACCGTTAAAACATGTTCAGTTATGCAAGAATGCTGATTATTACTGCTTTATGTTGTCTGATGATTGTGACATGTGCATTTGCTGTCTACGTGTGAATGTCTAAATAGGAAAGTTAGAGCTCCCACATTAGCCCCTTTCCCACATGCACCTTAACCTGTAAATATTCTGGTAATTTTCTGTGTTGGTGTCATGTGGGAACAGGAGCCGGAGTCCCTTTTTCATATAGATTATTAAGACCCAATAAGATTTACAGAAATCTTCCACCACAGCTCTAGTGGGAACAAAAGCAGCTACATTCCCAGATAAAGCACGCAAACGGTTACAAAGTTCAGGAAACAGAGAAAAACATTTCTGTTAAGAAAATGAACACTGTAGTATAAAAACACAATTACAATACAATAAATATGATACATTCAATATTCAACAACAGCAAGATTTCACAACGTTAAGACACCGAGTTTGAATTGGATGTGTAATGAGTACATCATTGGGTTGATATTAGCTATGATTTCATCTTGGGTTTAAAATCAGTAAATCTGCAGCACTCTTATATAACTTGGTACTGAGTTCCAAGATTTTGTTGCTCTAATAGAGAACGCTGATCTGCCAAGCTCGGTAGATCTGTACTGTGTCCTACAGTCACCTCTGTTGTTCGTCCTAGTTGTCCTCCCATTATCTGAGCGCAGTGATATGAACTCTTTTAATGGGGGAGGAGCCAGATCATTGATTACTTTGTCAGGAGATTATACTTCTGAATGATGTTACATTGATGGTAACTTGACGGCTTTTTATCCAGTGCCTTGCCAGAACCAGTTTAAAATGTGTGCTTTGTTTGCGTTGCTGAACTGTGCTGCAGCAGAGGACAGGCGAATCTGAACGGGAGAGAAAGGAATTATAACAATTACTGGACGTCAACACTGCCTCTTCCACGCTTCCTATAAACCTACAAAAAGCTCCGAGGTGGAAGAGGGAGGAATGTGCCACGGGTCCTGGAAGGACGGAACAACGGACTGAATGAACGAGAGGAGACCGGATCACCATAACACTCTCCGTGCCTCGGACAAGCCAGGACTACACATAGGATGGGGCAAACCTGGAGTACTGTAAAGATACACCGCCCTCGCAGAGTGGAGAAGTACTACTGCCGTTTAATCCTTTCCTGCCTGAGTGGAATGCTCCATTTCTTATTGTACCATGACCAGTCTATGCATTAATGATCATAGTTTGCTGGTATCAAAACATATATTTAAACATGAGACACCTTCAGAAAGCTGATAAACAGCTCTTTGAAATGACATGACATACAATAGCACAATATTAATTAACCTTTAATAAAGCAAGGAAAAATCTTCGAAGAAAATCTATGTTTTCTCCCCAGACAACTGCATTTTTGACTCATTTCCTATGAAGATAGAGAAAATATTAGAGCATATTGAGTCTTTCCTAACTAAAATAGTATGGTAATGTATTACTATTGTAGTCCCAAACTTGAACTAGCTAGCTGGACCAATCATTTACAAACCAAAAATCATTTAGAAACCAAAAACCATCAGTTTTCAAAAGACATTCTGCTAGCCATAGTATCAGGTAGATTTTGCATTCATCTCATACAGTCATAAGGCTTACCATTTCTAGAAAACATATAATATATAAACAGACACAGCTAGCTAGTAGGATGCATTTACAGACAGGTTGTAATATTAGCCAAAAGAGCAATCAAAGTTTTCCCCTCTAGCTGCCTCAGCTAGAGCTAGCCTATCTATCTAACCAGCTAATCTAAATAGCTAGCTGTTTAACATAAGGGGAAGACGAGAACAGGCCATTCAGCCCAACACTGCTCGTCCATTCCTACCACTAATCTGCTCACAATGCTTAGTTTACCCAAAGGCTAGAGTGTCTAACACTGGATCGAGCCTGGCCTTGAATACCCCTAGTGTCTCAGCCTCCACTACATGTCCAGGCAAGCTATTCCACGCATTGATCACTCTCTGTGTGAAAAAATATTTCCTAGTGTCCGTGTGAAATTTACCCTTTGTCAGTTTCCATTTATGCCCCCTCGTTCTGCTAACCGAACTCAACTTGAATAATTTCCTGAAATTCACTTTGTTAATTCCTTTAATACATTTAAAAGCCTAAATTAAATCTCCCCTAAGTCTCCTTTTACTAAGCTTGAACAGTCCAAGCATCTCTAGCCTTTCCTCATAACACTTGTCTTTTATGCCTGGAATCAGTCTGGTTGCCCGTCTTTGGACCTTTTCCAGCGCATCTATATCTTTTTTTGTAATGCGGTCCCCAGAACTGCACACAATATTCCAAGTGTGGCCTAACAAGGGCATTGTATAGGGTGCGTATGATCTCCTTCGATTTGTACTCAATACTCTTGGCTATGTATCCCAGCATCCTGTTGGCTTTTTTACCTGCTACCGCACATTGACCAGTCCCTGACAAGCTTTGATCAACTAGTACTCCTAGGCCTTTTTCTACGTGTGCACATTCTAGTTTTCTACCTCCCATAAAATAATCCTGTCCTATGTTTTTATTCCCCACATGTAGAACTTTACATTTAGTTGTATTCAATTTCATTTGCCAGGTTTCTGCCCATTTCTGGATTCTATTCAGATTGTCTTGGATTACTTTAGTAGCTTCCTCACTATTTGCTAAGCCTCCCAGCAAATTTAACTAATGTACTTTCAATATCCATATCAATGTCATTTATGTAAATGATAAAGAGCAGTGGTCCCAGCACCGATCCCTGCGGGACTCCACTTCCCACTATACCCTCCTCGGATAAGATCCCGCCTATTACTACCCTTTGTGTTCTATCCAGTAACCAGTTCCGAACCCACTCTAAAATGCCACCTGTAATTCCTACTGCTCTCATTTTGATAATGAGTTTGTCATGTGGCACCTTATCAAATGCTTTTTGGAAATCTAAGTATATAAAATCATAGGCCTTTCTCTCATCCAGACACTTGGTTGCTTCCTCAAAAAATGTCAGCAGATTTGTCAGACATGACCTACCCTTGCAAAAACCATGCTGGCTATCCCTAAGGATGTTGTAATTTTCTAGAAATACTTCTAGTTTATCTTTAATAATAGATTCTAATATTTTGCATATGATGCAAGTTAAACTAATAGGCCTATAGTTTCCTGGATCAGTAAGGTCCCCTTTCTTATATATTGGTACCCAATACCCTGTTTCCAGTCATTTGGTACTTCACCAGTCTTTAAAGACAGTCTAAAAATACTTGCCAGTGGTTTAAAAATGATCTCGCTTAACTCCTTTAGTTCCCTGGGGTATATGCCATCCGGGCCAGCTGCCTTATTAGTCTTTAATTTATGTAATTTATCCAATACTTCCATATCCCCTATCTCTGTATCCGCTAAGACTTTCTGAGTAATGAATATGCCTTCCGGCCTATTAGCAGCCTCTTCTCTGGTAAAGCTCTCTACAAAACAGCCATTTAGAGCATCTGCAATATCCTTATTTTTACAGAGCAGTGCCCCGTCCTTGTTTTTAATTCCCTTAATCTCCTCTTTGTCTTTTATTTTCCTACTACAGTATTTTTTCCTACCACAGTATTATTTTCCTACTACAGTATTAAGTTTGTGTTTAGTTGTTTTACTTCTGATTACAATTACAAATATTGATAAGTGCATATCAGTTATCAAAAATGATAGAAAATGTCAAAAAGACAACATATAATATATAAACAGACACATAAATGTAGCTAGCTAGTAGGATGCATTTACAGCATCTTTTGGCTAACATTACAAAGTTATTTACCTGTAGCTGCCACAGCTAGCTAGCCAAGCAAGCTAACGTGAGCTAACGCAAGCTAGTTATCTAATATTGTCTGAGGAGCATTTTTGTACATTTCTGATTCACTACAAATATCCATTCATATTTTTGAAATATGTCGATGTCATTAATAAAGTTAAAGAATAAAGAAAATTCATGTCATTTTCACCTAAGGAAAAAGCTAGGCCTGGCTTTGCCTTCAAATCTCACTGTCTAACGTTACTCAGCTTGCTCTACAGGCATCAAAAGTCTTATCAAAACAGATGTCTTATCAAAACAATAAAACTATCCTAAAGGTAAATAATATATGACCAGCATAAAAAAAGTATTGTATACAGCATGGAGCAGACGCGCCTCCCTCTGGCGCTAGCTTCAAATCACCATTTTCCATGCAGAGTTTTTCTTTTTGAGAAAGTAGCTAGTTACCACCCTCTAGTCATAAACCAATCATATATAATAATGAAAATACACATTCACCATGAAAAAAATGGTGAATGTATTAAAGGGATATTGACGTTACAACCATCGGAAACAAGTTTCCGATATTAAAACGGTCGGGCTGGAAAGGGTTAATCTTCATTGCTGTGTCATCAAACTGGAATAGGAATAATTTGAATGTTTCAATGGTGCATACGAAATAGCACATAATCAGTGCTAAACGATATTCACTGATTTATTGGACTGAATTTTATTTTTATCTTAATATGACCAGTAACATGTTTGTACATCGAAGACAAGGTTAGCAAACTCAGTATTTGTGCAGCAATTGGGTATATAGATAACTGCTAACCATTAACAGTTTAATATTTATCTTGCATTACAGATGCAATACAGCTGTATTGTATTGTGTGCTTTTATAACAAGACCTGTTTAATAAAGTCAGGGTTGCTATTAACTTATTAGTAATTCTTTGAACTATTTTCCACTTTGCAGCCCTGGCCATTTGACACTAGCATTCCACACAAGCCTCCCAGCAGCTTCACCAAAGCGGCAACAGCAGATGACCTGTCCTTGGTGTTGACAAGCCCAATCAGGTGATATCAGATGAATATCTAAGTTGGTGCTCATCACTTATTTTTTAAGTTCAAGAAGCTGAATAAGCTTGTTGGCACCAGACAACCAGATAACATTAGCAAGCTGATTTATTAGGTAGTTGGAGGATGGTTAACAATGTTTTTGTTTTCCACTGTAATGCCTTTGCCATCATGATGAAGAACAAGCCCCAAGACTTACAAAAATCAAGTTATGAGACTTGCTTTCTTTACAATACAATTCAGTACATAATCTGGTAGCATACAATTCTAAACTAAACTAACTAGGGTGATCAGATGTCGTCGTCCCCCCGCTCAATAATATCATCAGAAAATTGCTTCCTTACTTTTCTATTCCATCCATCAATGTCCCCTAAAACTAACATTTGTGTTTGAAGTGTGATTTTCTCAGTAGAATAGCCTATTGTGCCTGTCCATGATGTGGAAGTTTAGTGTAGTTAATTTATGTATTTTAATTGAAGCCTCCTATATTAAAACCTGTTTATTACCTGTGTTAAGTCCCTTTCATTGATGTGATGCTCAGCTCAAAGGCTCCCTCCTTTCCAAAGTGCTCTGTGTCTGTCCAACCTCCGGGGTCACTCATGGTATTGCTACGTGATATGCTGTCATAACATAACAAAAACCAGTGTGTATTCTTACATATTTATTTTAAAAACATGTATCTTAAACAATTTCACAGGTGTAGTGATGGTCCAATTTTTATTGACACAAATTCCCAATGCGCTGCCCAACCCACATTGATGCAAAGACCATTATAGCAGACCATTAACCTACCAAACTGGGTGGAGGTGAGAAATAGGGTATTGCATTTGTGACGGACTAAACTAGCAATTACACTTCTGCCCTGGTGCGTTTTCGCTGCCTTCCTCCACAAAGTAGAGCCCAGTGTCTGGAATTTGCACTTTGACAACAAAATTAGCACCCTTTATCTCATAATTACTTCTTATCTGAAACATATCTGTATGTGAGAGAAATACTATGGGCAAATCAAGTGAGCATAAGGTGTGCCTTTTCAACCTATTTGCCTCAGTGATTGTTTCACTGCAAATAAGCAATATTATCTTAGTTGGTTAAATGAAGATGGAGGTATAACAGAAGGCTGAGCATGGTAGTCGGGAGTATTTTATGGCAGGAGAAAAAAATTGTAGGTGTTTAATTTGAAAAAAACTTAGGAGTCATAGTTGATCAAAATATCTGCATCTAAGCAGTGTGCTGTAGCAGTGAAAAGGCCAATAGGATGTTGGGATATATAGAAAAAGTATTGAGTATAAATCAAAGGAAGTAATATCGATGATTTATAATGCCTTTGTCAGACCTCACTTAGAGTACTGTGTGCAGTTCTCTGGCACCACACTATAAGAAAGATATATATAAGCTCATGAAGTACAAAGAAGGGAAACTAAATTGGTTCCTGGTATGAAAAGTAAAAGTTACAAGGAAAGAATTAAGCCACCTAATCTATTAAAGTTTGGCAAACGGAGACTAAGGGGGGATTTTATTGAGGTTTTTAAATTCATAAAAGGGATTAATAAAGTGAATTACAAAAGATTTTTCAAGATAAGTTTGGTTAGCAGTACAAGAGGGCACAGGTGGAAATTTGTTAAAGGCAAATTTCGTACGGAAATTATTCAGGTTTGAATAGCTTTGCCTTGACATTCCTTAGAAGCATGGTAGATTCTGAGTATTTGAGCATAGGAGAATAGTATCATTAGGAGCTGAGGGACAATTATTAAAACAGTTACAACAAAGTCAACAATGCTCTGAAAGGATGTATCAAGACAAGACAGTCTGACTAATGCAAACTTATTACAATACACTTTTTCTATAAACCTGTCATAAAATGCACGTTGCACAGTTAATATGAAGTAGAGGCCAAAAATAAGACAAGGATAAACCCAGTACAATACAATTAGTGTACACACCTTTCTAGGAGACAGCATTTGGTGATAGCGTAATGGGTGACAAATGGCAATATACCTGTCATAGCCTATCACTGCTAAAGTAGTAAATTCAACCGAACCATATATGTGTACGCAAAATATTTGTAAAAGACAACAGGACAGAGATATTTCATAAGTATGTGACATTAAATAACCAAGTAGTGGTGGCAATAATGATACTACCATACACTCCATTCACTGCTAAATTACACATAAAGAGTTACATGGGCTCATGCAGACCTCTCTCAATGTAAATGACAACAATAAGAATGATATTTATTAGTAACATAAACATGTACAAAAGCAGGAAACCTATGAAGTATGCATATCTGTGGTCTTCCATTTCAGTGTATCCCTTCAATATGAACAAATTCACCACTGATACATTTTCCATGGTCTCATTGTGCAATGGATGCTGTAAGTTTAACAAGATAACAATTATTTTCATCACTTACTTATTTTTTTACAGACTATATATTGAATAAGTTGTTATACTGACCCAAATGTTGTCTGCTGTATGATCAGACCATTAAAAAGGTTTAACTGAGATACTGTATTAATTTTTTTAAAAAACTTTATTTACATTTCAACCCGGTAGCCCACATTGCCCCATAGGGCCATAGTGCCGTTTTCAAGTGGAAATTAATGGCTGCATTGAAATACCTATAATAAGATTGGTGTACATACTCAAAGAAAGGCTCCAGAGTTTTTTGTACTTCATGATTTTATTGGCATAGAGCAGATGGCATCAAGCCATAGTCAGTGTGTGCTGGAAAGTATGTGCTTATGGCCCACCATTTCCTTGTGTGCTTCCTTCCTGTGTTATGAACTTTAGCATATCCAGAGGATTAACTAGATTAACTATTAACTAGAGGATTATCAAACTTTTACTGTGTTAGTAGATCACTGTTTATCCATGTAGTTTAAACACTATCATGTTTACACTGTCTACATTTAAAATAGTTGCTTGTTGCAAACATACCTATTATCTTAATGAGAAAAGGGAATACATCAGGTACATTACAGGAAATGACTGAATTGACATCACAAGTTGATTGTTATTTTTAAATGGCCATGCTATTATAAAAGGCTCAAAGATAGAAATGTCTCTCAGTCATCCAGATGTGGTGCATGCCTGCAGAACTGAAAGACGCTGACAAAGCTTTGCCTTAAAGTACAGAAAAGCCTTTCAAAGGAAACGGGTAATGTATTAAATATCTGCAGTTAATGGTTTACAGTATATGTGTTTTCTACATTTGTTGAATCTTTCTCTGTCTTGTACATCAGTGGTATTGTGTAAAACTTGTCGTTTTTTTATGTCATGAATGCAGCCTGCTTTAAATCCATGGTTATGATTATTACTGTCATCATGAATAATAATAATAATGTAATTATTAAAAGAAAAGAGTTGTTGTTGTTGTGTTATTGCTGCACCAAACAAACAATAGAACAAGCCTTGATGGATATCATACATTTTACATTTTACATTTTAAGCATTTAGCAGACGCTCTTATCCAGATATCCAGAGCGACTTACAAGATGTGCATTAATACATGGTAGGAACAATCATAGTTAGCGCACGAGATCAGTGCAGGAATACAGCAATAGACATCATTGCAGGCATCTGCGTACCATACCTGTAACACCGGGAAGGAAAAGGTTAGTGAATTTTTTTTTTTTTTTGAGTATAGTGTTGAACAAGTAAACAGTGGTGAAGACAATTTAGCTAGATGGACAGAGTTCAGTGGTAGTGGAGTCTGAAGAGGTGGGTTTTGAGTCTCTTACGGAAGATCACATGTGATTCTGCGGTCCTGACCGATTGCGGAAGGTCGTTCCACCAGCGAGGGATCAGGACAGAGAAGAGGCGAGACCGCGATGAGCGGCTGCCAGGCGCCCGGAGGGAAGGGACAGTCAGTTTACCAGAGGAGGCAGAGCAGAGGGGTCTGGGAGGTGTGTAGGGAGTGATGAGTGACTGGAGGTATGGGGGAGCAGTACCTCTGGCCGCTTGAAAAGCAACCACCAGTGACTTGAATCTGATGCGTGCTGCGATGGGGAGCCAGTGCAGAGAGGAGAGTAGGGGTGACGTGGCTGAACTTCGGCTGGTTGAACACCAGACGAGCGGCAGCGTTCTAGACTAGTTGCAGTGGCTTGATGGCGCAGGCCGGAAGGCCTGCCAGCAAGGAATTAGCCTATCATAGAAGTAGAACCAGTAAAGGTGTGACCAATTTAAATATATTCTATTAAAGATATTGTATTTTGAATGGACATGGAATGGAATGGACTATTGTATAGGAAATGGAAATACATGTGTTATGAACATGATTATTTATAAACATAGAATACCTACTTATGCCCAACACGCTAGAGGACAGTTTGACCAAATGCAATCAAATGGGCATAGTACTGCATATAATCAGTGACTAGTCAAGCAAGATCTGTCTAACTGAATAAATTCCATGCAACAAATAAAGAGCAGCATTAACACAGGCTACTTCATTGACACATAATCAGGAAGGTGCCAGTATTGTTTTTAAAACATGTTTACAAGCTTTTTTTCTACACAACACAGATTCTACAACCAGGTGACCATGGAAAATGTATCAGCAGTGACATCCTTCATATTGATGGCATACACTGAAATGGAAGATCATAGATATGTATACTTCATGTGTTTCCTTCTGGTGTACATTCTGATATTATTCACCAATTTAGTTCTAATTGTAGTAATTTACATTGAGAGAGGGCTGCATGAACCCATGTATTTATTTATATGTAATTTAGCAGTGAATGGACTGTATGGTAGCACATCTTTATTGCCATTACTACTAGGCCATTTATTATCTCATAATTATGAAATATCTCTGACCTGTTGTCTGTTACAGATCTATTGTTTACACTCATATGGTACAGTTGAATTTACAATATTAGCAGTGATGGGCTATGACAGGTATATTGCCATTTGTCACCCATTACACTATCACCTCATCATGTCTCCTAGGAAGGTGTATACAGCTATTGCATTGTCCTGGGTTATTCCCTGTCTTTTTTTTGTCCTTTTTTTCATATTAACTGTACAACGTACATTTTGTAGCAGGGTCATAGAAAAAGTGTATTGTAGTAATTATCCTTTAGTTAAATTATCTTGTCTTGATACATCCATTCAGAGCATTGTTGGACTGGCATTACTTTTTGTTTCACCCCTTTCCCAGATCCTAATGATACTATTCTCCTATGCGCAAATACTTAGAATCTGCCTCCATGCTTCTAAGGAATCTCAAACCAAAGCTATTCAAACATGCACCCCACACTTAGTGGCTGTTTTAAACTATGCAATGGGAGGCTTATTTGAGCTCATCCAAAGTCGGTTTAACATGAGTCATGTACCTTATAAGGCTCGCATATTCATGTCTCTTTACTTTCTGATATTTACCCCTTTGTTTAATCCTGTCATTTATGGAATTAGCATTCAAGCTATAAGGGTTCAGATTTTTAAACTGCTCTATTTAAAAACTCCACTAAGGTTAGGATGAAATCATTTTCTCTCTCTTTTTCTCTTTTTTTATACATTTTCTTAGTCATGAAAATTCATGTATCATAATTCTTTACAACTGAATACAGAAAAGACTCCTTTTTACTCCTAGGCCCAAAAACTTTGACTGGGCAAATTTAATCAAACATGGGCTCCCTTATCAATTATTGCAGAATTCATAGATTTTTTTTATTTATTTGGGCTTCGGTCAGGTCGGGTCTCAGAATTCGTTCCATAATTTGGTGTTTTGTTGATGGTGGTGGAAAATGCTGTCTCAGGCGGCACTACAGAATCTCCCATAAGTGTTCAAATGGGTTGAGACTGGTGACTGAGACAGCCATGGCATATGGTTTACATTATTTTCATGCTCATCAAAGCATTCAGAGCCCACTTAGAGTCGTGGCCAAATTATTGGCACCCTTCCATTTCATGTAGATAATGTTCAATATCTTCTGAAATAATTGGAAATTGAAACTACTTTCAGTCTTCACACGTTCATCTGTTTGATTTGCAACAGTACATGTTCAATCAATAATAATAAAAATTTAAAAAATATATTTTATGGCTTCAAAATTGAAAAGTGGCCATGGCAATTATTGGCACCCTTTAGAACTATTTAAATTTTGTTGGAGGAAACAGATTTTCATTTGTAGTGTAATTCAACTCACCTGTCACAGGTTGAAGGTGCCCACATGGTATAAATTTACCAATTATCCATTTTAAAGTGAGAAAACAATCCGTTCTGTTACCCTGTTCCTTTGTGACAATGGTGAAGAGAAAATAGCTGTCAGAGTATGTCAGAAAAACTATTATCACAAAACATAAGCATTCACAAGGCTATAAGGCCATCTCTAGAGACCTTGGCATTCCTGTTTTCACAGTTCGCTATATTATCAAGATGTTTGCTGCTCATGGAATTGTTAAGAATTTCCTAGGACGTGGTGGTAAGAGAAAAATGTATCTCAGATGTCATAGAAGGTTGGTGTGAGCCATTGAAAAAGCACTCCGTATGACATCCAAAGATCTCAAGGCTGACCTGGAGAGGTCTGGGGTAATGGTTTCAGCCCGTACCATAGCTGGACATTGAACCAAGAAGGGCTTTATGGTCGAAGGCCAAGGAAGACCCCACTGCTGAAAGAGAAACACAGGAAGGTCCAATTAATCTTTGCCCACCTAAGTAAGCCTAAATTCTTCTGGTAAATGTTCTGTGGACCGATTAAACCAAATTAGAGCAGATCAGCGCTTTGTTTACAAATGACAAAATTAAGCTTTTAAAGAAAAGAACAGCCTACCTACAGTCAAATATGGTGGAGGTTGTGCTGTGGGGCTGCTTTGCTGCCTCTGGTACTGTACGCCTTGCATATTAAGGGCATCATGAAATCAGTGGATTACCCAGGCATTTTGGAGCAAAATGTGCTTCCCAGTGTCAGAAAACATGGTGTCAGTCAAAGGTCATGGGTCCTCCAGCAGGACAATGCCAATGACAAGGACCCAAAATACACATCAAACAGCACCCAGAAATGGTTCAAGAGAAAATGTTGGACTGTTCTGGAGTGGCCAGAAATTAGTCCTGATTTCAATCCTATTGAACACCTGTGGAGAGATCTGAAAACAGCAGTTGGGAGAAGGCACCCTTCAAATTTGAGAGAACTGGAGCAGTTTGCAAAATAAGAGTGGGCCAATCTGCCAGTAGAGAGGTGTAGGAATATCATTAATGGCTATAGGAAGCACTTCATTGCAATTACTTTCTCCAAAGGCTGTGCCACCAAATATTAAATCTAGGGTGTCAATAATTTTGTCAATGCCATTTCTGTTTATTTCATGATTTGAAACGATATGTTAAGTTCTGAATCAAAAGCAAAGTTTCTGTACTATTAACAGTGAAATAAAGAATTGTGGAGACCAAATACTTTTGTCAATTTCAACTTATTTTAGAGAAAACTGAGAGTTTTTTGAGAAACGTGCAATGGTGCCAATATTTTTGGCCACGACTGTATGCCCTGTGGATTGGGGTATTGTCATCCTGGAAGATACCATCAGGATAGAATGGAGATGATCGCTCAAAATGGCTTTGTATTTATTGCCATTTACCTTGCCCTCTAAGGGGTTGAGTGGACCTAAATAATTCCAGGAAAATACACCCCACACCATAACCACCAGAACGGTTAATTTACTCAAGTATTTACATTTACATTTTAAGCATTTAGCAGACGCTCTTATCCAGAGGAACTTACAAGATGTGTATAAATACATGGTAGGAACAATCATAGTATGCGCAAGAGATCAGTGCAGTAATACGGCGATAGACATCATTGCAGGTAGCTGTGTACCATACCTGTAACACTGGGAAGGAAAAGGTTTTTTTTGTTTGTTTTTTTTGGAATAAGGAGGGGTATACAGTGTAGAGCAAGTAGGCAGTGATGACAATTAGCTAGATGTACAAGGTTCAGTGGTAGTGGAGTCTGAAAAGGTGGGTTTTGAGTCTCTTGTGGAAGATCGCAAGTGATTCCACGGTCCTGACTGATTGCGGAAGGTCGTTCCACCAGTGAGGGGTCAGGACAGAGAAGAGACGAGACCGCGAGGAGTGGCTGCCAGGCACCCGGAGGGATGGGGCAGTCAGTTTGCCAGAGGAGGCGGAGTGGAAGGGTCTGGCTGGGGTGTAGGGAGTGATGAGTGACTGGAGGTATGGGGGAGCAGTACCTCTACATTTTTTTTTGTGAAATTTTAACCATTTAGCAGATGCTCTTATCCAGAGCGACTTACACAGTTTACATTTCTTTACATACAATCCATTTATACAGCTGGATATTAACTGAAGCAATTCAGGTTAAGTACCTTGCTCAAGGGTACAACGGCAGTGCTCCACCTGGGAATTGAACCAGCAACCTCTGAGTTACAAGTCCAGTTCCCTAACCATTACACTACACTGCCGCTTGAAAAGCAAGCACCAGTGATTTGAATCTGATGCATGCTGCGATGGGGAGCCAGTGGCTTGATGGCACAGGCCGGTAGGCCTGCCAGGAGGTAATTGCAGTAGTCCAGACGTGAGATCACCAGGGCCTGGGCCTGGACCAGGAGTTGAGTGGCCTCTTGGGTGAGGAACGGTCGGATCCTCCGGATGTTGTGGAGGGAGAATCAGCAGGTCCGAGTGATCACTGCGATGTGGCCCGAGAAGCACAGCTGGTTGTCCAGGGTCACTCCTAGACTCCTGGCAGACTGGGATGGAGACACTATGGAGCCTTCAATGGTGATTGACGCATCAATCATTGGGGAGCCCTTCGATGGGAGGAAGAGCAGCTCTGTCTTCCCCAGGTTCAGCTTCAGGTGGTGGGTGGACATCCATGCGGAGATGTCAGCCAGGCATGCAGAGATCCGTGCTGGGACCTGGGTCTCAGATGGAGAGGAGGAGAGAAAGAGTTGAGTGTCATCGGCATAACAGTGATAGGAAAAACCATGAGCAGAGATAACAGAACCAAGTGACTTGGTGTACAGGGAGAATAGGACGGGGCCGAGCACCAAGCCCTGCGGGACTCCAGTAGAGAGGGTATGGGGAGAGGAGAGGGATCCTCTCCAGGCCACCTGGTAGGACCGGTCAGCCAGGTAGGACTCGAACCATGTCAATGCAGATCCAGAGATTCCCATCTCGACGAGAGATGAGAGCAGGATCTGGTGATCCACGGTGTCGAATGCAGCTGACAGGTCGAGGAGGAGGAGGACGGAGCTGAGGGATTGGGACATGAAGAGCCTCCGTGACCGCAAAGAGAGCAGTCTCTGTGGGGTGGCCTGCCTTGAACCCAGACTGATTAGGATCAAGGCAGGCTATTCTGTAGGACATGAGCAGACAGTTGGTTATAGACAGCCTGCTTGAGTGTTTTGGAGAGGAATGGGAGGAGAGAGACAGGTTGGTAGTTTGAAATGACAGCAGGATTCAGAGAGGGTTTTTTGAGAAGGGGGACAACATGAGCGCATTTGACAGAAGAGGGGACAGAGCCAGAGGAAAGAGAGGAATTAATAACATTCCTTTATTTTAGCAGTTACCAGATCAGAGAGAAATGGTTATGAAGTGCACCAAAGTACTAGAGCTCACAGGAAAAATGTTCCATTTCGTGAGCATAAAGAATTTTAATTCAAAGCTCAAAAAACAGTCTGGTGTGGAATCAAGACCATGCCAACGCCGACTGTAGCATCACCTAGAGAGGGAGGGATTTAGGCAGCAGGAATGACCGGGTCTTGTCACACACCAGCAGGTCAATCGGTCTGCCATGCTATCACATTCATTTTCATATTTTTACCCTGGGATGGTGCAGTGGATGAGGCTATTATCAGCACAGTATTTCAAGTTCAAGTAAATAAAATGAGGAACTCATTGAGGATTAATCTGTACAGTTTGACAAGAACAAGAACAGAAGTAACAATAATTGTAGTCGTAGTATATATACTGTATATATATAGCTGCTATTAGATTATGTAATAGGCCAAATAGAATCAGAGTCCTCAAAAATGTTCTAGCATGTTCTACCATATCTCTACAGAGGTGACACTTCAAAACTATTCATTAATTTTCATTAGTGAGGTTTTCTTTTTCTTCTGAAAATTATTGTGGTGATTTGATTTAAATATTGATAGCATTCCTGAGAATTCCCCACTTGAAAGTGATAAGGCTTCAGCTTTTTTTAAACAAATAATTTACAGCTATTCAAACATGCACCCCACACTTACTGTGATAAACTCTGAATCCACCATAAATTCCAATCACCACCTCTGGATATAGGTGGTATATTAAATTCCTAACTAAGGTGACCAGATGACAAGAGTAAAAAATTGTGACACAATTTTTACTCTGTCATTTTATATATACTATATATAAAAAAGAAACTCTTTCCACTGCCAGTCGTAGGCCTATTCCCTCAATATAAATAACATATTACAGGCTGTGGCCTGAAATGACTTTGTCTGGCTTTTAAAAAATATCAATTTCTATTGGGAGGTAAAATAGCCCAATAGATTCAAATCTTAAAACTGGTTTGGCAGAAAAAATATCACTTGGTATGAATTGGGGATCATAATATTTTATGAATGCATATCGCATATGTATTTGACAAAACTCTAAGTGTAGAGTGCTGCACAAACTTTTTAAGCAGAATCAGGTTTTTTTATTGGCCAAACATGCTTTTACACATGTAAGGAATTTGACTCCGGTTCACAGTAACTCACACTGTACTTACATTCAACAATCAACAATCAACAATCAACAACAGCAATGACAATCAACAACAAGAGTAGGTTTCTTAAAAGTAGGTTCCTACAGTAAACAGTGGTGCTGTCATGCACAACAGTAAAGTGACTGGTGACTAAAGTGCATATGCTAAATATAGGTAAATAAATATACTAAATATAAGAAAGTATGGATACATTATTGCCCAATGAACATGGCTGTGGGTGTGTAATACTATGATTGACAGGCATTGCCCTGAGGACATGCAATGACAGGTCACATAGCTCGGTTAATTGTTCAGTAGAGTGATGGCGTGTGGGAAGAAGCTGTTCCTGTGTGTGGAAGTTCTGGTGTGCAGTGCTCTGAAGCGCCTTCCGGAGGGGAGGAGTTCAAAGATGTGGTGGCCAGGGTGAGAGGGGTCGGCAATGATCTTCCCCGCCCGCTTCCTGGCTCTGGTGGTGAAGAGGTGATGGAGTGAGGGCAAGTTTAGTCCAATAATCCTTTCTGTAGACCTGATGATGCGCTGCAGCCGGTGTGTGTCCTGTTTTGTGGCAGTGCCAAACCACACTGTTATGAAGGTGGAGAGGACAGACTCAATCACAGCTGAGTAAAACTGCACCAACAATTCCTGAGGCAGGTTGAACTTCCTCAGCTGGCGCAGGAAATGCATCCTCTGCTGGGCCTTTTTTGTGATGGAGATGATGTTGGTCTCCCACTTCAGGTCCTGGGAGATTGTAGTTCCCAGGAACTTGAAGGTCTCCACGGCCGCCACAGTGCTGCCTTGTATGGTGAGGGGGGTCAAAGGGGGGGGTGCCTTCTGAAGTCCACTGTCATCTCCACTGTCTTGAGCGTGTTCAGCTCAAGGTTGCTTAACACTTTGTTGTACGTCGCTCTGGATAAGAGCGTCTGCCAAATGCCTGTAATGTAATGTAATGTAATGTTGTGACTGCACCAGAGGGCCAGCCATTCAACCTCCCCTCTGTATGCGGACTCATCACCATATGAGACCAATGAGACCATTGGTATGAGACCAATGACGGTTGTGTTGTCCGCAAACTTCAGGAGTTTAACAGAGGGGATGCTGGAGGTGCAGGCGTTAGTGTACAGGGAGAAGAGCAGTGGGGAGAGCACGCAGCCCTGCGGCGCGCCTGTGCTGGTTGATCGGGTGGTGGATGTGAGTTTCCCCAGCCTCACTTGCTGCTTTCTGTCAGTGAGGAAGCTGGTAATCCACTGACAGGTGGGGGGCATTGTCAGTGCTAGGTGTGAATTGGAGCGGGGGAGAGGTGTGACCATTGCCCTTTCAAAGCGGCAATAGAACACATTAAGATCCTCAGCCAGCTGGTGGGGGGGGGTGACTTCCTGTAGTTGGTGATGTCCCTCAGGCCTTTCCACACTGGCGCAGGGTCATTGACCGAAAACCTGTTTTTCAGCCTTTCAGAGTAGCCCCACTTGGCTTCCCTGATTTCCTTTGTCAGTGTGTTCCTTGCCTGGTTATACAGGGCTCTGTCCCCTCCTCTGTAGGCCTCCTCCTTGGACCGCCAAAGCTGTCTGAGTTTTGTGGTGAACCAGGGTTTATCATTGTTGTATCTGGTATAAGTCCTTGTGGGAATGCACATGTCCTCACAGAAACTGATGTAGGATGTTACAGTGTCAGCCAGCTCATCCAGATTAGTGGTTGCCTGTTCAAATACACTCCAGTCAGTGCAATCAAGGCAGGCTTGTAGTGTGTCTTTTGCTTCACTGGTCCATTTTTCCGCCTAATTCACTACAGGCTTGGCAGATTTTAGTTTCTGCCTGTAGGTGGGGATAAGATGGACCAGGCAGTGATCAGAGCCCAGACCAGGGCTGCACGCGGGAGAGCGCGATAAGCCCCCCATAGTGTGGTGTAGCAGTGGTCTAGAATGTTATTGTCTCTGGTGGGGCATTTGATAAATTGTCTGTATTTGGGAAGTTCACGGCTGATGTTTGCTGTATTAAAATCCCCCAAAACTATAATAACAGAGTCTGGGTGTTTTTGCTCCATGTTGATTATCTGCTCAGTGAGGCGCCGTTGCGCCTCCCCCATGCACGCTTGGGGTGGAATGTAAACACCGACCAGAATTGTGGAGGAAAACTCCCGCGGTGAATAAAACGGTTTGCCATTTATGAATAATGATTCCAGTTCTGGACAACAAGATTTCAATAGCTCTGTGACATCAGTACACCAACCTTCGTTCACATAGAAGCAGATTCCGCGGCCTCGGGATTAATCGGATAATGGCTTGATTCTATTGGACGGGCATTCGAGGCAACGTCCGTCGGTGGTGTACAGCGTGCCCTGAATGCCAAAAAGTAAACCCAGTAGCAATTCCAAAAGCTCCATTGCACCCATTGCCTTTAATAGGGGTCCCGTTTGAAATAATTGGAATGGACCTTATTGGACCATTTGATCGGAGTGCCAAAGGGTACCGCTTTGTATTAGTTATCGTAGACTATGCAACGCGATACCCCGAGGCTGCACCCCTCTGCAATATATCTGCAAAGACTATTGTGGAGGAGTTGTTCCACTTTTTCTCCCGGGTGGGAATCCTGAAAGATATTCTCACTGATTCATGTCACGAACACTGAAGGAACTGTACGCATTATTGGATATCAAGTCGATTCAAACCAGCATATACCACCCACAATCAGACATTCAAACCAATTGAAAGAATTGGGACAAACGAATTGACCCGCTGATAGTTGCCGTCAGGGAGGTTCCCCAAGCCTGCACCGGGTTTTCCCCATTTGAAATTTGTTAAATGGGCGATGTCCCAGGAGTATTCTGGATTTATTCAAAGAAACTTGGGAGGAAAATCCTAGCCCCAGCAAAAATGAAATTCAATACGTCCTGGACCTACGGGCAAAGCTGCACTCACTTGGACAAACTTCACAAGAACACTTGCTCCAGGCCCAGGAACGACAGACGGCAATATAACAGGGGGACACAATTGCAACATTTTCAGCCAGGAGATCAAGTCCTGGTGTTACTCCCAACTTCGGCATCTAAATTGCTCGCAAAGTGGCAAGGACCCTTTGAGGTTACACGGCAAGTGCGGGATGTTGATTATTAAGTAATTTGCTCGGATAGAGGTGGGTCACATCAGATATACCACCTAAATTTATTAAAATGATGGGAGGTGGTAGACCCTGTTTCGCTCGCCATGCCAGAAAATACACAAGATGAGCTGGGACGGGAAATTCCAGTTGAAAGTACAATACTTCCGGTCCCCGTTGGTAGCCATCTTACGCCAGGCCAGTAATTTGGTAAGGTAAGTAATTTGCAGCGATGTTTTTCTGACGTGTTTTCTCCCTTACCCAGGCGAACAGACTTGATTGAACACCACATTAAGACCCCGCCAGGCCAAAATCGCTTTTATTCAACACTGGATTTAACCATGGGCTACCGGCAGATTCCCTTGTCTCCAGCGTCCAGGGAGAAGTCGGCATTCTCTACTCCGTTCGGTTTACACCAATTCCTGACCTTGCCTTTTGGTCTGCATGGGGCTCCGGCCACCTTTCAGTGGCTAATGGATAGGCTACTTTGACCACATGCTGCATATGCCGCGGCATATTTAGATGACATCGTCATCTATACCAATGATTGGGAGCGGCATATGCAGCATTTGTGGGCCGTCCTACAGACACTGAGGGGGGTGGGGCTCACTGCTAACCCGGGCAAGTGCGCTATTAGGCGGAAAGAGGTACGGTATCTGGGGTTCCTCTTGGGGGGGGAGGGCAGACCCTTAATTGATAAAACTGCTGCCATTTCTGCCTGCCCACAGCAGAAGTTTAAAAACAGGTGATGTCCTTTCTGGGACTGGCAATTTATTATCGCCGGTTTATTCCTGGCTTTTCGGCACTAGCCAGTCCCCTAACTGATCTCACCCGAAAGGGAGCCTCAGATCCGGTCCAGTGGATGGAGCAGTGCCAGGCGGTGTTCGTGAGTATAAAAGCGACTCTGTGTGGCGGCCCTGATTTCTCCCTGCCTTTCATTTTACAGACCGACACCTCTGATAGGGGGGTGGGTGCAGTCCTGTCCCAGGAACGTGGGGGGGAGGAGCGACCGGTGTGCTATATCAGTCAGAAGCTTTCTCCGAGGGAGGCCCGCTATAGCGCAATACAAAAAGAGTGTTTGGCGATCAGGTGGGCCTCTCTCACCCTCCGGTATTACCTCCTGGGCAAAGCCTTTTCCCTCTATACCGACCATGCACCCCTCCAGTAGTTGACACCAACTCCAGGATCACTTGGTTGTATCTTGCGTTACAGCCATTTTGCTTCAGAGTGATCCATCGGCCAGGGTCCGCAAATGGGTGCGCAGACTTCCTCTCCAGGGAGGGGGGGGTGTCTGTCGAACCGAATGGGCCCTGGCCACATTCTGGCAATGGAGGGGTGTGGAAGGCGGCCATGCCTACTGGCAGACCAGTCCAGGGTTTGACAATTACACCCGTGTGCTTAAAACTGCTCTGCTCTCTTCAGTAGGTGGCTGGAACCAGGAAGAAGGAGGCATGAGAAACCAAGGAGAGGGAGAGACAAAGAGAAAGAAAGAAAAGGAAAAGTAAAAGTGAAACGGGAACTGAAAAGTTTCCGTGCGAGCTTCTTATAATTTGGTTTATTATTTTCAGTTTATTGTTTGTGTCCCGAACCCGTGAGGACGACGGACTAATTAGTTCTGTTTTTAGTTTACCCTCCCGGTCTCGTTCTCTGCCCGTATCTGGGAAAAGAGAACCGAATAAAAGAAAAACCTGGTTCGTGGAGCAGAAATATTCACTCCGTCTCTGACTGTTCTGTTCCCGTCCAGGGATTGTCATGTGGCGTGTGACACAGTGCTATTGTTTGCATCAATTCAAAGTATCGATCCAAGCTGGATGTGACAGCGAAAATGTGATACACGATTTGAACCACAGCCCCACCTTTGAAAAACATGCAAGCCCATCCATCCCTTCATTATACTGGTGAGTTAGATCAAGACATATTGACTTGGTCAGTGCGCATAACAATGAGCATAACAATGACTATCATCTGTCATATAATATTTTACAGTATATACTGCCGTGGCCTCTAATTAGGGAGAATAAACAGTCCCGGGTTTGCATGTTTATATTGGATAACCCTTGTTAATCCTACTTCAGCTTCAGGTCTCGCATAGGAGTGTATATTACAAACATCTCTATCATCTTAATGAGAGAAGGGAATACATCAGGTACATTATAGGTAATGACTGAATTGACATCACAAGTTGATTGCTATTTTTACATGGCCATGCTATTATAAAAGGCTCAAAGATAGAAATATCTCTTTCAGTCATCCAGATGTGGTGCATGCCTGCAAAACTGAAAGATGCTGACAAAGCTTTGCCTTAAAGTGCAGAAAACCATTTCAAAGGAAACTGGTAATGTATTAAATATCTGCAGTGAATGGTTTACACTATATGTGTTTTCTACTCCTCCTTGAGCCGCCACCTTACCGTGGTGGAGGGGTTTGCGTGTCCCAATGATCCCAGGAGCTAAGTTGTCGGGGGTTTCATGGTAGGGTCACCCAAGGCAAACAGGTCCTGGGTGAGGGACCAGACAAAGCGTGGCTCACAAGACCCCCCATGATGACAAACAATAATGGAAATACGTTTCCCTCGCCCGGACGCGGGTCACCGGGGCCCCCCCCTGGAGCCAGGCCCGGGGTAGGGCTCGAGGGCGCGCCTGGTGGCCGAGCCTACACCTATGGGGCTCGGCCGGGCACAGCCCGAAGAGGCAACGTAGGACCCCCTTCCCATGGGCTCACCACCCATGGGAGGGGCCAAGGGGGTCGGGTGCAGTGTGAGATGGGCGGCGGCCGAAGGCAGGGGCCTTGGCGGTCCGATCCTTGGCTGCAGAAGCTAGCTCTAGGGACGTGGAATGTCACCTGGTCTGGAGGTCGGGGGTCGGAGCCTGAGCTGGTGCGGGAGGTCAAGAACCAGTCTCCTTGAGAGGTTGGACTCTCTTCCACTCTGGAGTTTCCCTGACGCTGGGAATACGCCCCCGGCTCGGTGCCTGTACGTTGGCATGGGCTCTGGAACCAGTCTCCTTTTTGGAGTCCTTGGAGGGGGTTGGAACTCTCTTCCACTCTGGAGTTTGAGACCTGGAGGGGCGTGATTGGGAGGAACGCCCCCAGAAGCCAGAATGGTGCTTTGTTGGGACTTCTGTGCTTGTCCCCATAACTCAAGCATAAGGTGCCTGCACCTGGCACCAGGACACCCTGGGGTTTCACCCTTTGTGGTCATGTCGGTAGATGTCTTGGACACTCGGGTGAAGAGAGGGGCGGAGCTAGCCCACCTGGTGGTGAGTTGGCCATGGTGGGGGAGGATGTATCAGGCCTGGCAGGCCCAAACGTATTGTGAGGGTCTGCTGGGAACGTCTGGCAGAGTCTCCTGTCAGAAGCAACTCCCACCTCCGGGAGAGCTTCAACCATGTCGGGCATGGGAGGGGCTTGGTGAGGCCATGGAGAACGACTTCCGCAAGGTCGCGGTGCCTGTCGAGGAGGTAATCTGGACCACCATCCGGCCGTCTCAGGAGGGGAAGCAGTGCACTGTCAGGCACTGTGCATGGGAGGAGTGGGGATGGGGCTTCCGAACGGCTGCTCTGACCACCATCCGGCGTCTCAGGAGGGGAAGCAGTGCACTGTCAACACTGTGTACAGTGGGGATGGGGCGCTGCTGACCTCGGGTCGGTGGAGGGAATACTTCGAAGACCTCCTCAATCCCACCGACACGCCTTCCAGCGAGGAAGCAGGGTCTGGGGACTCGGTGGTGGGCTCTCCTATCTCTGGGGCTGAGGTCGCCACGGTGGTTAAAAAGCTCCGTGGTGGCAGGGCCTCGGGGTGGATGAGATCCGCCCGGAGTCCCTCAAGGCTCTGGATGTTGTGGGGCTGTCTTGGTTGACACGACTCTGCAGCATCGCGTGGACATCGGGGGCAGTGCCTCTGGACTGGCAGACCGGGGTGGTGGTCCCCCTCTTCAAGAAAGGGGACCGGAGGGTGTGTTCCAACTACAGGGGATCACACTCCTCAGCCTCCCTGGTAAGGTCTATTCAGGGGTTCTGGAGAGGAGGGTCTGTCGGATGGTTGAACCTTGGATTCAGGAGGAGCAATGTGGTTTTTGTCCTGGTCGCGGAACTGTGGACCAGCTCTACACCCTCCGCGGGGTCCTGGAGGGTGCATGGGAGTTTGCCCAACCAGTCTACACATGTTTTGTGGACTTGGAGAAGGCTTTCGACCGTGTCCCTCGGGAGTCTTGTGGGGGTGCTCCGGGAGTATGGGGTACCGGACCCCTTGATACGGGCCATTCGGTCCCTGTACGACCGGTGTGCAGAGCTTGGTCCGCATGGCTGGCAGTAAGTCGGACTTGTTCCCGGTGAGGGTTGGACTCCGCCAGGGCTGCCCTTTGTCACCGGTTCTGTTCATAACCTTTATGGACAGAATATCTAGGCGCAGCCGGGGCGTTGAGGGGGTCCGGTTCGGTGGCCTGAGGATTGGGTCACTGCTCTTTGCAGATGATGTGGTCCTGTTGGCTTCATCGGGCCGTGACCTCCAGCTCTCGCTGGAGCGGTTCGCAGCCGAGTGTGAAGCGGCTGGTATGAGAATCAGCACCTCCAAATCCGAGACCATGGTTCTCAGCCGGAAAAAGGTGGAGGGCACTCTCCGGGTCAGGGAGGAGATCCTGCCCCGAGTGGAGGAGTTTAAATACCTCGGGGTCTTGTTCACGAGTGAGGGAAGGATGGAGCGGGAGATCGACAGGCGGATTGGTGCGGCGTCGGCAGTGATGCAGACGCTGCATCGGTCTGTCGTGGTAAAGAGGGAGTTGAGCCTAAAGGCAAAGCTCTCAATTTACCGGTCGATCTATGTTCCTACCCTCACCTATGGTCACGAGTTGTGGGTAGTGACCGAAAGAACGAGATCGCGAATACAAGCGGCTGAAATGAGTTTCCTCCGCAGGGTGTCTGGGCTCTCCCTTAGAGATAGGGTGAGGAGCTCGGTCATCCGGGAGGGGCTCAGAGTAGAACCGCTGCTCCTCCGCGTCGAGAGGAGCCAGATGAGGTGGCTCGGGCATCTGGTTAGGATGCCTCCTGGACGCCTCCCGGGTGAGGTGTTCCGGGCACGTCCCACCGGGAGGAGGCCCCGGGGAAGACCCAGGACACGCTGGAGAGACTATGTCTCTCAGCTGGCCTGGGAACGCCTCGGGATTCCCCCGGAAGAGCTGGACGAAGTGGCCGGGGAGAGGGAAGTCTGGGTCTCCCTGCTTAGGACGCTGCCCCCGCGACCCGACCCGGAGAAGCGGTAGAAAATGGATGGATGGATGGATGGTGTTTTCTACATTTGATAAATATTTCTCTGTCTACATCAGTGGTATTGTGCAAAATTTGTAGTTTCTGTTTTTTTTATGTAATGGATGCAGCCTGCTTTAAATCTATTGTTATTGTCATCAGCATCATAAACAATAATAATGTAATTATTTACAATAAAAATGTTATTTCTGCACCAAACAATAGAACCAGCCTTGATGGATATCAGAGAAGGAGAACCAGTAATGGTGTGATCAATTTATAGATATTGTATGTTGAATGGACATTTAGATCATGCAATTGATTATAAGACAATTTTAACCTTGAAAATTGAAATAAATATGTGATGAACATGATATGTTATGCTGCACCAAACAAACAATATAACCAGCCTTGATGGATATCAGAGGGGGAAAATCTGTAAAAGTGTGACCAATTTAAATATATTGTAGATTATGCAGGGAAATTCAGTTAATGTATTTGATTATAAGACCATAAAATATCACAGTTAATTTTGACGCAATAGAAACTGATGACATGCAATTTTTAAAAAACCCTGCTTCTTTAACAACATTTTCTTAAAGTTGTTATCACATTACTCTGTGTCTCAGTTTAGCCTTGACTTTTCTTTCAGTGGGTCTTAACATCACTTCACTTCCCTTTAAATGACCATACATAATATAGACAGATTTGATTTGAATCTGTTTCGACTTTAATTAATATTAATATTATTACAATGAATAAATATAGAAAATGTATATAAATATGTTATTGACATGATTATTTATATACTTAGAATATCTACTGATACCCAGCACACTAGAGAAGATATTGATCAAATGCAAATATTACTGTGATTAGTCAAGCAAGATCTTTTTGTAACTGAATAAGTAAAAAAAAAAAAAAATAAGAGCAGCATTAACACAAGTAGCTTAATTGATGCATGATCAGAAGGATGTAAATCTTGTTTTAAAATGTGTTTACATACCCTCATCTTTTTCTACACAACACAGATTCTACAACCAGGTGAGCATGGAAAATGTATCAGCAGTGACATCCTTCATATTGATGGCATACACTGAAATGGAAGATCATAGATATACATTCTGATATTATTCACCAATTTAGTTCTAATTGTAGTAATTTACATTGAGAGACTTGCATGAACCCATGTATTTATTAATATGTAATTTAGCAGTGAATGGAGTGTAGGGAAATATTATGAGACATGTACCGTATGACATTTTAGTGAAATGGATTTGATTAATTATCACTTCCATATTATGAGGTCAATCGTACCACGTTTCTCTGGAGCGATTTGGGGAACATGATCAGGACAAACAATACAATACAATACATTACGTAAGTACAGACAACATATGCCGCGGACATTGCGTTTGCCCCTGTCCCTGTAACAGCCATATAGGAGTCGAAGGGCTTAACCTCTAGAACCCACATCATAGACAACTAATTCCATGGCGAGCCTGGTACCCCGAGATTTCAAGACTTAAAGCGATTCACTTCCTGACTACAGGACAGCTGCTGGGGACATTCTAGTCCACGTCTAATCGAAGTTCAGTGGCATCAGAACTTAGAGCATTCGCTGCCGGCATATGCAGCTACTCGACATTCTAAGTCCTACAGAGTAGCGTTATCGGGACTCGGCGACCTTCCAAGCCCGCTACCCTAGATCCGATGCAGGACTGACTTGTCAGCGCAGAGGGACTGTGCATAGGTTGAAACAATGATTTGCACACTTATTTCAACCTTAGCAAAATGTCACAAAACCGACATTACACAATACATAACAGAAAACATACAAGACGAGGCAGTATAACAGATTCCTCAAACATAGAAAACTAGAATGCAGAGCGCCCGGAGCCTTCGTTAAGCGAATGAACTCCCCGAGCTGGATTTGGATGTTCCTTTTATACACCTCTGACCAGCCTTAATCAGTACTCCATCTGTTTGTTATTTATTACCTCAAGACCATAATTTGCCTGCGAGGTCAGATTGTGGGTTCACAAAGCTACCGAGATAGTGATTGTCCTAATGTGGGGGAACGATTGTGTAATGTGTTATACGACTGTCCCAATCTTCCTGTTGGTAAATTGTGTTATCTCGGCCATCCGTGACAAAATTGGTCGCCAGGATGTTTCCAGGTGCCGGGCTTATACAATTACATCGGAGTGGGGGATATGGCATGTTACAGGAAAACACAACTAATTTCTCACTTCTGTACCGCAAAACCCTTAATGGACATGTCATGACGCAGGGGAAAAAGATACAGTGATTCTGATCATTAGAGTGTATTACATATGTATTGTGGAACAACACATACAGTCCCAAAAGCTGTGAAGGGGGGGGTTCACTCCCAGGTCAACCATCTGTTGGATGTGGGGGGGGTGGCCAGGACATGCTGAAATCATGTTTATGGTTGCAACTTCCTCGCCCCCCCCCCATTAACCAATGATGGGTTCACCAGATACCAGAACTCGGTGCCGGGAGGGATAGGGGCTGGCTATTACAATCATACAGCCAGCTCCTTCCAACCCTACAGGAGTGTATGGTAGCACATCTTTATCACTATTAGGCCATTTATTATCTCATAATTATGAAGTAACTCTGACCTGTTGTCTAGTACAGATCTTTTGTTTACACTCATATGCTATAGCTGAATATACTATGTTGGCAGTGATGGGCTATGACAGGTATATTGCCATTTGTCACCCATTACACTATCACCTCATCATGTCTCCTAGAAAGGTGTATACAAATATTGCATTGTCCTGGGTTATTCCCTGTCTTTATTTAGCCATTTTGTTCATATTCACTGCACAATGTACATTTTGTAGCAGGGTCATAGAAAAAGTGTATTGTAGTAATTGTACTTTAGTTAAACTGTCTTGTCTTGATACATCCATTCAGAGCATAGTTGGACTGGCATCATTTTTTGTTACACCCTTTTCCCAGATCCTCATGATACTATTTTCCTATGTACAAATACTCAAAGTCTGCCTGTATGCTTCTAAGGAATCTCAAACCAAAGCTATTCAAACATGCACCCCACACTTACTGGCTATGCTATACTATTCAGTGGGAAACTTATTTGAGCTCATCCAAAGTCGGTTTAACATGAGTCATGCACCTTATAAAGCTCGCATATTCATGTCTGTGTAGGGCAGTTCACAGAACTATGCCCTGAAGTAACCCCAAAGAGTGTGAACTGCTTTGGATAAAAACGTCTGCTAAATGGTCTATATTATTATTATTATTATTATATTATATTAACTGTGTTTAATAGGAAGCCAACAAGAGAGAACAATTGTCACGTCTCGTGTTCATGTTCCCCGTAATTAGGTGTCTGTAGTTTATTCCATGTTTTCCTTGTCCGGTCCGTGTTTTTACTTTCGCTTACCTGTTCCCAGTCTCGTCATTGTATAATTGTTTTCACCTGTTTCTCGTTATGTCTGATGTAGTTAAGCTGTTCATTTCCAGATTGTCTCGTCATTGTATTATTGTTTTCACTTATTCCTTATTACATTATAGGCATTTGGCAGACGCTCTTATCCAGAGCGACGTACAACAAAGTGTTAACCGTAGTCAAGAACAGTTTAGCTGAAAGCCACCCTAGTGGGAAGTACAATTCCTGGGCGGGAAGCGCAGGTGCGGAGGAGGTGCTAGGCGTCCTGAGGTAGCAGAACGGAGAGGTCTGGCAGGTGTGTAGGGTTTGAAGATCTTGGTGAGGTATGTTGGGGCTGATCCCTTGACTGCCTGGTATGCTAGGACCAATGTCTTGAATTTGATGCGAGCTATAACAGGCAGCCAGTGGAGGGTAGTGAGCAGGGGGTGACATGGGAGTGTCGAGGAAGGTTGTAGATCAGACGGGCCGCAGCGTTCTGGATGGAGTTGCAGGGGTCTGATGGCAGATGCGGGAAGGCCAGCCAGGAGCGAGTTGCAGTAGTCCAAGCGGGACAGTACCATTGCTTGGACCAGGAGCTGGGTAGAGTACGTGGTAAGGAAGGGACGGATCCTCCTGATGTTATACAGGAAGAATCTGCACGCCCGGCTTACCGCTGCAATGTTCATTGATAGGGACAGCCTGTTGTCCATCACCACACCGAGATTCTTCGCGCAGGGTGATGATGTCACCAGGGTGTCACCTAGAGAAATGGAGAAATCAAGGTGGGGAGAGTTTAGGGCAGGAATGAAGATTAGCTCTGTTTTACCTGGGTTGAGCTTTAGGTGGTGACTGTCCATCCAGCTCTGAATGTCCCCAGGCAAGCAGCGATGCGGGGTAGAGACCTGAGTGTCTGATGGGGAGAAGGAGAGAAAGAGTTGAGTGTCATCAGCATAACAATGGTAAGATAAGCCGTGGGCAGAGATTACAGAGCCAAGGGAGCGGGTGTACAGGGAGAAGAGAAGGGACCGAGGACTGAGCCCTGTGGAACCCCGGTGGGGAGGGAGCAAGGCGGTGATACTTACCAGCCCAGGCAACCTGGAAGGAGCGACCGGAGAGGTAGGACTCGATCCAGGCGAGGGCTGTACCGCAGATCCCTGTTGCTGCCAGGGAGGACAGGAGGATGGAGTGCTCCACAGTGTCGAAGGCAGCTGAGAGATCAAGCAGGATCAGGATGGAGGAGAGGGAGGCGGCTCGTGCGGTGTGAAGAGCTTCATTGACCGAGAGGAGAGCGGTTTCTGTTGAGTGGCCAGGTCTGAAGCCGGACTGGTAGGGGTCCAGCAGGTTATTTTCTGTAAGGAAAGCAGAGAGTTGGTGAGATACCGCTCTTTCGAGGGTTTTAGACAGGAAGGGGAGGAGGGATACTGGGCGATAATTCTGGATAACTGAGGGGTCTAGAGTGGGTTTTTCAGCAGAGGGGTGATATGGGCCCTTTTGAAGGGTGAGGGGAAACAACCAGAGGACAGGGAGGAGTTCACAAGGGAGGTGACAAACGGGAGGATGTCAGGTGTGATCGCCTGGAGGAGGGATGAAGGGATAGGGTCGAGGGGCACAAGTGGTAGGGCGGTGGGAGAGGAGGAGGTGGGAAATATCAGAGTCTGAGAGGGGAGAAAAAGAGGGGAAGCAGGGGAGGGCACAGAGGGAGGAAGGCACAGCGGAGTGGAGGGCACACAGAGGGAGTGGAGGGCACAGAGGGAGTGGAGGGCACAGAGGGAGTGGAAGGCACAGAGGGAGTGGAAGGCACAGAGGGAGTGGAAGGCACAGCGGGAGTGGAGGGCACAGCGGGAGTGGAGGGCACAGCGGGAGTGGAGGGCACAGCGGGAGTGGAGGGCACAGCGGGAGTGGAGGGCACAAAGGAGCTGCGGATGTCTGCAATTTTCTCTCGAAGAAAGCAGCAAAGTCATCTGCGGTGAAGGGGGACTGAGGTGGGGGAGGAGGTGTGCTGAGGAGAGAGGAGAAAATAGAGAACAGTTGACGAGGTTTCGATATAGAATTTTGAATTTTAGTTTGGTAGAAGATTGCCTTAGCGGCAGTGACAGCAGAAGAAAACACAGACAGTAAAGACTGATAGGATGAAAGGTCGGACGAGTGCCTGGATTTGGCCCACTTCCTCTCAGCAGCACGGAGGCTGACCCGGGAGGTGCGCAGGGTGTCGGACATCCAGGGACTAGGAGGGGATGAGCGTGCAGGTCTAGGGGAGAAGAGGACAGAGAGAGTCAAGTGCAGAGGACAGGGATGAGATTAAGGGGGAGGAAGCAGTGTCAGTGGGGAGTCTAGAGAATGCTTTAAGGGGGGGGAGGGAAGCAGTGACAAGGGGAGCGAGGGAGGAGGGTGAGAGGGAGCGAAGGTTACGACGGGCAGTGATGGTGGGTGTTGGAAGAGGGGAGGGAGGATGGGGGACAAGGGAGAGGGAGAAGGAAATGAAATGGTGATCAGATGTATGCAAGGGGGTAACCGTGAGGTTGGAGCAGGGGCAGTTCCTCAGGAAGATCAGGTCTAGGAGGTTGCCCGCCTTGTGGGGTAGGGGGAGTTTTGCAGGGAGAGGTCGAAGGAGTGGAGTAGTGGTAGGAAGGCAGCAGACTGGGGGCCTCTAAGTGGATGTTGAAGTCTCCCAGGAGGATCAGCGGGTGCCGTCCTCAGGGAAGGAGCTGAGCAGGGTGTCAAGCTCGTCGAGGAAGCATCCCAGGGGCCCTGGTGGACGATAAACAACAACAATAAAGAGTTTAGTAGGATAGGTGATGGAGACGGGGTGGCATTCAAAGGAGGATATAGACAGGTTGGAGAGGGGAATGACTGAGAACTTCCAAGCGGGGGAGATAAGCAAACCTGTACCACCACCACGGCCGGATGGCCGGGGGGTGTGGGAGAAGGAGTAGGCGGACGAGAGGGCAGCAGGAGTAGCGGAGTTGTCAGGGCTGATCCAGGTCTCGGAGAGGGCGAGAAACTGGAGGGACAGGAGGGAGGCATAGGCAGAGATGAAGTCAGCCTTCTGTGTGGCCGACCGACAGTTCCATAGCCCCCCTGAGATTGTGAAGCTGTCACAAAGGGTCAGGGGGTAGGAAAGGTTGGAGGGGTTCCGTTGTCGCGGAGGGTGCGACGCTGGAAGCGCGTACTGAATGGGAGAGAGCAGACTGTTATGGGGTGCGGGCACATTCTGTGAGGGAGCGGACGCAGCGTCGCTCTGACAGAGGTAAAAGAGATCACAGACAGGTGGACACAATAACGTGGTAATTGCACGGATTAGTCTTTACAATTCGCTGCAATCAAAGTAACGATGACTCAAAATTAAGAACAACACGGCTAATCAAGATCCGTAATAGCAAAATAAGTACAAAGTAGACTACGCAAAGTTTACGAAACTACAGATAACTAACAGATCAGTCAAACTAACGCGGTAAACTCTAGCAAACCGAAAAATACTAAACACGCCAGAAGTAAACAAACAGCGGATCAATTCAGAACACAGGCAAACACTTTCTGGTTCCTTGACAAGCTGGATCCACTTTATACCTTCGCTCTGACAGAGGTAAAAAGAGATCACAGACAGGTGGACACAATAACGTGGTAATTGCACGGATTAGTCTTTACAATTCGCTGCAATCAAAGTAACGATGACTCAAAATTAAGAACAACACGGCTAATCAAGATCCGTAATAGCAAAATAAGTACAAAGTAGACTACGCAAAGTTTACGAAACTACAGATAACTAACAGATCAGTCAAACTAACGCGGTAAACTCTAGCAAACCGAAAAATACTAAACACGCCAGAAGTAAACAAACAGCGGATCAATTCAGAACACAGGCAAACACTTTCTGGTTCCTTGACAAGCTGGATCCACTTTATACCTTCGCTCTGACAGAGGTAAAAAGAGATCACAGACAGGTGGACACAATAACGTGGTAATTGCACGGATTAGTCTTTACAATTCGCTGCAATCAAAGTAACGATGACTCAAAATTAAGAACAACACGGCTAATCAAGATCCGTAATAGCAAATGTGTCTGATTGCAGTAAGCTGCATTCGTGTTAATTCCTGATTGTTTCTTGTTATGTCTAAATGTATAAGCTGTGTATGTATAACATTTTCCCATGTTCGTTGCCAGATTGTCTTGTGCTTTGCTTATGCTTACACAACGCTCCAGCGGTTTCTCTATTTACCCGTGTATTGTTTCATCATGTTCATCTGTATCCCAGTCTCGTTCCCGACCCACCTGTTCGTGCTCCTTGTGGTTCCAGTTCCACTCCTCTCTGTGTTCCCTGGACTGATTTCCCGTTATCGACCTCCGCCTGCCCATTGACCACGTCTTGCCTGCCTCTGACACACCTGAAGCCTGGAACGAACTTTCCCTGTCCCCGACCACTCTTTGGATGCCTGTATTGCCCTGATTGCTCCTGTTTGACCATTGCCTGTTTTTTACGCAATAAAGGACATTACTGCATTTCTGGGTCCGCGCCTGGTTTTCCTACTCCGTTCCTGACAACAATGGTATTGCAGAGGGGAAACTTTAGGGCAGTTCAAAGAACTATGCCATGAAGTGGCCCCAAAGAGTGTGAACTGTGTTTGTGTTGCCAGCAGGGAGCCAACGGGCGAGAACAATGGTATTGCCCCAGACGTCTCACAAACCCCACACTGATCCTGCTGTCTCAGCAAGGCAGGACACGGTGGGGGCTGTTCTCAAGACTTGACCACATCACTGAGTTTAATGTGTTATACTGTAACTTCATCATTTACATGTACAGTATAAGCATGTTTGGTGTTGTTGGAGAGTTGTTGTAATGAGCAGTGGGTTGGTGTCATTGATGATGTGGTGCGGGTGGCGCGTATTGAGGATCTCAGAACACCATTCAAAAGTGAACGATGCAAATGCAAATGATCTGCAGTCAGCGGCCGTCTGTGAGACTGGCGGTGTGATGCGCGTACAGAAACAGCGCAGGAAGTGGTTCCGTTTTTTCGGTGATTGTGCCCTTATTTGGTGTTTTATGGTTTCCTTTGATGTGTGGGTATATAGGGGGAAAAGTGGCATACATCGAGGAGATTCGTACTACGACCTCCTGCGCAACTTTCGCGTATAGCCATTTTTGTATTCTTACATTACGCAAATTCTGTTTGATGTTTTTCTGCAAGTCTCTCATCTCTCATTAATCTAGACTGCAGTTACACGTTGTGGTTTTAAGATTAAAGTTAACACACACACATATAACGTTGCACTCCATAGTCGCCTATACATTAGTGCCGTTGCAAGATACTGTTTCCTTGCTAGGCTTTACACAGGCTAAAGGCATGTCTGCATCTCATATAGAGAGAGCAACACGTATAGAGCCACACTACGCGAGACGAGAGACTACAGTCTCTCATTTGCCTATACGATTCTAGAAGTAAGAGTTAACAGAGAAAAAAGCTAACATACATTGGAGTCAGATAGAGTTGGAGTTAAAGAACCTCCATTTAATCCCGTTCCCGTAACACTAAGGTAAGGCTACACGCTATACTTCAACACTCGGACACGTCCACCATTTGGTGTGTTTGGGTGGAATCTTACAGGATTCTACATCTGTTTACCATTTTATATTTATCCCCTTGTTTAATCCTGTTATTTATGGAATTAGCATTCAAGCTGTAAGGATTAAGATTGTCAAACTGCTCTGTAGCAAAAAAAAATGTTTTTACTCCACTGAAGTGATGATGAAATAACTGTCTGCCTCTTTTTTATTCATTATTTTATTCATACAGTATACTTGAATATTGGGTAATCTAAACATTTAAAGGAATTTTAATCAGTTAATCAAAAGCTGTCACGTTTCAGTGTATTCATGCCACGTTTTATGTTTTATTCATGTCACGTTTCATTTCATGTCATGTCTTGATTCTGTTTTTCATGTTACGTTTCTGTTCATAGTTAAGGCATACACTTTTCCATGTTCTTTCTGCAAATCTTGCATTCATGCTTTCTCTCTCTCTCTCGCTGTAGCTCACGCTCCCCTATTGTTTCTAACCCCTCCTTATCAGAGTTACTAATTTACTAATGATTAGATAGGTTCATTGTTTCTGCTAGCACGATTGGCAATTTAGTAACTCTATTTGCCGACGTGCTGGAGAAACTAATTACTAACTTGCTAACCATGTGTATTCATGTTTCCTTACGTTTCTAGTTCTCGTCTGATTTACTAATCTACTAACGCTAGGCCAGGATAGGATAACTACGAACAATGACTAATTATCTTGTTACCTTGTCACGCACTCCACAGCTGTTTTCTGTTTCGCGCTGTTTCTCAATCTAAGTGTCTACACCTGCATATAAACTCAGTGTTTTTGTCATGTCATTGCAAAATTGTTCCCTAGTTTTCTATTGCACTTTTGAGCATTTTCCAAGTCTGAGTTCTTCGTTACGATTCAAGCCTGTTTATTGACCATTACCACTTGCCTGTTTGTACCATGAGTTTTTGCCTGCTGTCTTATTGTGCCTTTATGAACATCACTCAGGATCATTGAGCATTCTGGAAATGTTTTTATGCCTAAATATTGTTTGATGGTTCATTTATTTTTAAATAAATGTGTACACTACATATTGCCACATGCTTTCATGAATATGGCTTTTATGTAAGACAGACCACACCCACTCAGATTACTCTCAACCAATGAAAACCATTTTTGAACACCAAGAACATTTATAATGAGTCACTGGAAATATTAGTATAGCACAACACCCACAAGTTTAAATGTCCCACTTTCCCAGGAATCACCACTAGCCAGGCACGTGCACAGATTGGGCACAAGGGGGGCTTGAGCCCCTACCCTTTTGCCCTCAGAGTCAAAAAGTGCCTTTTTTTGGCTGGTGTATTTTATTTTTTCTTTATTTGTTATTGAAATTCTGTCAAATATAAAGAGGGAAATGTATAGTAGTATACCCCCCCCTCCAAAATGGTTTTGTCTCAATCAATCAATCAACGTCGCATCTTCCGACATTCCGAATACAACTTGTCATGAAAAGCACCGCAGTTCGGTTACGGTGAATGATATCACTCAGGTAGGCACTGTTTTAATTATGAAACCACGATTAAACAACACTTACTTACTTTTTTATGTTATTTATCCGTTTAAAAAACGATGAAGTAGGTCAATAGGGCTTGCCACCTTCACGCTGTAATTTCGTCATTACTACTATTGGTACTCGCAAGCAACTAAGCTAGTCTAATTATCATTAAAACGACATTATCTCCATCATGCAGGACAACTTACAAATATGCAATTAATTTCTGAAGCAGGTAGTTACGTTTTGCATAGTTTTGATAGTTTAGTTTAGTCACCCCCTTTTCTTTATAGCCAGTTTTCTAAAAACATGATGTTTAAAAGTGTAGTATTGTTTGGGCATGTAGCAGTGTGTTTCCCTGTTAAAATAAAAATTTCAATCAATCAATCAGTCAATCCATTTTGTTTGGGAAATAAGAAGCAGCATAAACACTGCTAGAAGAGGCAAATACACCTGTCTCCAATGAAAGCAAAATACTTCTCACCTCCCTGACCCTGGATCAGTTTTTCAGCCATATGCATAGATGTAACTGTGAGGGTGGTTGGTGATTGATGCCACTCGCAGAACCCCGGGGGATCAATAAGTTAGACTGTACTGCCCTACAGTCTAACCACTAGCTCTGAAGGTCAGAGAAATAGGGGAGAAATGAACAAAAAGGAGGAACAGAAAATATCACCCAACGGGTGACTAAGTGTCACACAGACACAAACAAACGAACTGAGAAAACTCTGCAGAGTTGATAAGGTAAGGGTAGCGAAAACACCCGGCAAACAAAATACCTTATATAAAGAGATAAGTAAACAAAACACGCGGTGGTAAAATACTTCCACCGGATTACCCAATGGTAACGGAAAATGAACAACAAAACCAAAGACAACCGTGTGTCCGAAACTAACGAGAAAAGGCTAGTAGAGCCAAAAGAACGAAAATGAAACCCAAACACAGTCGAACCGCCTGCTCAAAAGAAACCAAACTGAAACTCCTAAAAGCGAGCCAGGTTCCTAAATCAGGTATCATAAAGAAGTTCTTAATTGCGAAGGTTTTGAATAGAGAATGTTTTTTAACTACAGTAAGTTTCTTTAGAGTTATGTCTTTAAAAAGACACAACAAACCTTACCGGCTAGATCGTAAAAATGGCTTACGATTTCGCACTGAACAAGGTCAGGTGCGAGTTTAAATAGGAAGGTGATTTGTAAATTGAGTCCACCTATGCACCTCCCCCAAGGAAGGCGCAACACTGCCACCTGGTGGTGAATCTGGGAAACAACCATGACAGTAACAAATATAAGAGTGTGTTTAAGTAGTGTGTGTGTGTGTGTGTGTGTGTGCCTGCGTGCGTGCGTTTTTGAATATAATATAATACTGTGGTTTCTTTTCCTCTCAGTGTGATGCTCAAAAACATTTTACTAAAATCAAACTGTAGTTCATTAGTTGAGGAAAGTTTGATGGCAGGCAGAAATTTAGCAATGAAGGAAGTATAGGGTGGTCGAAAAATCTATGCAGCAGTTATACTGCGGCAAGGCTTTTCGATCATTCTGTAGTAAACGGGACATTTTTGCGGATTTACGGACAAGGTGAAATTAAGATATTGAATTGGACTGTCGGAATGTCCTTAAATTTAAACTTAAAACGGTTTAGGAAGAACCAATCTGCTTTTGGAAAATTTGTATTCTTTGATGGTCAACACAAGTTTCCAATAAAGTTAAACAAACACTCATTATAAAAGATGCTTTGTTGGCTAATGTTAGGCTAAGCAAAATGGATTTAAAAAGAAGACCGAATTGAACTGTAGAGGAGATAATAAAGGGAAAATATAGCCCCACACAATACAATGACACAAGCCATCATAAAAAAGAGGCATGGAGGCAGATCGCAGATAACAAATGCAAGCTTCGCCTCTGCCATTTGGAGCCTGGAGGAAAGCGGAAAAAATGGTACAATGTTCTATCCAAAGTATAGGAAAGGAAAATATCTGCTTTCAAGAAGGAAATGTCTGGCACTGGTTCATAGTCTTATTTATGTTTTTATGAGACACATTTGTTTCATATTTCAATATTGCTGATGAACAACAACAGCATTACAATTATTTTGACCTTTAAGTGCAGTGTTAAAATAACTTGCATCTCTACCGTAACAATATTATAGGGCTAGTGATGCCCTAGTGTCTGTGTCATTGTAATTTGTATACAGTGATGTGAAATATCTGATTTCTGTTTGATATTGACAGTTGTTTATTTGGGGATTATTTTATGAGGACAAATTCATTATTTGGTGGACTGCACTGTCCTGAGAGGCTTAATAGAGTAATGTCTACTTTATCACAGTAAATGTTAAACAAAAAATAAATATATTTACCAACCACTGTATGCTACAAATGTTGTATTTGTTGACCAATTTTAAAGTTGTATTACATCTTGTTCCTGAAATCCACCCTTCTGCTGGGATCAAGATAATCCAGATTTTTTGGATCAAAACTATCCCAATCCTAGGTAAATTTTGAACAACACATATTCAAGTTTTGATCCAGATCAAATCCAATATTTGATTAGGTGATCGGATCCGATTTTAGAATCCTTTTTTTTGTTTTGAACAACCTATTTTCAAGATTTGATCCAATGTGAATGCCAAAATCAGATTATTTTAGAAAAGCTGGGCCCTGGTGATCTTCGAACCCAGATCTCCAGCAGGAGAAGTTGCTGCGCTAACCACTACACTAAATCAGCGGAGTGGTGAAACCGCCTCTCAAGCAAACGAGACGGTTCTCCCGTCAGTCTCCTGTCAGGATGTAATTGTTAAAGTCTTTAGCACCCCCAGTGGACATTTGATTTTGAAACTGCGACAAAGTGTACCTGAGAGCACATATTTTTACCACAAAAAAGTGGTCAGAGGTACGTATATTCCAGGCCATGAGACTAGGTAGACAGTTGAAATGGTGGTCAAAAGATAATAACTCCATGTGACTGCTACTTACATACAGTAACATACAGTTTCCTAGCAAGCAGGGGTATAATGCGTTATACCATTTGGTCTTATAGTTTGTCATAGTAATGATTTATATAACATTATAAAGGCTGTTATAATTATAGTTATGAGTGCTTATAGCAGTGTTTACAGTGCATTATAAGTGCATCATAAGGCACTATAAATACAGCTATAAGGCATTATATGTGTTTGCTTCATAGAAAGTGTTACCAAATGTTTTTACCTAAGCATCATCATGCTTTAACACAACTCAAAAAAAGTGCAACCCAAAAAGACACATTTAGCACGAAAAGGCAGGTACTTTGATGACTGCCTGACAAGTCAGTCGCAACCCATGGTGCACACAGTGACCCTTCTGCCTCCATATACAGATACGGCACACTAAAAAGACTTAAGACTTGAAATAACTGATACTTGAGATACGATGCTGGATTAATCCGGAAAGCTTTAGTTTGGTTTGTTTGGGTTGCATTTCTCCTTAATCAGGCTAAATGCATTAGAGTTATATGCAAATAAATGTTCTTGTTCTTGAGCAACACCCTTTGTACTATAGAGGACATCAGAACAACAAACAAGTGTGATGTATGTGATTATACCAAGAATGTCACAGGAATACTATATATGTTTGGCTTGAAAGACCATGTATGTAGACCATGTCGCTGTGACATGAAAGTGTGGTTGTGTACGTGCGTGCGTGTGTGTGCGCATGTGAGAGCGTGTGTGTGTGCGCATGTGAGAGCGTACATGTATCCATGTCTATGCACCTGGATATTTTTGTAATATTTTCCCAGTGCACGAAGAGCATGAGAGCGTGTGATTTGTGGCCTACATGAATTGCATCATTCCAGGCCTTTTGAAAATCAGAAAAGAGCACCAATGGACATAATGATGTAACTCTATCAAAGTGAGAACGGCATGTGTCTCCTCTGCACCCTTCAGCTCTGTATAAAGAGCTCAGGGGTCACAGCCCCCACGCTGCCCAAAGGGAGGCGATTATTCCCTCTCTCTAAGGTCCATTGCCCTCGTCTGCTTACTCCATCCTTCCTGTATCCTACAGAGAGCAACTGTTGTTTACTGTGTCCTTTTGGTCTCAGAAGTGAATGGGTCTAAATTGCTTTCCTGGGGATGAACAGGTGCAATGGACTAATGACCTAATTTCTAATGACTAATGGGCTAATAAACATGTTTATCACCTCATTCACCCTGTCTGCTGTTTACCCTCAGGTATACAGAGGTATCTTCCAAAGAGAGTAATCAGTTGCAAATGAGTGTATGTATTACCAATCTTTGTTTCCACTGTATGTTACAAGACCAATCTTTTGTCCACAACACAGTGCAGGGGAGATTGTATTTAAAATGGAATTAGAGTTAGAATAGTCATAAAGTGGGCCAAAAATGGGTCAGGCTCTTGCCATTGTACCTTATTTTATTACTGAATATTACAGAGACATCAGAACACTTCAAATCAAGTTGTACCTATACGTGTGTAGTTATATTGTAACTACTTTGGTAACAAGTGGTTATTACTAAGTAACTGCAATGTATGAAATATGTAACAAGATCTAGCTGTTGTCACATTGCCATGTGACAAATCCCCAGATGTGACCAGAGCAGCAGATGGTAAGGAGTGGCAGAGGAGTGGGGTTTGCCGGTCTCCGGACCAGATCTTTATTTCCGTCTCTCTCCCTGACCCGGGAGAGAGAAACAGCGGCTAAAGAGCAGGTTAATTAAAACAAACACAAAACACAAAGTATTCACCCTACTCGCCGCAAAGCTTTTGGGTGAAAAAAAGGCACTAAAACAACAAACTTAAATAAACGAGACTCAAAACCCACCTTTTCAGACTCGACTACCACTGAATTCTGTACATCTACCCAATTGTCATTATCACTGCCTACTTGCTCAATACTTCTTGTATATGTATCCCTGTTTACTCCTTATTTAAAATAAATAAATAAATAAATAAATTACCCACCCGTTTCCTTCCCAGTGTTACCAAGTATGGTATGCAGCTGCCTACAATGATGTCGATCACTGTATTACTGCACTGATCTCTTGCGCGAACTATCATTGTTCCTACCATGTATTAATGCACATCTTCTAAGTTGCTCTGGATAAGACCATCTGCTAAATGCTTAAAATGTACATGTAAATGTAAATGAAACTAAATTAGCAAAAATAAATTAAAGCCCGCCTCCTCCAAGGTGGGAATCCCCTTCCGGGGAACACACAACGAACAGACACTCAGCGGCTTTACACCCCGCTTCCACACCCGACAGGACACCGCGCCTCTTCAGTCCGGAGTTCCACTATAACCTCAGCAGGCACACATATATTCGGTGACTTTTCAAGTGCTTCCCAAAACAATGCACACAGTGACACTAACTTTTCCATTCAAGCTCTCTTTCAACACACACAGACACACCCAGAGACCCTCGCCCCCCTTTCAGTGAGAGTTCTCAGGCCATTGCCCAGAGACACTCTCCCTTGCTTTAGCACGAGTTCTCTTCCAAGCACAGAGAGAGAGAGAGAGACACACCCCACTCTTCCATGTGAGCCCTCTCCCTCTTCACGATCACACAGAGAGAGGCACAGACACTATTTCAGTGTGCCCTCTGTCGCTCATTTCCATACACACAGGAAGCACTCTACTCAGTCACTTTAGACAAACATACACAGACTGCGCGTCCTCCGACATGGAAATCCCCTTGCGGGGAACCACAAACACTTAACCGCACGTCACTCACATTAAACGGCAAGACCAACACTAGCACTACACAATACGTGCTTGCATGCACACACACACACGTTAACGAGAAGACAACAACTCAATACGCACACATGAATGACAAGACCAACTGATTCCCCACTTGCCCCACCTGCTCTTAAATAGGCTTACTTTCTGCCTGGCTCAGGTGGGACTCGTGAGGCAATCACCTGTCTATCATTCACACACCTAATCACAATCACTCAACACCAAGCAATTCACATCCACCACCCACTCACATTCTCACACACAAACACAATCAGTCAAGTGAATTCCTCATCCACCCCAATTAACTGATTGAATAATGAACAATTATGGACTTTGGAACAACGTTCCGGGCAACAGTTCACACTCTTGCAGTCTCACACCCTGCAAGAGTACCAAACCTGCCCCCGGAAAGGTCCACTGCTCCAAAGGCCTCCACAGCCATGCTGTGGCAAAACAAAAGCAACCCTGCTACTCCCCTGGTGACGAGACCCGACGCCCTCCACAGCTGTGTTCTTAATTACACATGTGAAACAAGGCTTAGTCAACAAATCCTTAGTCAACAAAAAATAGATTAAAATTTAGATAATGGAAAATTCAGCGACTCACCTGTAATTCCATTTTAATTGGAGAGTACCACTGCCAGTCAATACATGACCTCTGATCCGCTCTCTGCTCTGTGTATCACTGTTGATTCGGACACAAGTATACACTTAAGTGACTCAACGTTTCGGGTTGTGATCTCGTTGTGTTGGTCCACACTGTGATAAGGCAAGCTCATTTCATTTAGCTAGCTAACCTGGTTTCATTTGTAATTTACTGTGTTAACACAAATTCATTCACGTAACTCCACCACCCATATTATTATTTTTGTTTTTTTCATGTAGACTAACAGCTAAGAAATAACCTAAATATACAGTCAACATCCCCTTGTTAATGTTATGAGCTATTGTCACCTTTTTCAAATCCCATCATGACACTTGTCATGCCCAAAGTCCGCCATTTGTATCATACAAATAAATGTACCCGCGCATCACAACACAAGATCCTGTACTACAAGTGATTGGAAACAACATACGTTACCATTTGAAATATTGGAGATATTAATACATCGGTGAATAAATAAAATGTACAACATGAGAACAACATCCTATTATGTAATAACCTTTGTCATATTTCCTAAGGCCATGTGTGGCATTGCACAGATTATTTAATGATTGACTAATCATTAAATAAAATAAAGTTAAACAAATGTTTAACTTTCTTCCTCTGTAGTGTGAAAACACTATACTTGCAAGCTTGCAGTAATTCTAGGCTTGCAGTAATTCTGAACTGCTAGCAAATATTGTGGCAATTTGCAATGTAACAACTTTTGTGAAGTGTTTTGATAAGAATGTGTGAGTGAAAATGCCTGAAAATCATGGAACGAGCCCCTGAACGATAATCCAGTGGCACGCAGATCAGGGGACCATAAGACTAATAATGCATTAGTTGTAAGTTGTTAGTGATAGTTTTGATCTACCAGCTAGCTTGCTAACTAGATCTAACTTTGATGAGGCAATGAAAGGTAATTGTTAGCTAACAAGATTTTTTTTTGTTGTTGCTTCAAGACAACCTAGCTCACAAGCTGACTAGCGTTTTTCCAAAATAAGATTGAAATATATAAGTTCATAAGTCATACATGTTTTTATTTTTGGTATGGGAGGGGCCATGTCCAGAGGTAGAGTTCATCCTAGGCGGGAGCCACCATCTCTTCTGCCTGCATCAACCAACTAACCAATTAATCAACCAACCAATCAACCAACGAACAGATCAATCAATCAATAAGTCTTGATTGTCCCTGACAGGCAAGTCATTTAGCAGGTTATTTAAATATCACAAAATAAAAAACATAAAAAACGGATATAAAAAGATTGAGCCTGAAAGCACATTAAAAAACATACAACAAGTAGAGAGCTACATTGGTGCTGTTACTGGAAAACTGGCTTCCTAATATGTGGTTAGGGCCACATTCTCCTGCAATATGTGCAGAATGGGTCAGAATGCTGTATGCAGTTGCATTGTATGCCTCAGTGACATGAGGCAGGAAAGACCCCAAAAACAATGGTTTTAATTCTGGACAGGATCTTTTCCAGATATAAAAAACTTCAGTTACCTAATTAGCAGTTAATTGTGTTTGTTGGACAACTGTTTTAAGGTCATGAGAGGTACTGCTTATTATAGCCATTAATTGTTTGTTGGCTGTCTTGTCTTCCTTTTGAAGGTTGACCTTTTTGTGAGGGCTTATTTGCCTTTCCATTACATATTCCCATTGCAATTTTCTCTCACACACGACACACAATGGTATATATATATATATGGTCTTCATTTAATCAGTGGCATTGACAAACTGCTGAGTCCAGATTTCTCCTGGACCAAGGATTTAAAAATGTTTTATCAGAATAGTGGCTGCTCTTAGTTGCATTGCTGTGTTTAAAAATAGTTTATTCTTTAAAAATGTAATAATCTTTTGAACATTTTACACCATTATTTACTTTATTGAAAGCCGATGCATTTAGCAATTTATATGGGATTATAGATAATGTTCTTGTTTGTTTTCATAGATGAAAGGACCATGTCAAACTCATCTTTCACACTGGCAGCATATGAAGGCATACACGATCAGAGATACCTATTTGCTGCTGCATTCATTTTATTGTATCCAATTATTATTTTTTCAAACATGCTGCTCATTTTTGTCATATGTATAGAAAATAGTTTACATAAGCCTATGTACATTTGTATTGGCAATTTAGCTTGCATTGGATTGTATGGTGGATCTGGTTTAACTCCTTTTGTATTGAAATGTCTTTTCACAGGCAGCTCTCAGATTTCAAGAGTTTCTTGTCTGGTACAAATTTTCCACATGAACACTTATGGCGGCTGTGACATAACAAATCTAATGGTGATGGCATATGATCGGTACGTCTCCATTTGCTTCTGTTATATACTGTATTGGAATGCCACCTAGGGGCGACTTGGGGTGTGACGTACGTGACGTACGTGACGTGTATAATCCAGTTTGGAATAAACAGCCGGCTGTCATCCGTGTTAAATTGAAGTACGTCTACCGACTATTATTATGTTGTAAACCTACAGTATAAGTTGGAGTAATACTCTAGGAAGACACAACAAAGTGGCAACGAGGATCTTATTCGACATCCGCATGTGTTTCTCTGCTCATGGTGGAGTTCTGTGAGCTGGACTGTTGCTGTGGAAGCTAGGTAATTAGCTGGCTAACGTGTTAGCTTCACCATCGGATGTGGCGCCGGAGCTGTGTGTATTAAATTGAACGGCTAACGTGACAAAAATGGCGGGGTTGGTTGGAAGCATTGGGCCCTTTCGTGGCTGCGCTGAGGAGGCTAGCAGAGCATTGTACATTCAATGATGTGCTGAATGACACCATAAGAGACAGGCTTGTGTGCGGCCTGAGGAGTGAGGCTACTCAGAAACGTCTGCTAACTGAAGGTGCACTCACATTGGATAAAGCTGTCGAGATTGCTGTGTCAATGGAGTTAGCTGCCAGGGAGGCTCATCACCTCAGTGAAAGTGGTAAACTGCACAAGGTCTCCACCAATGACAAGGGGGCCTACGACAAATGTTACCGATGCGACAAGACGGGGCATTTCGCTGTGTTGAGTGTTGGAGTAAGGATGTGGATCGTAGGAAGTGTGGCAAAAAGGGGCACCTGGAACGTGCTTGCAGGAGTAAGGGAGCTGACAAGAACCCAAGGCAAGTAAACAAAAAGCCAATGTCCAAATTCAAGAAGAGACAGTCTGTACACAGTGTGGAGTCAAGCCACACCACCGAGGAGCCCAACAGCTCATCAGATGAGGCATCAGTGTATGTACTGTCAGTGCAGGGAGGACCAGATGGATATTGGGAAACTCCACTGCTGGAGGGGAAACCAGTCCGCATGGAAATTGACACCAGCACAGCAGTCTCCATTGTGTCATATGCTGTTTACAAGGAAACCTTGCAACACCTTCCATTACAACCAACCAGCCTCAAACTGAAAACCTACACTGCCGAATCAGTGCAAACAAAAGGTGTGGTCAATGTAACAGTCCAGGTGAATGGCCGGACAGCTGAACTACCACTGTATGTAGTCGAAGGGAAACTGCCATCTCTGCTGGGCCGGTCGTGGCTAGAGGAGCTCACACTGGACTGGCCTGCAATTCGCATGGTGTGCAAAACTGACACACGTCTGACAACGGTGCTGAACAAACATGCAGAGGTGTTCAAGGAGGAACTGGGAGCGATGAAGGACATAACAGTGAAACTTAACACCCAGCCAGATAGCACTTCCACTTCCCCAAATTGAGGAGCTTTTCACTGGACTGGCTGGAGGACAAAAGTTCAGCAAAATTGATCTTTCACAAGCCTACCTCCAGATGCAAGTAGATGAAAAGTCGAGGGAGTTGCTCACGATAGTCACTCACAAGGGCCTCTACCGATACTGCAGGCTCCCATTTGGCAGAACCTCGGCCCCGGCTCTTTTCCAGCGTGCGATGGACCAGATACTGAGTGGCTTGGCTGGCGTTCAATGCTACTTAGACGACATACTGGTCACCGGCAAGACAGAACAAGAGCACCTGGAAAATCTGGACACCACCATGTAGCGGCTCAAAGAATATGGACTCAGGGTCCGCAGATCAAAGTGTGAGTTTTTCCAGTCTGCAGTGGAGTACTTGGGACACGTAATAGACGCAGATGGACTACACAAAGCTCCATCAAAAATCTAAGCGATCGTGGAAGCACCGGCGCCTCAAAATGTAAGTCAACTACGGTCTTACCTCAGGCTCCTAAACTACTATGGGAAGTTCATACCAAGCCTCTCTTCTCTGCTGCGACCACTTCACCTGCTGCTGTGCCATGGCAAGGCATGGAAATGGACTGAACAGTGTGAGGCTGCCTTTGTGCAATCAAAGAAGGCGTTGCTGGAGTCCAATGCACTGACATACTTTGACCCCACACTGCCCTTGCAACTCGCGTGTGATGCTTCCCCGTACGGAGTGGGGGCAGTCATCTCTCACATCATGCCCAATGGAGAAGAGCGGCCTGTCGCGTTCGGTTCACGCACACTCAACCAAGCCGAACGCAACTATGCACAAATTGAGAGAGAAGCGCTGGGAATTGTGTTTGGTGTCAGAAAATTTCACCAATATCTCTTTGGGAGGAAATGTGTTCTTCTGACAGACCACCGCCCCCTGACAACAATCTTCGGGCCCCATACTGGTATTCCTTCCTTGGCAGCCAGTCGGATGCAAAGATGGACCTTGTTGTTGTCTGCCCATGACTATGACATCAGATACCGCAAATCTGAGCTGCATGCAAATGCCGATGGCCTCTCTCCGATGGCCTGCCCCTGCCGGTCAGTCATGGTGAGCCACAGCAGGCCAGCATCTTCTACTTCAGGCAAGTGGAGGAGGCACCCATCACTTCTACTCAAGTGAAACGACACACCCGAAACGACCCAGTGCTCTCAAAACTGATGGATGTGGTGATCAGCGGAAGGAGTGGGCACCTTCCAGAGCTAAAACTGTACCTCGCAAGAAGGAATGAGCTCTCTGTGCAGGCAGGATGCCTCCTATGGGGGCGCAGAGTGATTATTCCACCCACGCTACAGAAAGGGCTACTACATGCAGACCACAGCGGAATGGTCCGCATGAAGGAACTTGCCAGGAGCTACTTCTGGTGGCCTGGACTGAATGGGCAAATTGAAGAGACGGCAAGAACATGTCAATCTTGTCAGCAGGTGCGCTGCATGCCACCGCCAGGCCCCCTCCACCCGTGGGATTGGCCAGAGGGACCCTGGCAGCGCATCCACATTGATTTTGCTGGGCTGTTTGAGGAGAGGATGTTCCTGGTGGCAGTGGATGCTCACAGCAAGTGGCTGGAAGCGACCATAATGAGATCGACAACAGCGGGGAAAACCATTGAGAAACTAGGGGAAATGTTCAGTCGGTTTGGCTGCCCGGAACAGCTGGTGAGTGATAATGGGCCCCAACAGTTCCAACGATTCCTCGAGGCAAATGGAGTGCAACACACCCGCTCTGCTCCATATCACCCATCTACTAATGGATTAGCAGAGAGATTTGTCCAGAGCATGATACATGCTTTGAAAGCTTCCCAGGGCCAAGGCTCTCTTCACCAGAGGTTGAACCGCTTCCTGCTGTCATATAGAAATGTTCCCCATGCCACCACAAGGGCTGCTCCTGCGGTACTGCTCATGAAGAGACAGCTCCGCACCAACCTCGACCTCCTGAAACCACCAATGACCAAAGAGACTGTTCACCTGAACCAACAAACTCAGGTTGAACGACGCCAACAAAAAGCAAAAGAAAGGATCTTCTGCCCAGGTGACAGCGTACTGGCACGTAACTACAACATTGGACCAAAATGGGTGCCAGCCACTGTCCTACACAGTCCGGATCACTGAGGACATTGTCAGGAGGAGACACACAGACCAACTGCTTGCTGGAGCAACAGCGTCTGGGAACTCTACACCCCCACCACTACCAGTGATCTGTGCAGAGCCATACAAGCAGGACAACCCAGCCCAATCCGCACTCAACCAGAATGCAACGGGTTACCCAGAACCTGCTTCTCTTGGGCCCACCTCTTCAGCTGTTTCAGAGACAGAACTGTCGTCATGCTCCACACCTATGGCTGTTCCTGTGGCACCCCACGTGGACTGCCTGATGCTGGTACTTCCCGCCGGTACCCCCTGAGAGAACGGCGGTCTCCTAAACGCCTTGATTTATAGTAGACATACCCTGAAGAATGGGGCATAATAATCCCCAGGGTTATGTCAGGGTCTGAGTAGTCCTACCTCCTTTCCTATGTATAAAAATATTGTTTCCCTCTGAGTATTAGGGACTGTTCCTTCTTGTTGTTTATTAGGTAATTGGACAGTTGATTCCAAGGACTAGAGACATTTTAGTTGGCCTACCTATGGCGAGTGGTGTTTACATACCATGATAATGGCTACTTGGTTACTTTGTTTATGGTGTTAGTGATGCCACAAGTTCATTAAGTGGGGAGGAGTTGTTATATACTGTATTGGAATGCCACCTAGGGCCGACTTGGGGTGTGACGTACGTGACAATTCTCCACAATTGTGGCAATTCTCAGGACAGATCTGAGGTGTTCATCAGTTAACTGGGATCTGTGGCGTGCTTTGTTGATGTTCATCACGCTGAATGTCTGCTCGCACACGTAGGTAGAGCCAAACAACACCAGCATCCTCTGTGCCATCTTCCGAATGTTTGGAAACGTGGCTTCGCTTAGTGAAGCATAAAACATGAATCATCCAGTTTAAGAGAGTTTAACTTCTCCTTTAAGACGGAGTCACATTGAAGATCATTCAGTTCCAATTGCAACTCCTGCGGCGCTGTTTCAGAGTCTTGTGTCAGGGGACATGACACCAGCTGAAGTGACTTGTAAATTTTTTCAAAATCAGAGAACCGACGGCAGAATTCTCCGTGCAGGTCATCCAGTGATTTGCTGTATTTCTTCACATGTCGAGGGGCCTCTTTCAGCATCGCTAGTGTGGGGAAATGAGCAAATGATTTGTTTGAAATTTGTCTTGAGAACAAAGTCAACTTGGCTTTGAAGGCTCTCACATTTGTGTACATTTCGTGCACAAATTGATCTTTCCCTTGTAGCTTCACGTTCAGCTCATTCATGTGTGTCAATATGTCCACAGCAAAAGCAAAATCACAAAGCTAATGTGTGTCGCTCAGCTCAGGAAAATCGTCGGCTTTCCCGATTAACTCCAAAAATGAGCTAATCTCCCCTTTGAGCTCCCACACTCGTTGACATACTTTCCCCAAACTTAACCAGCGGACATGAGAGTGGTAAAGCAAGTCCTGGTGATCAGCATCGGTTTCCTCAAGGAACGTAATAAATTGACGATGATGAAGTCCCCTCGCTCGTATACAGTTAACGAGTTTTACGACTGGATTCACTACATGATCAAGCTGCAATACAGACTTACACAGGGCTTCCTGATGGACAGTGTAGGAAAATTACATCCAGGCCAGGGTTTTCCTCTTTCACCTTATCCTGGATTCTTTTCAGCAGTCCGACGTTTTTTCCTGTCAAGGAATCCATCCGTGGTGACATTGGCAAGTTTACACCAAGGTAGCTTCAGCCTCTCGATGACACCAGACACGCTGTCATACAAGTCCTCTCCTTGTGTTTTCCCCTTTAGGGATTCCATGGTGAAAAATTCCTCCGTTATCTCAAAATTGTCATTAATCCCTCTGATAAAAATTAAGAGCTGAGCGGTGTCATTTATGTCGTTACTTTCATCCAGTGCTAACGAATATAACTGAAATGACTCAACTTTTTTGTTTAACTCGCTGGCTATGTCTTCGTCAATTAGTTCTACACGGCGAGTCACTGTCCTGCGTGCCTAACTAATTTTTTCAAATTAGTTTTTGCTCTCTGGACACAAGAGACCTGCTGTCTCTACCATGCATTCTTTCAAAAACTCCCCTTTGGAGAAAGGCTTGCTGGCCTTTGCTAATTTGAATGCCAGCAAATAACTTGCCTTGGTACTTGACTCTTGAATAGTAGTTTGTCGGTGATTTTTTTTTTTTTTTGAGTCTGTAAATTGGCTGCCAACCTCTGAGCAGTAGCCGCCCGTTCTTTTGTTGATTGCTTGCTAGCGTAGTTAGCATGCTTGGTGGAAAAGTGGTGGCTGATATTGCATTCTTTGAAAACCGCAACAGTTTCTTGGCAAATAAGACAAACAGCCGTTGATCGGACTTCGGTGAAAAAATATTTAGTTGTCCACTCCTTATTAAACACTCGGGACTCACTGTTGACTTTTCTTTTGTCCACTCATTTTTACAGAAGGGCTCAAAGCCTTTGCCCTTTGCCCTTCTACTTCACCTTTGCCGCAAAGATAGACCAGACTCCAACAAAGGTCAATTGTGTCTGGGGTGCGCCATCTAGTGAGATCAACTGAAACGCCGGGCATTGCAGGAAAAAGGCAAAATGAATGCGGTCTTTACTATAATTTGGTACTAATATTCGATGGGCCGGAGTAAAAATCCCAACGGGCCGTAGTTTGCCCATGCCTGATCTAGGAAGACACAACAGCTTCCCTCTCTCATATGAAAGAATAATGAGTTCCTCTAAGGTGATGGCATTGATTGCATTTACCTGGCTACTACCTTTTTGTAGATGCAGCATTACCCTATCATTGGGCCTCATGCAAGAACATTTTCGTATTTTTCATAAGGTGACTTCTACGAATGTTCCACATCAGATTCAGCAAATGCTCGTAACTTCAGAAAACTGTCGTAAATGACAACGTAAACATGCTGAATGCCATGTCTTTTTTAATGAGTGCGCGTTCATGTGATTTCTGAATTAGCATAATTAACGCCCCAATAATGCTATATATGGTTAGGCGTCCTGCCCCATTTTCATAGGAAAGTCATTCATAATAATTGCACCGAACAACAAAACCAAGAAGAAAAACTCCGAGCTCGGAGATTGAAGTACTACTAATCTGAAATAGGCACATACTATTTAATAGCGTCAACAGTGGAATTAAGGGACATGTTAAAACCAAGTAGTGGGAAAAAATTACTTGTGCAGTTAACGCAGTATCATCTGTTGCCCATAGCATCACATAAATAAAATAAAAATGGTATGATATGAAATTGGAGTCAAAGAAACGTCTCGCGAAAGCAAGGCGACCCATGACTGCAACAGGAGGGAAGTGTCCGTTACGCAAACCGACGAGCGAATATGAGATGTTTATATTGATATTGTAGTATTATACCATAGCCTCTAGTGGTGTAATGGAACGCAGTTGATCCGTGATCCGTACGGATCACCCCCCACGGTTCGGCATGCATATGAACCGCAAATGATTTGCTAAATTGAACCATCATAGAGAAATACAGTTTTTCTGCCACTGTTACGTTTTAAAGTAGCAATTCCCTAAATCTCGATGCAGAGTTACAGTGAAGAGATAGACAACCATGTATGTGTTGGTTTGATTTGTTTTTCATACTAAATGCCTTTCTGGGAGGCAGGTTTTTAGAAACGCGACCGAATTAAATAAAATGTAAAAATTAGCGATCTTTTAATTTGTTAATTAATTAAGGCATAAGACCACCCTAGTTAAATCGCCTAAGCCGTACTGAATCAAAAAATGTATTTTGTGAAATTTTCGAATAAAGATTTAGTGAAATAACTTAAATTGAAAAACTGAAATTGCCATTCATTCAATTCCTTGAAAATAGTTCCTGGTCATTTTTGGCCTTTTGTCTTTTTTTTGCTGATCCGAAAAATTATCCGATCCGTGACTCAAAACCGTGATACGATCCGAACTCTGAGTTTTGTGATCCGTTGCACCCTAATAGCCTCAATAGCCACAATTTAAACTAATGATAATGATATCATTATAATAATGAATTATGAATGATATTATCCTACAATTTGAAAAGAAAACAGTCAAATATAGGCCTACAATTGTCAAACAGGATACTCTCAAAATGATTATACATTATGAATTCTATCATTTATCGTGTCATTTAGCCTATATATTCAAACTCAACAGTTCTTCTAAGTAACGAAATAGACTCCATTAGTTGTTTTGCTTTGGAGAACGGCAGGCAAATTGTACGTATGACTCGTACGACAGCTCTGGACCACTTGTAAATTTTGTTCGTACCTAAGAGAAAATTCAAAATACGAGAAAATTTGTGAATGCGGCAAATTCTCGTAAATCACTCTTAGAGTGACTTACTAACAAATTTGTGAGTAAAAGTGGTTCTTGCATCTGGCCCAATGACTATTAATCTTAAAATATGTGGAAATATCATTGAAAAAGTTTACTGTGATAACTTTCCAGTGGTTAAACTGTCTTGTTCCAACATCTCCCATATTAACATATATAGTACAACTGCCACATTTTTTCTGTGGTATTGCCTTTTTTTGTAATTCTTAAGAATTCTAAGAATCATTCTGATCTGTCTTAATTTGACTAAACGTGGCCAGGGTAAAGTTTTGAGTACTTGCATTCGCACTTAGTTGCAATAATGACCTTTTTAATTGGTGCTTCATTTGAGCTATATCAAAGTCGCTTTGATATGACTCATGTTCCTTATGCTATTCGTGTGTTTCTTTCTCTGTACATCTTGGTATTCTCCTCAATTTTAAATCCAATAATGTATGGTGCAAGAATACAAAAAAGAAATGCTGCATTAAAGAAGATTTGTGTTTTGTGAATTGTAACTATGACTAGCAAATTTAATTTACATTAAGTATATTAAGTCCAGTTATTTAGTGGGCTTGAGATTAACTTGAAATATTCTGTATTTTGTCTGTAAAAAGAGTGTGCTCAAAGAGGTGCCCAGAGCAGGGCTATATACTTATTTTCTGTAGATGTGTATGTTTTTACAGCTGTCCTCATTGAGGGTTTTATTAAGCTGCAATGTGAGTGATATTCAGAATAAACCAGAATAAAGTATTGAAATATCTGCATTTCTGCCCTTTCAAGTTTTTGTGTTGTTATTTTTTCAAATGTTTTGGTCAGTTAAGTTAAACTCATTCATCCAGGTTCAAATGTTTTATTTCCTTTTAAATAAAAAATTTAAATATATACCAGACCATGACCAAAATAATTAACTTTGAACCAAACCATGAACTCAGTGAAATGTTCATTTTATATGAAATAACAAAAACTAAATTGATGATGCAGCATATAATAAAAAATATATATTGCATACCCTTATATCCACATAAACCAATATTCTGCGTACACCTACAAAAAGACCTGCAGATAATTTTACACTAACCCATTTCTAATAAGTTGCAACCTGTCAATTCAAGGGGCCAAGCACAAGTAGTGGCTTCTTGGCCAAATAATTTACTAATGGTGCAATACAGAGAACAAAAACACAAATGAACTGGCCTCCTTGCACATATGCACATATTTAGGAGACTGTTAATGGTCATAATTTCTAAGCAAATGATTCACAAATATTTACATACCATACCTTGCATACCCCAAACAATACAAGTAAAAGCAACAAAAACAATAGGATGCAATGCATCTTTGGTTATTGGTGCCATATATATAATTAAAACAGACAGAAACAATGTTGGATCTGGCACTGGATCTTCTGGCTCGACATCTGGGTTGGATATGTATTGATATGAATAATTACCTTTGTTATCACTTTGTGGCATTTATGAAAAATACACATTCACAGAGGTCTGAAACTGAACACATATACAGTGCTGTGGAAAAAGTAAGAGTCAACTCTGGCTTTCTTGAATGTATGACTCACATCAGGTTATTTCAGTGGATCTTGATGGGCTTTCAGCTGTGCATGTATTTTGCTCCAGAGTACTCTGTTACAGAATGGAATACATGGTTGACTCATTGATTGACTCAATGTTCAGGGCCTGGACATTATCAAAGCACTGCAAAATCACCACCCTTCTACCACCATGTTTCATGTTGCAATTGGGTTCATTCAGTTGTTGTGTTGTGTTGCTGAAAATGATTAGTTTGCTAACTGGCTAGTGCTGCCTACTACAGCTATATTTATATCATATTATAGCTGTGTGCTTGAGTAACATATTATTTTGCCATTTCTCCCTAAACCAACATTCGCTAATATTGAATATTGTCACCAATCGATATAGTGAAATAATTTAGCACCAGGTAGCTAATTACCCAACATTGCTGACTACTACAGCTCATGTCGTTAGCTAATTAACAACCAAAATGAACACAGACCATTTTGAATTCACAGCTAGCTGGATTAGGAGAGGCGAGATGTTAATAATGGGTGACTTCAATTACCCCTCTATTTATTAGGAAGTAGTGTCTGGTCAGAGTAAATGTGAAGAGGAGTTTTTAGATGTGGTTAATGACTGCTTTTTGTTACTCAGCTTACAAAAGGGAAATCAATACTGGATCTGATTTTGTGCAATAATCCTGACAGAATTTGCAGCTCAGAGGCCAGTAGAACTACTAGGGACAAGTGATCATAGTACAGTTACTTTTTTAACATTTATTTTGTTTCAGACTGTACTGACGCACGGAACTATGAGCCTGTCAGTTTAACTTGCATTTAATGCAAAATACTGGATTGTTTTATGAGGGACAAGTTGGAATCATTCTTGATTCACAATAGCTAGCGAGCTTATTTCTCCACCGGTTGACTTCATGTGTGTTAGCTAGCTAGCTAATAGCCATTCATTGCTACATTGTATAGTACACAAAATCACAAAAATAAAACAATTTCACTCACTTAAATGTATGGTCATACAGGTATGAACCATGGTTAACTGTGGTTTTTGTGAGGAGTTTGCTAGCTAGCCCTGCTAGGTAACTAGTTAAACCAAATACTGGTATCCTCTCTTCAATTGTGAAGTCACGTACCTCATGAGAGGCTCATTGCTAAAATGAAATCAGTAGGAATTGTAGGAGTAGTTTCACAGTGGGTTAAAAATTGGCTGCAAGGGCGAATACAAAGAGTAACAGTAGGTGGGGCCGAATCTGACCTCGGTGCTGTGGGCAGTGGTGTCCCACAGGGATCGGTGCTGGGACCTCTGCTCTTCCTTATTTACATAAATGATCTTGATATGGACGTTAGTAGCAAAATAGTTACATTTGCAGATGATACTAAACTTGAGGGTTTGGCAAACAGTTTGGAATCGACTAAAGTAAATCAAGATGATTTAAACAAAATCCCCAAATGGGCAGATACATGGCAGATGACATTCAATATTGCTAAATGTAAAGTTATGCATGTGGGAAATAAAAACATTAGACAGGAGTATTTTATGGGAGGAGAAAAGTTAGTAGGTGTTCAATTTGAAAAGGATTTAGGAGTTGTAGTGGATCAAAGCCTATCTGCATCAAAGCAGTGTGCTACAGCAGTGAAAAAAGCCAACAGGATGCTGGGATACATAGCAAAAAGTATTGAGTACAAATCGAGGTTATATTAATGTTATATAACGCCTTTGTCAGACCGCACTTAGAATACTGTGTGCAGTTCTGGGCACCGCACTACAAGAAAGATATTGAAGCTCTTGAAAAAGTCCAGAGAAGGGCAACTAAACTGATACCTGGTATGAAAGGTAAAAGTTATGATGATAGACTTAAGGCACTCAATCTATTTAAACTTAGCAAACGCAGACTTAGGGGGGATTTGATTGAGGTTTTTAAATTCCTAAAAGGGATTAACAAAGTAAAATACCAAAGATTTTTTAAGATAAGTGTGGTCAGCAGAACAAGAGGCCACAGGTGGAAATTAGTTAAAGGCAAATTCCGCACAGATATTAGGAAGTTTTTCTTTACACAGAGAGTTGTCAATGCCTGGAACAGCTTGCCAGGTCAGGTAGTAGAGGCAGAAACGCTCGGGCTATTCAAGGCCAGGCTAGATGTAGTACTAGATGTTCTTTAGATTAGGACATGATGAGCCAAGATGGGCCGAACGGCCCGTTCTCATCATTATGTATTCTTATGTTCTTATGGTTGACCAGTCAGTTAGGAAATCTGATGTGTGGATTTCTGGGGTTCTACTGTATATTTGTTTTATTAATATTTTATTAATAACATTTTATTTATATTTGCATAGTCAACTGTATAGTGTGTTTCACGCAAGTAGGCTTAATTTCTTTAAAGTTTTCTGATTCTGATTCTGATTTATAGGGGGGCATTGTAGTTTGACGATGTTAGGCCCGATCTACCATAAATGTGTTCTACAGCTTATGTCTAGACAATAATTCTCAAATTGAATCTAAATATATTTTACAAGTAGGAAAAGTGAGCAGCATAATACCACTTGTGTTCAGTATTCAGGTTGCTGAACATTACAAATGGACTGTTAAGTTTCAGAATTATACTGGATTCAGAAATATAAATTTTTATTAAATGTTCTCTTGGCTAACATGTATTACTATAAAGCTTGTTCCTTAATTGTATGCACTTTAACCTCTTCCTTAACTTTCCATTTTCTATTGCAATATTGAAACATTGGAGAAGATATATTTGCCTTCATTTCGGTGCCCTCTCCCTTGTGTTCTCACCCCCCTTTTCATAATATTCCCTAAGTGGCATTATGTTGGATGAGCCAATATCTCTAAACATATGTCTACCAATAGAAGGGAAGCTCCATTTCCCATGTTCAACATAAATACACAAGAGTTCTCAGGACTGTCTTAATCTTCAACGAAGGATCACTAGTAGCACACTGGTATTGCTAACAATTTTCTTTTGGTTTCTGTGTTTATCGTTTCCTGTTGTATCTTTCTATATATTTGTTGTTCATATGTAGCTCTGTGTTATAGATATGAAAATCAATTATTAGTGGGGTTTTTTCATTGTTGCTATCACACCCAATATTGACAAAAACTAATAAGACTAAATGTCTGGTACCATATATTTTGTTTCCTTATAAAATTGCTTTTATAGGTATACATACTGCACTGGAGTCAGCTTGAGGCAATGTGTTTTACTATCATGTTTTCTTTCTTTCTTTTTAAAGGTGCACTGAGGTATTCTAGATGGATGACAATGGCAAATGGATCACAGATAACATCCTTCCTATTGACTGCATATGGTGAACTTGGATACATGAGATATTTTTGTTTCATATTTGTCCTTCTATTATATTTATTCATTATTGCCTCAAATATTATGCTAATTGGTACTATATCTTTGGAAAGGCAGTTGCACAAACCCATGTATTTCTTTATGTGCAACTTGGGTGTCAATGGCTTGTACGGAAGCATGGGTTTGATCCCCACACTTTTAGTGAACATTTTGTCAGACACCCATGAGATAAGTCGGTCTTTTTGTCTGGTGCAGATTTTCTGTTTGCACACTTATGGTGTTTGTGAATATACAACTTTAGCTGTGATGGCATATGACCGGTATGTGTGCATCTGCTGCCCCCTGCGGTACAATGTAATCATGTCTCATTCAAAAGTAAATGCATTTATTACTTTTGTCTGGCTGTTCACTTTCTGTAAAACATCAGTGGCAGTCTTTCTCAGCTCTCAGCTGCCTCTGTGTGGGATGCATATTGAAAAGCTTTATTGCAATAACTTCTCTCTGGTAAACCTTTCTTGCATTGACACCACAGTTAATAACATTTATGGGCTGATCAGCCTTTCCTTGTCTGTGGGCCCACAGCTGTCCATTATTGTTTATTCGTATGGAAAAATCCTCAAAGTCTCCCTGAAGGCCACAAAGAATTCTCGAGCCAAAGCAATTAACACCTGTACACCTCACATAATAAGTTTGGCCAATTATTCAATTGCTTGTACTTTTGAAGTACTTCAGAGTCGATTTGACATGAGAAAAGTGCCCCTTGGTGTCCGCATGATATTATCTGTGTATTTTCTCATTTTTACTCCCTTTCTGAACCCAATTATTTATGGATTCCGCTCGGAGACGATAAGAAAAAGCATGCTGAAAATCTTACGCATAAGAAAAAGGTCCCACACACACCCAGACTTAATGAAGGGACATGCACTCACATAAATATACATTATGAATACCAATGCCATCAGTGACTTTAATGTGTTTACTTTGTTAGTAATGTAATATTAGAACCATAGCTCATGAAAATATGCATTTGAATTGCTTTCATAAAAAAATAATATTGTAGAGGCAATACATATTTATTTGTAATTTAAAAGAATACATACAAATAAAGACATTCCATTTTTTGAATTTACTGTATTGTGCTGTAATGTGTTTCTGCTCCACCATATTAGGTATACTGATAATTATTTGGACACCGGGGTCAATAACAAATAACATTTCTTGCTCACTGGTACTCTTCCACATTCCAAGGTTCATCCCTGCTGCACACGTATAGGGGTATGCTATTTATTTATTTGTCAAAACATTTTCTGCTAGAAACACAACCATTTTCCAAATAGCCAATATCAATTATTTACTTTATACACACTTTTTTGTTTTGGAAAAGGTATTCATCGCAGATGTTAATTTTGGCCATGTATTCTTGCTCATTTTTCTTATTTAATCAATACTGGTCTTAAGATGCAGTGGTAATTTATCACTATGTAACAATATGAATGTAATGATTCAGGGAATATTAGAATTGGTCTAAAATATAGCTCACCTAATATAATTTGAAGAGGTGCTCTACTTTGATTCACATTGACAATTTTAATAAGAAATTGTTAACTGAACTTGATTATCAACAGCACTGCCAAAGTTTGTAAAACCTTCATCAATTATTTTTTCCCATCTTTTTCCTTTTTTCCTATGTTAATGCTTCCCCTTCCCTGAAATAATTTTTCGGACCAGACCAAGGGAATCAAACACTATCAATCATGGGCAGTTCCTCAGAGGAGGATGAGGACAATGGTTCTCCTAATAATTTTTTAAAAAGTAAATAACAATACATATAATTAACTGAAATTGAATTATAATCTATTGTCTATCTGGAAAATAATCAGCTAATAAGCGCCCTCTATTGAAGAAAGGAGGAGGTTCTCCCTTTGCATTTCATTCCCCATTGTATTTCAATGCTGTGTCTCCCTCGTTATAATGATATAGCCTACTATGTATTGTGGGATCAGTGACGTTTGAATAAAAAATATCTATTCCCTGAATCCACAGTCAAATGCCCTTACTTAAAGTTCAGCACAAAATGTGTTGATAGGCAGAGCAATCAGGTGGATCAACCTTCATCTAAACTCACAATTCAATTCAAATGAATAGCTGGTTTATTGAGTTACAACACTTAGACAAAGAGAAAATATTACAACTATTACTACAAATACTAAATCCTAGACATGTAACAAAAATGTAATGACATGTAACAATCACAAAAGAGATGAAATGGAAGAAAATGATTCCAAACCAAGTTTATCTCTCTCTCTAAAATGCAAACACATGCAGCTGAAGTGTGAGCAGGGACTAGATTTCCCAAAAATGCCGTAAAATGCTGAATCACCCATGAATTGCTAGACTCCTCCAAACATGAACTCAAGCCATCAGCAGTTCACACTTTAAGTGTTTGGAGGAGGGGGGTGGGCTCCTCCCTCTCTGGCCCATTGATTAATTTACAATTTAGGGCAGGCCCTTGTTGAGAACCCTTTTTATATTTTTATTTTGGGTCACTTACTCCCACAAGACATCTTTTCAAGATCACCATTGATACGATCCTCTCATGGTTAGAATCGTGATGACACCAAACATCGATAGGGCCTGGGGAAGCCAGCTTGGTTTATACAGAGATGTTGGTTGAGCTGATATTTGGCGAGACATAATATGCTCAGGCAAAGAATATTGATATCATGTGACAAGGCCAATTGTATCATCTTGGACCTCTGCTTTTAATCTGGTGGGTGGCATGCAAATTTGGTGTGCTGCTCCAATGGGGACTAGGTTGGCGCCAAACTTACATGCCTAAGTGCCATGGTTTTATTTAGGGAGTAATAAACCTGTCTGTGAGAGGAAGCCCATATTATTTATTAGCATTTAGGTTAGGCCAGGCCATATTCTGTTTTCCTGCGCAAGATCACAAAATACACCTCCCCGACAGTATGTTATTGATGTTAATGTTTTTTGTTTGTGTTTGTTTCCTTTATCTTAACTTTATTTAGAATTGTAAATAATATGGACATATGTAATATGTTATTAAGACAATAAAGCAAGTCTAATTAAACTGTTTTGATTTCACCTTTTTGATTTGATGTGGACAAACAGATATACAGACAAACCAAAGCAAATGCAATCATTTTCTGAATGCAACCCCTAATTGGAAAGCAATAATTAATTTGGTTGATATTCAGGTAATACTTGACCTTATATAATAAGGTAATATGATTTATATTGACTCATAGGGGACAATGAAATACAGCAAATCACGATTCCTGAGCAATATACAGTATAGATACGATGGCCTGCCTTAGCAAAACAAAAAATTATAATTTTGCCACCTGCATGCAGGTTTTGATAGTTTTCATACTCCAAATTTTAGATTTTATTTTCTATTTATTTATCTACTTAAATAAATAGAAGGACTTTATCCATAATGTTTATGTAATGTTAATGAAAAAAATTATGTTTCTGCCAATAAGATGGGCTCAACAACCCAGAACCACTTGACCAACCAAAATTCCAGTGGGAAACCCTGTTAACCATCCAGGGAAAATAATAACATTGTTGCTCAAACTTGGAGTAGTCCCTACTCTACTAATGACAGATGTAATCACACTAGTATGAAAGGCAAAGCGGTGCTGGTGCTTGGTCAAAAATGTAGCTAGAATCAATTTAATTGTACAATTTAAAATATTTGTTTTATTTCTTTAAAATGAATGAAATAACAGGCTTATGATTCACGTTCAATGTATATGTGAATGCCCTGCCAATGCAATATTATTGATTTTACATTTTCTCTCTGATTCTCTATGGACACAATTATCAAACACATATTAACACATACATTTTATTTTTATTTTTACAGAACCCTAAACACAATCTTCATCAACAGAAACTGAAAAGATTCTATGAAATTTCACGTTAAAAGCATTACCATTAAAAATGCTAAACAATTTATCAATTGACCACTCAGTCCTCACAGGTGCAAACACTACTTGCTTAAATATTTCAGTAATCAGAGCTTTAGCACAGATAAAAGGGCCAGAGGTAAGCACTCCTTTGAAGAGAAATGGATCGGGAATATTTTTAAAATATATATATATATACAGTGCATCCAGAAAGTATTCACATCGCTTCACTTTTTCCACATTTTGTTATGTTACAGCTTTATTCCAAAATGGATGAAATTCATTTTTTTTCTCAGAATTCTACACACAATACCCCATAATGACAAAGTGAAGTTTTTTAGAAATTTTTGCAAATGTATTAAAAATAAAAAACGAAAATATCACATGTACATAAGTATTCACGCCGTTTGCTATGCCACTCAAAATTGAGCTCAGGTGCATCCTGTTTCCACTGATCATCCTTGAGATGTTTCTAGAACTTCATTGGAGTCCACCTGTGGTAAATTCAATTGATTGGACATGATTTGGAAAGGCACACACCTGTCTATATAAGGTCCCACAGTTGACAGTGCATGTCAGAGTAAAAACCAAGCCATGAAGTCCTAGGAACTCTCCATAGACCTCCGAGATAGAATTGTGTTGAGGCATAGATCTGGGGAAGGGTATAAAAACATTGCTAAAGCATTGAAAGCACCCAGGAGAACAGTGGGCTCCATCATTGTGAAATTCTATAAGTTTGGAACCACCACAACTCTTCTTAGAGCTGGCCGTCTGGCCAAACTAAGTAACCGGACAAGAAGGGCCATGGTCAGGGAGGTGACCAAGAACCCAATGGCCACTCTAAGAGAGCTTCAGAGTTCCTTTGCAGCGATGGGAGAACCTGGTAGAAGGACAAACATCTCTGCAGCACTCCATCAATCAGACCTTTATGGTAGTGGCTAGATGGAAGCTACTTCTGAGTGAAAGGCATATGACAGCCCACCTGGAGTTTGCCAAATGGCACTTAAAGGACTCTAAGAGCATCAGGAAAAAGATTCTCCGGTCTGATGAGACACAAGTTGAACTTTTTGGCCTGAATGCCAAGTGCTACCATAAAAGTACTGTAAACATTCTGATAATCAATCAATCATTTCTTTACTGTTCTCTTTAATACTACATTACAATACAGTACTCAGTGATTACTGTAGAACATAACATAACATAACATAAGGGGAAGACGAGAACAGGCCATTCAGCCCAACACTGCTCGTCCATTCCTACCACTAATCTGCTCACAATGCTTAGTTAGCTTAGCTAGAGTGTCTAACCCTGGATCGAGCCTGGCCTTGAACACCCCTAGTGTCTCAGCCTCCACTACATGTCCAGGCAAGCTATTCCACGCATTGATCATTCTCTGTGTGAAAAAATATTTCCTAGTGTCCGTGTGAAATTTACCCTTTGTCAGTTTCCATTTATGCCCCCTCGTTCTGCTAACCGAACTCAACTTGAATAATTTCCTGAAATTCACTTTGTTAATTCCTTTAATACATTTAAAAGCCTCAATCAAATCTCCCCTAAGTCTCCTTTTACTAAGCTTGAACAGTCCAAGCATCTCTAGCCTTTCCTCATAACACTTGTCTATTATGCCTGGAATCAGTCTGGTTGCCCGTCTTTGGACCTTTTCCAGCGCATCTATATCTTTTTTGTAATGCGGTCCCCAGAACTGCACACAATATTCCAAGTGTGACCTAACAAGGGCATTGTATAGGGTGCGTATGATCTCCTTCGATTTGTACTCAATACTCTTGGCTATGTATCCCAGCAACCTTTTTTAACTGCTACCGCACATTGACCAGTCCCTGACAAGCTTTGATCAACTAGTACTCCTAGGTCTTTTTCTACGTGTGCACATTCTAGTTTTCTACCTCCCATAAAATAATCCTGTCCTATGTTTTTATTCCCCACATGTAGAACTTTACATTTAGTTGTATTAAATTTCATTTGCCAGGTTTCTGCCCATTTCTGGATTCTATTCAGATCATCTTGGATTACTTTAGTAGATTCCTGACTATTTGCTAAGCCTCCCAGTTTTGTATCATCTGCAAATTTAACTAATGTACTTTCAATATCCATATCAATGTAATTTATGTAAATGATAAAGAGCAGTGGTCCCAGCACCGATCCCTGCGGGACTCCACTTCCCACTATACCCTCCTCGGATAAGATCCCGCCTATTACTACCCTTTGTGTTCTATCCAGTAACCAGTTCCGAACCCACTCTAAAATGCCACCTGTAATTCCTACTGCTCTCATTTTGAAAATGAGTTTGTCATGTGGCACCTTATCAAATTCTTTTTGGAAATCTAAGTATATAATATCATACGCCTTTCTCTCATCCAGACACTTGGTTGCTTCCTCAAAAAATGTCAGCAGATTTGTCAGACATGACCTACCCTTGCAAAAACCATGCTGGCTATCCCTAAGGATGTTGTAATTTTCTAGAAATACTTCTAGTTTATCTTTAATAATAGATTCTAATATTTTGCATATGATGCAGGTTAAACTAATAGGCCTATAGTTTCCTGGATCAGTACGGTCCCCTTTCTTATATATTGGTACCCAATACCCTGTTTCCAGTCATTTGGTACTTCACCAGTCTTTAAAGACAGTCTAAAAATACTTGCCAGTGGTTTAAAAATGATCTCGCTTAACTCCTTTAGTACCCTGGGGTATATGCCATCCGGGCCGGCTGCCTTATTAGTCTTTAATTTATGTAATTTATCCAATACTTCCATATCCCCTATCTCTGTATCCGCTAAGACTTTCTGAGTAATGAATATGCCTTCCGGCCTATTAGCAGCCTCTTCTCTGGTAAAGCTCTCTACAAAACAGCCATTTAGAGCATCTGCAATATCCTTATTTTTTACAGAACAGTGCCCCGTCTTTGTTTTTAATTCCCTTAATCTCCTCTTTGACTTTTCTTTTCCTACTACAATATTGAAAGAAACGCTTAGGGTTACTTTTAGCATTTTCTGCAATTTGCCTTTCGTAGATCCTTTTGGCTACCCTTAGTTATTTTTTGACCTTGCACACACACGACAATATTCAGCCTTATTATTCTCGGTACTGTCGTTTTTATATATCTTAAACAGTTTTTTCTTCTCCCTCAAACTCTGTCGCATATCTTTATTTATCCACGGTGGGGACTGCTTTTTCAACGTACTTTTCCGCACCGTAGGAATACATTTACACTGTGCATCGAGTATAACCCTTTCAAACTTGTCCCACTTTTCATTCACTGTCCTACAATCAAGAAGATGTCCCCAGTCTACCATGCTTAATTCTAATCGCATCTGTTTAAAGTTGGCACGCCTAAAATTTAAAATCCTTGTGTTAGATGGGGCCCTCTTAGTTTGCCATAATATATCAAATCCGATTGTGGAATGATCGCTTGTCCCAATGGGTTCCATTACCTCTATACTACTGATTCTGTCGGCGTCATTACATAACACCAGATCTAGAATTTAATTGAATTGAACAGCCTTGTAGGCTATCTAACATACTGTGCCAAAAAAAGATCATTAATAACATCTAGAAATTCTTCCTCCCTATTTCCTTGTCCTGTCTCCAATTCCCAGTTAATACCAGGGTAATTTAAGTCACCCATGATAATAGTCTCACCTCCTCTGCAAGCTTGTTTTATATTTTCAAAAAGCATTATATTCATATTGCTGTCTGAAGCTGGTGGTCGATAACACACCCCTATATTTAATCCCTTCTCATGTTCCCCTATGACCTTTATCCAAATATCCTCGCTAGGCATGCGTTGGCTAATTTCTGGAAACTCCTGCACATTGAGATTATCTTTCACATATAGTGCCACACCCCCACCTCTCTTACCGGATCTATCCTTCCTAAAAAGTTTATACCCTTCTATATTGTATTCGTCCCCGTCCTCTTCTCCCAGCCACATCTCTGTAATCCCTACGATATCATAGCCTTTGCTATTGATATCAACCTCTATTTCCAGAAATGTATTTTTTATACTTCTAGCATTAAAACATAGACATTTCAGACTACTGTTTCTACTATTCCTCTCCCGCTCCCTCACTCCCTTCCATCCCAAGCCACACTTGCTAAAATGTTGTTTAATCAAGACTTTATTAATGCTTTCATTGTTATATGTAGTCTTGACAGACTCCATCTGGGCAGTCTGCACCACCCTACCCATTTCGCTCTCTATCCTCCCTGCCCCCCGCGTCTCTAGTTTAAATAATCCTGGGCTACCCTAAGCATACGCTGACCCAGAGCGTAGGTACCCATCCGGTTCAGGTGTAACCCATCGCGCTTGTACAGGTCACCCCTGTTCCAAAAGAAGTCCCAGTGCTCAATAAATCTATACCCCTCTTTCCTACAGAAGGATTGTAGCCACGTATTAAACCTCTAGATAAACTTCAGCTTCCCTCTGCTTGCACGTGGTACTGGTAGAATTCCCGAGAAGACTACCGTGGAGGTTTTGCTCCTAATCTTCGCTGCTAGATCCTCAAATCTATCTTGCAGGACCTCCAACCTGCCCTTACCCATGTCATTGGTCCCTACGTGGACCATGACCACTGGATCCCCTTCTGCTTTGGCCAGGAGCTTGTCCACACGCTCAAGGAGATCCCCAACCTGGGCACCAGGCAGGCAACACACCGTGCGAGTCTCCTTGGCCCGGGAACAGACTATGCTGTCCACTCCCCTGATTATAGAGTCCCCCACTACCAACAACTCCCTTTCCCTGGGAGATGTGGCCATCAGGGTGTCCTGTGGCACATGCATCCCCCCGCTCTCAGGGTCACGGGCCACAGATTCCTGCAAGGGCTGGAATCTGTTGGACACCTCAACCTCTGGAGATGCCACCCCTTTGTGGTGTGCAAACCCTTTCCTGCCTTTGTTCCTAACTGTGACCCACCTGTCACTTCCTGCCTGCTCTAAATTCTTCCCTCCTCCCAGCCTAGGCATGCACACCTTCTCCCTAACGGACGTACTAATTGGTTCTAAGAACCCTGACAATTGGGGACTATGTGTGGCCGATATGGCCTATACAGCCAATTAGCCTTCGAGAACAAGAATCTTGTCCTCGAGATGCTCAATGAGCTTGCAGCGGAGGCAGGTGAACAGCCCAAGGAAATCGCTTTCCAGCAGGGCGATCATCCTGCACACCTCACAAAGTTTTGGCCACATTTTGGCCCCTAGCTGACTCCCTATCTCTCCCTAAGTTTAGATTTTTACTGTCTAGATGGAGTCAGCAATACCACTCTTAAAAAACATGCTAGGTGGCTCCGGATGGAAAGCAGTAGGCCCTAACGTTAGTAGTAGGCTAGCTGTAACTGGAGGGCCTCTTATAGCCACTTACCCAGCTACTGATATAAATACTATATTTAACGTTAGAGTTTACAACCTGGGTCCAACTATTTAGCAATCAAACCTTTGTAATATGCTAGCTACAAATACAAAATCCCCAATCCACACCTTAAAAGATACTAGCTATCTACGTTATAGCTGAGCGCCTGGACAGCAAAACCCGGATATAATATACGCCTAAAACTTTCCGACGTACAATGCTTAGTTTATAAATAACTATACTAGACTACCGCAGTAATACAATTTTCCCAATCGGGTAAACAGACAAACTTATGTTTAATTCGAGGTTGCTTCTGGGAGGGTGAAACAAAAACCTTGTTAGCTTTTTGTGCCAATTTATACTAACAAAGGAGAAAAAAAAGCCCGTCCCTGTCCTTAAGGCAACAAAGGATTACACCTTAGAAGCAGAAACTCGTAACTAATGCGGTGATATATTTATATAACGTTTATACCGGTTAACGTTATATAGCTACGTTAATTTTGGCAAGAGTAAAATGCCAGATACACAGCACACAGCAAACAGCCCTCCAACACTCATCTCTGAAACAGGAAACAGGAAACAGGAAGTAGCGTCAGCGGTTAAGTGAACCGCAGTACCATGATGCAATTTTATTGCATCGTCCTGCTCTTTGATCATATGGCTGGCCAACATTCTTCATGTAGTATCGGGGGAGACAGCCACAGGCTACATCCACTGTCCAATGAAATTGGGAAAAATGTAATGAACATAATACATACATAAAGATTGAATCTTGACTCCCGTGGAAACATGCACATTTGGTTTATAGTGTATCTGTTATATTCTGAGTTTGTTTCTGTCATTTTTGTACTTCGTGTATTTATTATCTGTCATGTCTCTTCATTCTGTTGTCAGCTTTGCGTTTCTCATTGTTCTGTCACGTTCTGCTCTCCCGTCTGTTATCGTTCCTGTTCCGTTTATTTCTAGATCCACTCCTTGTCTTGTCATGCACTTGGTGTTTAGAATTTACGGGTTTCCTCCGCCTCGCTTATTCTCTCGTTTTCTTCTTTCCTACTTTCGTGATCGCACTTTGTATATATTAGTTAGATGTGTACAGTACTAACTAACTAATCTACTAACGTTAGGGATTTAGATTTAGTTACTAACACTACTAATCACTAATTATCTCACGCTTCCTACTACCGGCATTTCTCTCTCTCATTATCCTATCCCTGCTTTGTTTTCCGTTCTCTCCTCATACGCACGCAACGTTTCTCCTTGCGTACCTCCCCTTTTACTATGCACGTGTCTGCCTGTTCTCCCAGGTCGTTTATTGTCTATATGTTTGTATGGTTCAGTGTCCGTGTCTTACGTTTCCCTCTTGTTATGTAATTATCTCTTCCCTGTGTTCCCGCCTCTCTCTCCTCGTTGTCTCACCTGAATTCTATTATGTCTCCCTGTATATATGTTCAGTGTTTTCATTTCTCCATGTCAGTACGTTGATTCTATTTCCCTGAGCCTACCTTTCCGAAGCCAGAGTTATTAGCATTTCCGAGACTACCCTTTGATTACGACCCGAGCCTGCCCAGCGATTTTGTCCTTTTGCCCTTCTGATTCCTTAGTATCGACCTTTTGACTGCCCTATTACTACTTCTCTCTGCCTCGCGATTTTGTACCTCTGATTCCCTGATTCTTGGTTTTGACCCCTGCCTGTGAATAAACAACTCTTTTGCCTAATCCCTGATCTGCGTCTGGGTCCTTACCGCGGTCGTCACAGGACGTACTGACCAAGATGGACCCAGCAGATCCAGACCAGCTCCACTTCGCCCTCGAGCAGCAAGGTGCCATGCTCGGACGGCACCAGGACCATCTGGAGCGTGTGACTGAACACCTGCAGTCTCTCACCTCCCGTTTGGCTGAGCTTACCCTCACGCTGCGAGCTCCGGTCATTAACCCCGCACCCCAGCATGCCGCGGCGCCACTTCAACCCGAGCCTTCCTCCGCGCCGGTGCGCGAACCACGTCTGCCTCCTCCTGAGAGATACGCAGGGGAACCGGGAGGTTGCCGTGCGTTCCTGACGCAGTGCCAGTTGATCTTCCAACTGCAGCCATCCACGTTCCCAGCGAATTATCCCGGTCGCCTCGTCATCACCCAACTGACCGGTCGTGCCAAGTCCTGGGCTACCACCGCATGGGAGGGCTCTCTTCCCTGCTGTCAGAGCTTTGACCGGTTGTCCGAGGAGATGAGGAGGGTCTTGACGGTCTAAGCAGGGTCACGACGCTGCTCGGGAGATGCTCTACCTACGCCAGGAGGGAGGGTCGGTGTCGGATTACGCCATTCGTTTCAGACCTTGGCTAACGCCTGTGGCTGGGGAAGGAAGGCGCTGTCTGGCGACGCCTTCATCTGTGGACTCTCCGAACATCTTAGGACGAGATCCTGACTCGTGACCTGCCAGAGTCCTTCGATGACCTGATCAGCCTTGCCATCCGCGTGGACTCCCGGCTTCAGGAGCGTCGTCGCTGGCGTAGTTCCGGAGGTTTTCCCGGGTCTGGGAGGGCCGGGGTCAGGTCACCTATCGGTGCCTACAACCACCCTAGAGCAGCTCCATCTACTACCCCCGGCCTGAACCCATGCAGCTGGATCAGACCCGCCTTTCTCGTCAGGAGCGTGACCGCAGGATAGCCAACCGATCCTGTCTCTACTGCGGTGAGTCTGGGCACTTCATTTCCAACTGCCTACTAAGAAGCCAACGCCCACTAGTTAGCGAGGAGCACTAGTGGGTGTCATCCCTGTTGAGCGATCCTCTAAGCAACGGACCTGCCTGCCGGTGACGATCGAGTGGGAGGGTCAGGAGGCGAGAGACCACCGCGCTCATTGACTCGGGTGCTGAGGAGAGTTTCCTGGATGCTGGTGTGGTCGCTCGAAGTGGGGATTCCAGTTTCCAGTCTGTCACACCCCCTTATTGCCAACACACTCAACGGTCAGAGACTGGCCCAAGTTACCCAGATCAGTTCCCCTCTTACGTTGCGTACCTCCGGCAACCACCAGGAGAAGATAAGGTTGCACATTATTGACTCCCCTCACTCACCTATTGTCCTTGGCCACCCGTGGCTGGTGAAGCATAATCCGTCCGTGAATGGAGCAGTCACAGGATTGTGGGTTGGAGCCCACAATGCCTTTCCGATGCCTGCAGCAAGCCCATTCATCTGTTCCCGAGTCCCCTGTCTTCTGTCCGAGTCCCCTTTCTTCCGAGATGAGTCTTGACCTATCGGTCTTTCCTTCCAGTACCTGGACCTCAAGGAGGTCTTCTCCAAGTCCCGAGCCACCTGCCTGCCCCCCCCACCGTCCCTATGATTGCGCCATTGAACTCCTGTCTGGCGCTACCCCCTCCTAGGGCGTCTTTTCTCCTTGTCCCGTCCCGAGACGGAGGCCATGAATACGCCCTTCAGGAGTCCTTGACCGCTGGCATCATTCGGCCATCATCACCCGCTGGAGCGGGTTCTTCTTCGTGGGGAAGAAGGGTTTCTCTTCGTCCCTGCATTGACTACCGTTCGCTCAACGACATCACCATCAAGAATCGCTACCCTCTCCCCTCATGACATCCGCATTTGAACTTCTTCATGGAGCCACCGTCTTCACGGTTGGACCTGCGCAACGCCTACCACCTGGTGCGCATTCGTGAGGGGGATGAGGGAAGACGGCGTTCAATACTCCGACAGGTCACTGGGAGTACCTGGTAATGCCTTTTGGGTTAACCAATGCCCCTGCCGTTTTCAGGCATTGATCAACGATGTCCTCAGGGATTTCATTAATCAGTTTTGTTTTGTCTACCTGGGCGATATCCTTATTTTTCCAAGAGTATGGAGGAACATGTCACCCAGGTCCATGAGAGTTCTACAGCGTCTCCTTGAGAACAGGCTCTATGTGAAGCCAGAGAAATGTGACTTCCATTGTCACACCACCACCTTCCTGGGCTTCGTCATCTCGGCGGGGAGCATCCAAATGGATCTCGCAAGATCAAGGCTGTCTTGGACTGGCCCCAGCCAGAGTCCCGAAGGAGTTACAGCGCTTTCTGGGATTTGCCAATTTCTACAGAAGGTTCATCAGAACTACAGTACCATTGCTGCTCCACTCACCGCCACCTCCATCAAGATCCGGTTTCACTGGAATCCTCAAGCTGAACTAGCCTTCCGGTCACTTAAACAACGCTTCACTTCAGACCCCATTCTCATTCACCCTGATCCCACCGCCCAGTTTATCGCCGAGGTCGACGCTTCAACATTGGGGCAGGTGCCATCCTTTCCCAGCGCTCCGCCAAGGACAAGAAGGTTCATCCCTGCGCCTTCTATTCCCACGCGACGCCTCAGCCCTCTGTGAGCAGAACTACGACATTGGCAAGAGGGAACTGCTCTGCTCGCAGTCAAGCTCGCCTTGGAGAGTGGAGGCACTGGCTGGAGGGGCTGAAGTTCCTTTTCTGGTCTGGACAGACCACAAGAACCTGGAGTACCTGCAGACTGCCAAGAGACTCCACCCGCCAGGCTCGTTGGTCTCTCTTCTTTTTCGAGATTCAATTTTGTTCTCTCCTATCGACCTGGATCCAAAAATACTAAACCTGATGCCCTTTCTCCAAGCTTCGAACCCATATCCAGGGTTTCCATTCCGGACACCATCCTGCCTCAATGCTCCATCAACAGCGTTCAACTTCGCATTGAGGCAACAGTGCGCTCCGCCTTGAGGGTGAGGCCGGCCCCAGTCGCTGTCCTCGAACCGCCTCTTAGGTGCCCAGTTCTGTCCGATCCCAGGTGCTTCAGTGGGGTCCTCCTCCCGCCTGTCATGTCACCCTGGCATAAACAGGACTATGTCTTTATCCAGAGACGTTTTGGTGGCCTGCCATAGTCCAGGACGTTAGGAGTTTTATTTCTGCCTGCTCTGTCTGTGCCCAGAATAAGGTTTCCCATCAGCATCCTCTGGTTTGTTACAGCCCCTACCCATCCCTCACCTTCTTTGGTCCCCACATAGCTCTTGATTTTATTACGGTTTACCCTCCTCCAACAGCAACACCACCATTATGACTGTTATTGATCGTTTTTCTAAGGCTGTTCATTTTGTCCCTTACCCAAGCTTCCCTCCGCCAAGGAGACTGCCACCCTCATTATCCAACACGTTTTTACATGGCATCCCCAGTAACATTGTTTCCGACAGAGGTCCCCAGTTTATCGCCAGGTTTTGGAAGGCTTTTGTTTACTCCTTGGTTCGTCAGTCAGTCTTTCCTCAGGTTTCCATCCCCAATCTAATGGCCAGACAGAGCGGGCTAATCAGGTTATTGAAACCGTTCTGCGATGCTTGTGCTCCCGAACCCTTCCTCTTGGAGCCAACATCTTCCCCTGGGCAGAGTATGCCATCAACTCCCAAACCTCTTCCCTGTCCCGTATGTCCCCTTTGAATGCTGCCTTGGGTACCAACCACCCTTATTCCCTAGCCAGGAGAGGGAGGTGGGTGTTCCCTCTGCCGAGGCGTTCATCCGTGGATACCCGACATACCTGGAACCTCACACGCCGCAACCTCTTCCGAGCCAGCGCCCGCATGAAGGAGACGGGCGGACAAGGACGCTCCAAGGCTCCCGTTACCCGGGTTGGGCAGCGGGTCTGGTTGACCACCAGGACATTCCTCAGAATGGACCACCGCAAACTCGCACCCGCTTTTTATTGGTCCCTTCCCCATTTCCAGAATTATCAGTCCCACTGCTGTTGTTTTGATTACCCCACACCATGCGTCGTATTCATCCCACCTTCCATGTTTCGCCTCAAGCCCCTTGTAACCCACCCTTTGTGTCCCGCCCCTGAGCCACCCCTCCCCCCGCCTTATTGATGGTGGAGATGCCTACACTGTCCGTAAGATTTTGGACGCTCGCCGCAGGGCCGTGGGTCGCCAATACCTGGTGGACTGGGAGGGCTACGGTCCCGAGGAACGATCTGGGTCCCATCCGGTTCATATTGGACAAAACCCTTATCAGAGACTTTGAGTGTTCCCGGCTGTCTAATATTTTGCCATGTGTTTTACCCTGCCTGTCTGAGATTCTGCCATGTGTTTTGACCCTGCCTGTCTGAGATTCTGCCCGTGCCTTTACCCTGCCTGTCTGAGATTCTGCCATGTGTTTTGACCCCTGCCTGTTCTGAGATCCCGCCACGTGCTTTGCCCCGCTCTGCCTGGCTTTCCCTGCGCTTTGTTTGTTTATCTGTTTTGTTGTTTCCTCCTGTTAAACGCCAAGAGGCGTTTCTTAGGGGGTCCTGTTATATTCTGAGTTTGTTTCTGTCATTTTTGTACTTCGTGTATTTATTATCTGTCATGTCTCTTCATTCTGTTGTCAGCTTTATGCTTCTCATTGTTCTGTCACGTTCTGCTCTCCCCGTCTGTTATCGTTCCTGTTCCGTTTATTTCTAGATCCACCTTGTCTTGTCATGCACTTCGGTGTTTAGAATTTACGGTTTCCTCCGCTTTCGCTTATTCTCGTTTTCTTCTTTCCTACTTTCGTCGATCGCACTTTGTATATATTAGTTAGATGTGTACAGTACTAACTAACTAATCTACTAACGTTAGGGATTTAGATTTAGTTACTAACACTACTAATCACTAATTATCTCACGCCTTCCTACTACCGGCATTTCTCTCTCTCATTATCCTATCCCTGCTTTGTTTTCCGTTCTCTCCTCATACGCACGCAACGTTTCTCCTTGCGTACCTCCCCTTTACTATGCACGTGTCTGCCTGTTCTCCCAGGTCGCTTATTGTCTATATGTTTGTATGGTTCAGTGTCCGTGTCTTACGTTTCCTCTTGTTATGTAATTATCTCTTCCCTGTGTTCGCCTCTCTCTCCTCGTTGTCTCACCTGAATTCTATTATGTCTCCCTGTATATATGTTCAGTGTTTTCATTTCTCCATGTCAGTACGTTGATTCTATTTCCTGAGCCTACCTTTCCGAAGCCAGAGTTATTAGCATTTCCCGAGACTACCCTTTGATTACGATTCCGAGCCTGCCCAGCGATTTTGTCCTTTTGCCCTTCTGATTCCTTAGTATCGACCTTGACTGCCCTATTACTACTTCTCTCTGCCTCGCGATTTTGTACCTCTGATTCCCTGATTCTTGGTTTTGACCCCTGCCTGTGAATAAACAACTCTTTTGCCTAATCCCTGATCTGCGTCTGGGTCCTTACCGCGGTCGTCACAGTATCCCAAGTAGGAAGGGGTGATTGCACAGCTCAGTGACTGACTGCAGAGTGACAAGTAGCAGCTGGCTGCACCGGCCATCTTATCATGTATTTAACCTGATTGAGAACATATTCTCTTTTACCACAATGACCTGGCTAAGAGGCTCAGTGAATACATGTATATACAATCAAAAACACTTCAGGACTCAGTAAATACAATCAAGCATACCTATAGTATATACACAACATTGGGCAGGGATCTTGAGCTCGGTCGGTG
>JAINUG010000624.1:0-109256 GCA_029706075.1 Aldrovandia affinis | reverse complement strand
AAGTCTCCTAGTCCTCACCTGCTAGAAGCCCAAAGTGGGGGAGGGGTGGGGCCAGTAGCACCTCTCAAACTCACACTGTACGGTACAAGTCAATCAATTAAATCACAAAATAACATTGCAACCAAATGCACCCCTGCTCTCATAACACACACAAGCAAACCATCTCAATAGCTACTGATATACAGCTGCAATTCTGCCTGGTTTAAAATATAATGATAAATTAAAACAAGTGTGTACACCACCAAGGTGAAATGGTTTCGTTTCTTGACCCTGCACTGATGGGAAATTGTTTAGTCACACAAACAATCGTGCCACACACATTGAGGTACGTTGTTAAAATTAAAAGATCAAAGCCTTCGGGATTTCAGTTTAGAAAAAAGAGAAAAGAAGAAGAGGAGAAACAGGCCAAAAATAAAGTCATCTGATCATGAACATTATGTTACGTTTTGAAGTAGTGTAGTAAATAATTGTGCTAGCTAGGTATTGCATCAATTGCTATACTAAAGTTAATGCTAGCTAGTAGCTCAAGCATTTAGCTAACATTACACTGGCTATAATGATGCTGAACTTTCTCAAAAAAAAAAACCTTTCTTACTATCATCATGAACATTTTCTGTGAATTTTTGGGGCTAATAATAGTGCTATACTGCATCACTATGAGCTTCCTACTAGCTAGTTAACATGCATATAGTCCAGATAAACTAGCAGCAAAACAGCAGACGCTATCTTAAGTCTGGTTTATGCATACTGACATCATGTAATAACCTAATTACAAAAGTAACTATGTTAGCTGTAAAATGTGTATTTATTGTTACATTTAAATGTGTTATTTGTATACATCTTGGATTTGTACAATTTACTATTTGTGTGCAATATTTTTCAGTATTTCTTTGTCTATTAGTATATTTTATTCAAATAAAAGGGGTGTCTATTGCGCCTTGTTACAACATAGGTACATGTTTTGCATTTCATAACGAGCAAATATTTTTTACGCACAAACTTAGCACAACCGAATTGCACCACTCTGGACCGATTTGGACATGGTTGGGGTGCTGATAACGTAACTGCGCCTAAATTATAATTTTTCATATTTAAAAAATCATAACTGCACAAATGAAAATGTTTACAGGCGTGGAGTCACACAGAGAGGCTGTACTTCTCTGGCTTCAGCTCTGCGCTCAAACCCCTCACACCTGAGAGAGCTTATAATTAATAATTATTGCTATTTGTAATAACATTTTGGGAACTCCGAAGAGAAGACCTCCCCTGTCATCTTCGAGGGTCTGGAACCGCTAGCTGGCAGCCCGGTGAGACCTTGCAACCTGCTTCTGTCTTTTAAAGGACTTTCATGTTATAGATGGAGAGAACAATCATTAAATGTATACATATTCATAAAAATATGTTAAATTTTTCTATACCACTGTTTCACTGGTACTCCTTACGGGTTGTGGTTATTGATTAAGTGACTTCGTGTTACGTCTGATATTGTACGCCTGGTTATTACAACGCAGGTTGATTTCTAACCGTAACAGTAGGACATTAAAAGCACATCAGTGTGGGAAAAAATGTCAGAGAAAATCTCCAGGAGAAACTGGAATTTTGGGTCTTCGAAATGATGCAAAAAACCCACAGCTGACAGAATTGTTATTTTGTCCCTGTCCAATGGGTTGTTTTTAAAGTTATTGAACAGTTCAGTTAGGGATTCACTCTGCTCTTTAGCTGTGTTGACCAAATGAGACAAGTAATTCCACCTTATTAGAGCAGCTCTGGGGAAACGTTTCTTGATAATATCATACAGAACTTTGGTACGCTTTGCAGAGGTAGTAAAGAATTAAGCTAGACTGTTTAATGTAGCAAAAAAGGCCTTGTAGTCTTTGATACTGTTGCATGCTTGTGATAGTACTAAATTAAGTATGTCCACACAGCAGTGAGAACATTTAAAAAATGTTAAAATAGTACTAAAAATGATTGCAACTATTTTTTGGTTGTGTTTTGGAGGTCAAGGACAGATTTGATGGCCTTTTACAAGCATAAATTGTGCTGTTTGCAACTTGGGGCAAAAGCCAGCATGCAGTTCCGTTTTTCGTCCAGCAAATGGCCCCAGTGTACATCACATGTGCTGCTAATAGCAGGATTTCAATACATTTTCAAAAGATGTAACAGGCACAATGTGAGTGTATGCATCTTCTCCTCTCTGGTCCTAGCCTCTCCACACACACACGCGCACAGACACACATGCACACGCACACACACTAAAACACACATAGGTACAACATATGGGTCAAAGGTCAGATATTAAGTATTACGGGTCAGGTCAGATAAACAGCAGAAAGGCACAGCAGGCAGACAGGCTCACACACACTTATTCCCAGTCTCAGAGAAACTCATACATCTGATACACTCACAGTTTGTCTCACAATCACACACTTGCGTATACTATTCACAATGTCTCACACACTGACAAAGTCAGTTCTTGGAGAAGAGCCCTAGTTGTCACGATCCCGAAGCCGAATAAGCCTGAAGGGGACCCTAAGAGCTACCGTCCCATCTCTTTGCTCTGCATCCCCTTCAAGGTCCTTGAGCGTCTTATCTACGCCCGTGTCCAAACGATTGTCGACCCACTGCTCCCCCGGGAGCAGGCCGGGGTTCCGACGCGGGAGATCGACCGTAGACCAAGTCACTTTGTTGACCCAAGACATCGAGGACAGCTTCTCGGCCAAAAAGAAGGCTGGAGCCGTTTTTGTTGATCTGACGGCTGCCTACGACACCGTATGGCATCGCGGCCTCACCTGCAAGCTGCTCCGCCTGCTGCCGGACAGGCACATGGTCAGAATGATCATGGAGCTTGTCCGAAATCGCAGCTTCACCCTCACCACCGGTAGCGGACAGCGAGGTAGGTTACGACGCTCAAGAACGGGCGCCCCCAGGGATCGGTCCTGGCCCCCCTCCTCTATAACATCTACACCTATGACTTGCCTGACACAGTCTCACGGAAGTATGCCTATGCAGATGACCTCGCGTTGGTGTACTCTGCTGGAGACTGGCAGTCATTGGAGGGGACATTAGGCCAGGATATGAAGACACTAGTGGCATACCTCCAGAAATGGAGATTGAACCTCAGCGAGGCAAAGACGGTGTCGGCAGCCTTCCATCTTAACAACAAGGAGGCCAAACATGAGCTCCGAGTAAATATCGGCGGAATACCCCTGCCATGTTGCGCTGAGCCAACATACCTCGGCGTGACACTGGACAGGTCACTCACGTTTCGCCGACACCTCGCGTCACTGCGCAAGAAGCTAACATCTCGTGTGGCACTGATGAGGCGACTAGTCGGGTCAGGCTGGGGCGCCTGGAACTTCTGCAGCAATGCAGCGATCTTAATATCAGTGCGGCACGGTGGGTGGATTACACCTGGAGCATGGAGTGGGAGAAAAACACCTCTAGACTCCGTGACTTCATCCAGACGTCGGTTTTCCCCCCATCGGGGTGGACCTGCCCCGACTGGCATGGGTGAGGCTTAACCGCTTCCGGACCGGCGTCGGGCGTTTCTGCTCATCGATGCACAGATGGGGCTTGGCCTCCTGCGCAGCCTGCGAGTGTGGCGCAGAGGAACAAACCGCAGACCATGTCATGCTGGATTGCCCGATTTATCGGGCACCCAATGGGATCCATGGTCTGTCAGCTTTGGATGACGACACGGTGACATGGCTGCTGGAGGTGTGCCCCGAAATATAGCCTGGGTGAACCCCCCCTAGGCTTGAGGTGGTAAAGGATAGCCCCTCGGCCCCGAGCCTAGGGGAGCAGGAAAAGAATATACCCAAACGAAGAAGAAGAAGAAAGTCAGTTCTTTAAAAAAATTGCTTATGTGACCAACAAGTCATTGAAAACGTTAGGGAAAACAAATGTACAATTCTAGCAGATAATTTCACATACATTACACAAAGCAAGTATTAGCATTATTAGCAGTCCTATAAAATGTTTTTTTGTTAGTTTTTTGTTGGTTTTTAAAATTAGTTGATGACTTGCGAGCGGACAGAGTGGACAGAGCCCTGATTTTGATATATATTAGCAGTATTCCTCTCTGTCCCCCTCTCCCTCCCTCTACCTCCTATCTCTCTCTCTCTCTCTCTCTCTCTGTAGATCATGTTTGAGACATTCCACACCCCAGCAATGTACGTACATGCACATCCAGTCCATGCTGTCTTCCGTACACGTCCAGCTGAACCACTGGAATCGTCATGGCCTCAGGCAACAACATCACCAACAACATCCCAGTGCCCATCTACAAGGGCTATGCCCTGCCCCACACCATCCTGCTTTGTTTGTAGACTTGTCTAAGACACTGTTGATCATGGCATGTTGTTGAATAGGTTGTCTGATATAGGTTTGTCCTCAAAGGCTGTTATTGGTTTCACAATTATATTGGTTTCAGATCACAGTGTGTGCACATGGATGGAATAAACTCCTGAGGTCAACTGTAACTACAGGAGTACCGCAATGTTCCATTTTGGGACCATTGCTTTTTACCATTTATGTAAACGAGCTATGTGAACACATTGATGAAAAAGCTGATTTCTATGCAGGTGACACCATAATCTATTGTTCGGTCCTGACCATATCCGAGGCTCTACTCTAATTACAAAAGACCCTTAATATCATTCAAAACAACTTAATCAAGCTTAGACTTGTTCTTAATTCCGAGAAAACAAAGTTAATGTTTTTTTCAAAATCCAAAATTCAGCACCCCACACTGCCTCAAATACTGTAATCCATCCATCCATCCATTGTCTAAGCCGCTTATTCCTGGTCAGGGTCGCGGGGGGGCTGGAGCCTATCCCAGCATGCGTTCCGGGCGAGAGGCAGGAATACACCCTGGACAGGTCGCCAATCCATCGCAGGGCACACACACCATTCACTCACACACTCATACCTACGGGCAATTTAGACTCTCCAATTAGCCTAACGTGCATGTCTTTGGACTGTGGGAAGAAACCGGAGTACCCGGAGGAAACCCACGCGGACACGGGGAGAACATGCAAACTCCGCACAGAAAGGCCCCCGGCCTGGATTCGAACCCGAGACCTTCTTGCTGTGAGGCGACAGTGCTATCCACTGCACCACCGTGCCACCAAATACTGTAATTACAATGCAAAATAAAGCAATACAAGTTTTCCTCTTGCAAGTACCTGGGCTTTCATCTTGATGAATCATTGTCTTTTAAGCTCCATATCAGAGATCACAAAACCATATCCTATATTATGTTCCCATCACAAGAACTGAGTTTGGGAAGCATGCTTTCAGCTCTGCTGCTCCAGGCTCTTGGAACCTACTGCAGACAGATTTGAAGCTGACCTTTCTCATTGGAATTGATCATTTTAAAGATTACTTACCATGAAATGCTCCTGTTTTTAAAACTAAAGCTTTTTTAAGGGCATTCTGTCCCCCTCTTTTTAATTCTTGTGTGTTTTTACAATATTACTTTTATTGTGGCCTTCTTGGCCAGGGCTCACTTGAAAAGCAGATGCCAATCTCAACGCGACTACCCTTAAAGGATAAATAAAAAAATTAAATAGAACCTCAGACCACATTTACACCCTAAAACATCCAAATTAATAAAGGCCTGCTTCATGGACTTTAAAAAGGCATTTGATTCAATTTGCCATGAAGGATTATTATTTAAACTTCTTCTAAAGTGGTGTAGGGGGTAAAACACATATTATCAAATCAATATACAATGAAAACAAATGTGTTTTAAACAAGGGCGGAGTCCTACATTGATCAATATTAATATTAATCTGAGATGTTTGTCCTTCTACCAGGTTCTCCCATCCCAGGTTCTCCCATCGCTGCAGAGGAACTCTGAAGCTCTCTTAGAGTGGCCATTGGGTTCTTGGTCACCTCCCTGACCATGGCCCTTCTTGCCCGGTTACTGAGTTTGGCCAGACGGCCAGCTCTAAGAAGAGTTGTGGTGGTTCTTCTTCCATTTCACAATGATGGAGCCCACTGTTCTCCTGGGTGCTTTCAATGCTTTAGCAATGTTTTTATACCCTTCCCCAGATCTATGCCTCAACACAATTCTATCTCGGAGGTCTATGGAGAGTTCCTAGGACTTCATGGCTTGGTTTTTACTCTGACATGCACTGTCAACTGTGGGACCTTATATAGACAGGTGTGTGCCTTTCCAAATCATGTCCAATCAATTGAATTTACCACAGGTGGACTAGAATCAAGTTGTAGAAACATCTCAAGCAGTATCAGTGGAAACAAAATGCACCTCAGCTCACTTTTGGGTGTCATATCAAAGGGTGTGCACACTTGTGTACATATGATATTTTACATTTAGATTTTTTATAAATTAGCACAAATGTCTAAAAAGCAGTTTTCACTTTGTCATTATGGGCTATTTTGTGTCGAATTTTGAGACAAAAAATGAACTTAATCTACTGTAGAATAAGTCTGTAACGCAATGAAATGTGGAGAGGGTGAAAGGGGTGTGCAGACTTTCCGGCTTGACTGTATATATATATATATATATATAGAGAGAGAGAGAGAGAGAGAGAAATACTTTTTTAACTTTTGATGTTCCTTTATTACACACACGAGAATATTTACACCATTAAATACACACCCCACAGAATCAAATCAGCAGTTCAAAAGAAACAAAAAAACTAAACCAGCACAAACAAATCCCTCAATCCAAACACATCCCAATGCACCACAGTCTTTTAAATGTTCCCACATCATGCATAATTTTATAATATTCAAACTGGACCCTAAGGAGCACAGAGACATACCCCCTAAAAACCAACAGTGCATCGATGGACCCACAGCCCCAAAGTGTGTAATCCATATCGCCAGTTTCACCTGACCCTACAGGAAGTTCCTTAAAAGAGAAAATCACTCCTCACCACAAACACACATTTCAAAGCAGGGCTGGGTGTGACTCCACCCCCCCCCAAAAAAGCTAAACACTGGAACAAATTAAAAAAAGGAAATGCAATTTCTATTTATATCATATTTTTGTAATGTTTCATTCATTTATATGTTTAGTCATTTTAAGCATATTGTTTATTTTCTTTAAAATATTTTGTCTCATTGGAGAGTTCTCCCCTCTTTGATTTCTCTCTCCCTCATCCCAGATCACACAGTTTTACAGAAGAGTTATAATTAACCCAAAACCCAGGATAGAGGGGCTGAGTGAATGTGGTCTGGACGGTCATTGTGTCAGAGATGCTGTAGAAGGACAGAGTTCCTGCCCTGTGATCCAGATACACTCCTATTCTGGAGGAGGGGGGGACAGGGAGTTCAGTGATCTTATTATTGTGCCTGAAAGAGTAACTGGAAGGAGAGCAGATCAAACACCAGGACTTGTCATTACGTCCCAGACCACGGTCATCACCCACTCCTTTCCTGTGGATCTCTTTATATGAGACTGCTATATAAACCCCCCGCTCCCCACTCCACTCAGCCTCCCAGTAACAGCGCCCAGACAGACCCTCTCTGCACAGAACTTGGACCCTGAACTCAAATCTCTCTGGGTGGTCAGGATATGGCTGGATCTGTCCCACCCGTGTCACCCCTCTGTTCCCCCCAGACAGACAGAGTTTTCTATGCGCTGTGTTGGGGTCCAGTGTGAGCTGACAGGAATCTGATGGAGGAGAAGAAGGAGAGAAGAGAGCTCAGTGATCATAAGCATCACATTACATCTCTTACATATTTTACACACGTTTAAATTAAATATTTTCTTTCATTCACACATTTAGCTTATTTTTGTTTACATTTTTTAATTTTTTTATGTTTAAAATGATTTTCATTTAGTTTCAGTTACAGACTCACATTGTAAGAAGTCCTCTCTGGTCCTGGGCTCTAGAATATGGACTTCTTTCACTGTAGAGAGATCACAAGAAAGATGAGCTCCTAAAAATGCTCCTAAACTTTTTATCGTATTTCCTGGAGACATGGGAAGATACTTTAACCAATAAAATGCAGGTAAATGTAAACTGAGCTCATCCAGGGTTAATAACAATATAAAATGAAAGTGTGAGGAATATATCGTGCTGAGCACTGGAGGCTCAGTAGTTTTGGCAGTTTACTTTTAAACAGCAGTGACAGTTGGATCTGAGGGTTTGGAACTGTAACAATGTTGCTAATTTCCCTGGTTGCCATGGCGAGCAAACAGAGAGCAGGAAGAAGGAGGTGCAATGACCAGACCAGGAAACTCATACTGAGTTACCATTATCTTGGGCTGAAAATCAGTGTGGCAGGGAGCCATGAATGAATCCATGAAAAGCTTAATAGAGAGTATACAAAATAAGGTGCCATAGATTAAATACAGCACACTTATTAGCATCTGTGGTAGAAACGTGAAGCACGTCCCCAATCCCCAGAATTAAAAAATGTAGATTTTAATTTTAGAATGGGTGTCACCATATTGAAAATGCTGGCCTGCTGAGAGACATGGGCAGATTCTGTATAAATTAGCCCTTATACACACATTTAATCCACAGCTCAGGTGGACTGACACTGAATTTGGAAAAGCTGCTGGCCATTTATTATAGATGTTAATTTCCTAAAGGTTTAGAGGTTGACAAGATCTTCCAAATTGTCACTACAACATAATTAATTGTGATAATGTGCCCAGGTCCATGGGATGTGGGAATATTCTGGAAATAACGTTAAATAGTCAGTCTGATTTAGGAGGAGTTTCAGTGAAGTTGTACACATACAGATTTAATTTTTTCACCCCCTACCCTCCGTCTGTGTGAAGCTGGAGTCTGAGGCTCTTCCTCCGGTGTCCCCCATCCCAGCCACACTCGATGCTCTAAAACAGAGCAGGCCATCGTTTGCACTGGGTTTTTCTAAAACTGAAAACATTTACTGCACAGACAGATATATATATTATACTGAAATATATAGGTTATCAGTGTATTAAAGATGGTTTAGATATATTTTCGAACAATCAAGTTGTTTGCGCGCATAGACAGAAAGTAATGAAAGTCAGGCTACATATTTATTTCTGGTAAATTAGAAAAATCATAAAGATAAAACAATTGTTGTATTTTCCATACCTATATTTAATTACTTACAAGCATATACACTGTACCTCTTCCAAATCTTCCGCTTGATCGCGGAGGTCAATTTTTCTTAACACCTCGGCGGTGTGCGCAATGGCATCCTTTTTCGTGAACTTGTTAATTATCCTTCGTGTAATAGCCATGTTCGACTCCTTTTCAATCATACCATAGCCGATTTCCTGTCGTTCACTCAGTTTGTTCTTAAATCTCTCCAACTGATCGGCAGAGAGACTGTCCAGCACACCAAGAATAAGATCATAGACAGTTTTTTCCATACTGTATTAAAATCTCAGCTGCGTTTCATCTCAAAGACGTTGTCAGTGTACACCTGTGGGAGAAAAAATACTTCAGGTGAAGTGACTCAACCCAGTGAAAATCACAGAGGTGGGACGGGCCCTTGGGTGGCTGCTCATATGCAGGGGCATGGCAATTGGGCTATAGCCCCGGACCATTATTGGCAAATTAATTCTTTTTTTTTTGTATATTATTGACTGTGTTTGACATTAATTACTGATACGACCATGAACACTGCACTGCAAGTGTTAAATGTAGCCCAACTCCCCCTACATTTCACTTTGTTGCAAGTGCTTAATGTCATTAGACATCAGCAAGAAATATAATATATGTTAGATTCCATAAAATAAATATTCCTGTTAGAATTTGGACAAAAATCTATGACAGTGTCATCCAGCCTACTGTGATATATGGTTGTGAAATATGGGCTCCACTCAGTGAGAAAGACTACACTAGATGGGAAAAACATGCGGCTGAAATTCTGCATGCAGAATTCTGTAAAAGCATATTACAACTACATAGGAATACCCCAAATAATGCATGCAGGTCTGAATTAGGCAGATATCCAATTCTTATTCAAATCCCAAAAATAACACAACATTTTATAGAACACCTAAAAATAACCCCAAACAATTATTTACAGTACACGGCTCTACAAACCCAAGAGCTCAGCCCAGAAAAGTGTCCCCTCAGGCAGCTGGTCCTGAAACTCACTACATTAACATATACCAACACAAACAAGCTTCAGGGCAGCACTGCTTCACAACCAATTAGAGTCAACCAAATGATTAAACAAACCAAAATCACCTGTTTGTAACATTGGAACAAGAGTACAAAATCACAAAATAAACAGAATTGCTACCGGACCCTAAATGGAGAATACACACTGGCAGAGTATCTCTTCTCTGTCAGAGATACAAAGCAGAGACAGCTCCTGACCAAGTATAGGCTCAGTGACCACACGTTAGCAATTGAAAAAGGAAGACATAAAAAAATCATGGCTACCAAAAGAACGTATTTGTGGTCACTGTGAGACAGGAGAGGTAGAGACGGAGATGCGGAGAGAGAGAAAGAGAGAGAGAGAGAGAGGGGGGGAATTCAGAATTGAGAAAAAACATGGAAAACGTTGACATAATCATCCTTCAGGAAACATGGTGTAAATCAGATGCAGTCACTCCGTGTCCTTCAGGCTACCATGAGATCATCATTTCATCTGTAAAACACACTACAGTTACACGGGAAAGAGATTCAAGGGGTATTATAATTTGGTAAGAATCAGAATTTGGAAATTACATCTCAGCAATGAAATCAGATAATTTGCATATTTGGTTAAGAATGAAGGAGATCATTAACTCATCTAAAGACATATTTGTATGTGCTTCATATGTCCACCCCAGTGGTTCTCCTTATTACAAAGAGCAGATCCTCTCCAGTCTCCACAATGAGATCAGCCAATTCCAGGCCCAGGGGAGTGTGCTGATCTGTGGGGACCTGAATGCACAAACAGGCTCCCTGCCTGACTATACCTCTGACAAAGGCAACACTCATATATTCGGTCAGAAATATCCTAAAAACATAGTTGCCTTTCCCAGAAATAGCCGTGACCTCCAAATCAATAAAAATGGGAAACATCTCACAGAGCTGGGTAAGAGGGGACTCTCTTGGACAGTACACCTATAGTTGATCTCTTGGCGGTAGAATTGTTGACTATCTGATCACAGATTTGGATCCATTCTCTTTCAGAGCATTCACAGTCAAGCCAGTAACACATCTGTCAGATCATCTGCCAAATTACTGTGCATCTAAAATGGCAGAAACAGCTAACACATATACACAGCCCAGTAAGCTGTATAACATCAGGATATGTTACAGATGAGCCCAAAAGAGCAGAGAGGAATATCAAAGAGCAATTTGTGAACCTAAAATTCAGTCACTTTTAAACAGTTTTCTTATTAACAGAAAGAAAGAGTAAATCTGGCCGGGGAGAACATAAATGACATATTTGACAATTTGGCATAAATAGCCAATCTGCAATCATCAAAAACAAAAACAAAAAGACAAGAAAACAAAAAATGGTTTGATTATTATAAATGAATAATATGGAATCCACCATTAAAGAATATCAAAATCCATTAGACTACCCAATTACAGAAAAATCATTAACTGAAAAACTTCAGGACTTGCTGCCCAAAAAGGCATGTGGAGCTGATGGCATCCTGAATGAAATGCTCAAAAATGCTGATAACAAATTTAGCTTGGCCATACAAAAACTGTTCAATATTTCCCTGACATCTGGAACAAAGGAATCATGGTGCCCATATTCAAGATTTTAGATTTTCTCCCATTTTCTCCCAATTTAGTAGCCAATTACACCTGCTATATTATGTCAATCACCCCCCCAATAATGTGAGTTCACTGCCGTAGTCCTGCGACTACAGGGCCACTCTTATGCGCAGTGAACGTCCTGTCGGCTTCCTTCCCCCCTCCTTGGGGCGGACAGCCAATCGCCGACCCCTGGTAGCACTCTCGGCCAGAGTCGACTCTGGCGGGATGGGGAATCGAACCCCGGTCTCCATGGCCAGTGTCGAACGTTGTAACCACTGGACCATGCGGGAGGTCCAAGTAGAGACAAATTTGACCCTAACAATTACCGAGGCATCTGTGTAAGCAATAACCTGAGGAAGGTATTCTGTTGTATCATAAACACAAGAGTTATAAACTTCCTTATTGAGCACAATGTCTTGAGTAAAAGTCTAATTGGATTCTTATCAAATTACAGAAAATCTGATCATATTTTCACCCTTCACACCCTAATTGGCAAGCATGTTATCTAAAACAAAACCCCAATTTTTGCCTGCTTTGTAGATTTCCAAAAGCCGCTTGATTCTATTTGGCATGAAGGTCTATTCTTTAAACTTATTGAAAGTGGTATAGGGGGAAAAACATGACGTAATAAAATCTATGTATACAGATAATAAATGGGCAATTAAAATTGGAGTCAAACAAACAGAATACTTCACTCAAGGGCTTGGTGTGAGGCAGGGCTGCTCGATTTCACCAACCCTCTTCAATATTCATATTAACGAATTGGTAAAAGTACTAGAACAATTTGCAGCACCTGGTCTCACTCTTTATGACTCTGAAATTAAATTCCTACTTTATGCAGATGGCCTGGTTCTGCTGTCACCAACAAAAGAGGGTCCACAGCAGAACCTTGATCTGTTACAACAGTTCTGGGCCCTGTCCACTAACCCCCAAAAGACTAAAACACTAATATTTCAAAAAGGGCCCAGATGTCAGGGAAACAAATAGAACTTCACCCTAGGAACAATTAAAAGTAAGCAAACAACCAACTACCCATACCTAGGGTTGAAAATCAATTCCACTGGAAATTTCAGCTTGGCCATTAAGGAACTGAAGGAGAAAGCAAGAAGGGCTTTCTATGCCATTAAAAAATCTATTCATTTTGACATCCCAATTAGGATCTGGCCCACAATATTCCAATCAGTCATTGAACCCATTGCACTGTATGGCAGCAAGGTGTGGGGTCCACTCACAAAACATGAATTTGGAAAATGGGACAAAAATCCAATTGAAACCCTGCAAGCAGAGTTCTGTAAAGGCATCCTTCGGGTGCAGAGGAAAATGCCTAACAATGCATGCAGGGCAGAATTAGGCCAATATCTTTTATCGATTCACATTGAAAAAAGAGCCATACAATTTTGGAAACACCTAAAAATTGGCCATAGAGAAGGGTTGCTACAGGCAGACCTGGCTGCCTAGAGAGGACAGTGTGCTCTCACTACAGTCAGGGTGAGGTGGAGACAGACCTGCACTTTTTAACCAACTGTGACAAATACATGACCCAAAATTTCTACATCTCAAACACCACCAACTGCTTCCTTATCTATTAGGGGAAAAGATGGAATGTGCAAAATTGGCAGCACAATATCTAGCCACCTGCCACAAATTGAGGTACAAGGAATGACTGCTCATAGCTTGTAATGGGTTAATTCATGTCATATTGTGTTATGTCTAAAAATGTATACCTTTCTGTGTCTTGTGTAAATCTGTTGATGTGTTATGTGAGAGAGAGAGAGAGAGAGAGAGAGAGAGAGAGAGAGAGAGAGAGAGAGAGAGAGAGAGAGGGAAACAGAGAGAGAGAGAGAGAGAGAGAGAGAGAGAGAGAGAGAGAGAGAGAGAGAGTGCAGATCAGACCTTGCCAAAGAATAACCAAACTCCAGCTTCAGTGCAAAGGAATGAAAAAAGGTGATAATAAAAGATATAACACGCACACCCAAGGAACCACCAAAAACAAAAGAAGAAAACTCTTCTCTTCTCCCAAAATCACATAACTACCTCTAGGGGATGTAAGATGCTAACCCTGATTAGATGAAGTTCGTTCACGGAGGCATTTTATTTGTCATTTGAAGTGCACGTCATGTCCATGACGATGGAATTGACCACGTACCTAGCAAGGTTGTCGTATTTCATAACCCCCTTATTATACCCCAAAATAATATAGCATAATCATTCTCGTTCTCGACTGCGAATTGCTGAAATTGCGACACACATTTCGGTGGACACCGGTGTAGCGCCTGCTAACTTACTTGCACTCTGCAGAAACGTGAAGCGGGCCACAATAAGACAACAAGGTTTTCAGTTTGTGGTTTCGATTTGCGAACTTCTCTTACCGAAATAAAAGGTCTCTCCTGTCCCGTTGTCCTGCTTTAGAACTCTTGGATCCTCATAGGCTAGAAAAGCCACACATACAGACAAGCGTAAGGTCATTATTTTAAATCACTTAGAACATCGTGGGAGATCCCCTGCTTAACACCAAACACTAGTAGTTACCCGAGAAACGGAGAGCTCAGAAAAAGCACATTCTTACGCTCGCAAGCTCTTTTATGCACAAGACTAATCGAAACCAGCGTGAGCATAACCTCATGTATTTACTGCGCCTGGGATTTTTTTGCGAGCTATCATGGTCCCAATAAACAGACAATAAAAACATCTTACCCTTATGTACTGTTCCAGTCAAATTTGACCAGTTTTGACGTTTGAGAGAAGTAAAAACCTCCTAAATGACATTCTTTTAGCCTGAAATTGTATGACTTTTCCTACAGTGACCCATAATGTACAAAAATGGAAATATTTCCAAATTGTATATTTCTGAACAGCTGCTACACATATTTGTACATAGAAGCTGTTCTGGGTCAAATTTGACCTGTATTTATATTAATTAATTTTAGTTTCACCAGAGGGGATCTGAAAAAGGAAAAGGGTGTGTCATGGTTGTTTCCCTGACTTACCACCTGAGGGCGGTGCTGCGCCTTTCTCCTGGTGGGAGGGGCAGATTGATTCAATCACCATTTCCTCCCTATTTAAACCCCAGCTGTTTTTTGGTTCTTTGCGAAATCGTAAGCCATCATTACGATTTAGCCAGTAAGGTGGTAGCGTCTTTCTAAAGATACTACTAAAAGCACTTACTTTAGGATCAAGAATCTCATTTAGTAAATGTAGGATCTCTTTTATGTTACCTGATTTAGGAAACTTACTCGCTCCTCCTGAGTTGGTTTGTGTTCGGTTAGGCAGTCTGTGGACTGTGTTTCGGGTTTCATTTTCTTCGCTGGTTATTTGGCTCTTCTAGCCGTTTATCCTTTCGTTCAGACACTCGGTGTCGGTGGTTAATTTATTCGTTTGTTTGTGTCTTTGTAGCACTCAATCACCCGTTGGGTGATATTTTCTGTTTTCCCCTTTTTGTTATTGTGTCTCCTATTCTCTGTTATTCAGAGCTTGTGGTTAGGCTGTAGGCTTACAGTTTAACTTATCGATACCTCCGGGGTTCTGCGATTGGCTCCAATCACTAAACCCACCATCACAGTACGATTTCGCCATGAACACGGCGTCAGCTGATCCTCGTGGTATCGAACAAATAGCAGAGTTGCAAAGCAGAGAATTAGAGAGACAGAGAACGACCATTGAAATTGTATTAAAACAACAAAGAGTCATGCAGGATAACCAGGCTAGTGTAGTCTCTTCCATTCAAAGATTGGTCGACGGTCGTCCCCAAACTGCGGTGGGATTCGCCGGTCCTAATCCGGTCGTCACTCCTCGTTTGGGCACACCTGTGGGAGAGGGATTACGAGAGGCAAGATTCAGCTCCTCCTCGCTTTAGCGGCGAGTCCGGTAAATGTCGGGGTTTTTAGCACAGTGCCAAATTGTATTTCAGACTCAGCCCTCTAGATATAGCTCAGAGGAGTCGCGAGTGGCACTCGTGTTATCATTGTTATCGGGGGCAGCCCTCGAGTGGGCAGTACCTCTTATTCGCTCTCAAGCACCGGTATTGACAGACTCTCTGGGGCTAATGAATAGAATGGAGTTGGTTTTTGACCACGAGCTTCACGACAGCGAGTCTGCTTCTAAATTGACGCGCATGCGCCAGGGTAACCAAAGCGTGGCGGAATTCTCTATTTCGCCCGTACTCTCGCGGGAGTTACAGGTTGGCCTGAGAATCCTCTCATGACGTTTTTACTAACGCGCTATCAGATCCGGTGAGAGACGCTCTAGCTACGATTGGCATACCCGATTCACTAGATGAACTATTTACCACTGCTATACGGATCGATAATCGTATTAGGAACGCCAGCGAGAGAGGAGGAACAGGGAGCTCCTGGTGCCTACGAAAGGGTTCTTACCTCTGTTTCCTAAGCGCTTGGGCAAAGCAGACGAACCCATGGAGGTAGACAGTGCTAGTTTTTCGGGCCCCGGCCAGAGGGGATGTGAACGCTTGTCGGTACTGTCGACGGACGGGTCACGTTATTCAAGATTGTCCCAAACTGAAGGGAACGAATAGCCTCACTATCGGACCGGAAGCCGGTAGTGAGACATCAGTCCTCTTTCTTCCAACCTTCATTCCAGTCGAGCTAGCCTGGAGGAGACAAAACATTAGAATAAACGCTTTTCTTGATTCAGGGGCGGTTGATTGTTTTGTGGACTCCGGGTGGGCCAAAAGAATTCAATTACCTGTTCGGGCTCTTTCACAATCCGGTGTTACCGCTCTTGACGGTCGTCCTCTAGGTTCCGGTCGCATTAAGGAATCCACGGAGACTGTAATCATGCGGATCGTGGTACGGTGAACACACAGAACAAATAAAGTTTTTTTTGGTCGATTCTCCCTACACTCCCATTAGTTCTCGGACACTCCTGGTTGATAAAACATAAACCACAGGTGAACTGGGGCAGTCATAAAAACCCTATTGTTCAATGGGGATCAATGCTCACTTGGTGCTTACCGTTTATTCCGTCGCCGTCCGGTTTCGGTCGGTCTAAAAGTCCCGAGACTGACTCGGAGACCGACGAATCAGCTCACTGTTCACCAAAACATACTCCCTCCTCCGTACACTCCAATGAGACGGAGAAAGAACTTGAATGGGATCCACAGTGTGATTGGGGAGTTCCACTGGAGGAGTCCACGGCCGAGGAGATTAGTGACCTAGAATCCTTATCTTTTGATTCTTTGGAGGCAGATATGCCATCTACGGACACTGAACCTAATCCGTCGCGAGTTCCTAAACGATCGGTTAGTCACTCCAGTTCCGATTCCCATAAAAAATTCCGACCTGACATCATTGAGGCCAAGTTCCCTAAAAATCAGGAGGGGATGGAACTCATGAGTGCGGATTTTTATCCGCTACCCCCCGGCATTCCTAAAACTTATTCGGATCTTAGCGAGGTGTTTAGTAAGCAAAGGGCTACTAAGCTACCCCGCACCGACCTTATGACTGCGCTTATTGAGCTTCACCCAGGCACAGTTCCTCCACGTGGAGCCCTATATTCTCTATCTGTACCTGAGAGTGCGGCTATGAAAAAATACATTTCTGAATCCCTAACTAACGGTTTTATCAGGCCATCCACGTCTCCTGCTGGGGCGGGGTTCTTTTTTGTCGGTAAAAAGGACGGGGGATTACGACCTTGTATCGACTACAGAGGGTTAAATAATATAACCATTAAGAATCGATACCCCCTTCCCCTTATGAACTCCGCGTTTGAACGTCTCCAAGGAGCGTCAATTTTTTCCAAATTGGACCTTCGCAACGCATATAATTTGGTTCGCATCCGACAGGGTGATGAGTGGAAAACAGCGTTTAATACGCACAATGGTCATTATGAATACCTGGTTATGCCATTTGGCCTCACGTGCGCGCCGGCTGTCTTCCAGGCGCTTGTTAATGACGTACTCAGGAGATGTTGGAGAAATCGGTTTTCGTTTATCTTGACGACATTTTGATTTTCTCCAATTCTCTCTCTGAGCACGTGAAACACGCTAGACAGGTGCTAAAATGCTTGTTAGATGCACAACTATTCGTAAAAGCAGAAAAATGTGTGTTTCACGTACCTTCAGTTTCCTTCCTAGGATTCATTGTCGCAGAGGGCAGGATCCAAATGGACCCCAATAAAGTGACTGCAGTCAGGGATTGGCCTGCTCGGTCTCTGTTAAACAGGTGCAGCGTTTTTTGGGGTTTGCTAATTTTTATAGACGGTTTATCCATAATTTTAGTTCAGTGGTCGCGCCCATCACGGCGCTTACAAAAAAAACAGTTCCTTCTCGGTTCCAATGGTCCCCTAAAGCGGAGGCGACCTTCGCTGAACTAAAAAGAAGATTCTGTTCTGAACCCATTTTAATTTCTCCCAATCCTTCGTTACCTTCATTGTAGAGGTTGACGCCTCTGAGCTAGGGGTAGGGGCGATTCTGTCCCAGCGGTCGGCCATGGACCAAAAGGTTCATCCGTGCGCAGATTTCTCTCGGAGCCTTCGCCTGCCGAGAGGAATTACAATGTAGGAGATCGGGAGTTATTAGCGGTTAAAAATGGCGCTGGAGGAATGGCGTCATTGGCTTGAGGGGGCGAAACATCCCTTTACGGTCTGGACGGATCATAAAAATTTAGAATACATCCAGGGGCTCAACGTCGAATTCGCGGCAAGCTCGTTGGGCATTATTCTTTACTAGGTTTAATTTTTGTTGACTTACCGTCCTGGTTCTAAAAATATTAAGCCTGACGCCCTGTCGCGCTTGTACGATGGGTCCCGAACTGGATCATCCGTCCACACCCATTATTCCTACCGCACAGATTTTATCTCCCAGTGTTATGGGAGATAGAAAGGGTGGTGCATGAGGCTCAACGCCTTGAGCCGGATCCTGGTGGGGGTCCTCGGGGTGCCTCTCTTCGTTCCCTCAGGAGCTCGCGCCCAGGTACTGCAGTGGGGTCACTCCTCCCGGCTCACTGGTCACCCAGGCGTACACCGTACGCACGATTTCCTGCAGACGGTTCTGGTGGCGGGGTATGGAGGGGACGCAAGGGAGTTTGTTGCTGCCTGTAGCATTTGTGCCCGCAATAAGGTGTCACAACTGGCACCGTCAGGATTACTGCGGCCTTTACCGGTTCCTCATCGACCCTGGAGTCATATCGCTTTAGACTTTCACACCGGCTTGCCCAGCTCAAATGGTCATACTGTCATTTTGGTTATAGTTGACAGATTTTCCAAGGCTGCCCACTTCATTGCGCTTTCCAAGTTGCCGTCTGCGCTCGAGACGGCACGCCTTATGATGGACCATGTCTTTCGCCTTCACGGCTTGCCGTCAAAGACGTTGTATCCGATCGGGTCCTCAGTTTTGCGTCCAGATTCTGGCGGGCGTTTTGTTCACTGTTGGGGGCGTCTGTGAGTCTGTCGTCAGGGTTTCACCCACAGACCAATGGACAGACGGAACGCACTAACCAAACTATGGAGAATACGCTCCGCTGTCTTGCTTCCGCCAATCCATCGTCATGGAGTCGGCACCTGGCCTGGGCGGAGTACGCTCATAACACCCTGCGCAACGCTTCGTCGGGTCTCTCTCCATTCGAGGCTCTGTTTGGGTTTCAGCCTCCTCTATTTCCGGCGATGGAGGGTGACGCGGGGTACCTTCCGCTGCAGCCTTTGCGCGACGTTGTCGTGTCACCTGGCGGAGGGTTAGGCGGCTCTAATACGTGCAGTGGATTGCCAAGGAGTTTGCCAATCGCCGTCGGCGGGCAGCCCCATCATATAGGGTCAACGGGTTTGGTTATCTACTCGAGATCTGCCGTTACGGGTAGAGTCTCGGAAACTTCGCTCCGCTATATTGGGCCTTTTAAAATCCTCCGTAAGGTTAACCCTGTCACTGTGCAATTACAGCTCCCACAATCCATGATACATCCCACGTTCCACGTATCCCGCATTAAACCATTACTCATGAGCGCCTTAGCGCCTCCAGAAGCGCCGCCGCCGCCTCAGATCATTGGGGGTGGTCCCGCTTACACGGTGCGGAGTATTGGGGTCCTGTCATGGTTGTTTCCCTGACTTACCACCTGAGGGCGGTGCTGCGCCTTTCTCCTGGTGGGAGGGGCAGATTGATTCAATCACCATTTCCTCCCTATTTAAACCCCAGCTGTTTTTTAAAGTTCTTTGCGAAATCGTAAGCCATCATTACGATTTAGCCAGTAAGGTGGTAGCGTCTTTCTAAAGATACTACTAAAAGCACTTACTTTAGGATCAAGAATCTCATTTAGTAAATGTAGGATCTCTTTTATGTTACCTGATTTAGGAAACTTACTCGCTCCTCCTGAGTTGGTTTGTGTTCCGGTTAGGCAGTCTGTGGACTGTGTTTCGGGTTTCATTTTCTTCGCTGGTTATTTGGCTCTTCTAGCCGTTTATCCTTTCGTTCAGACACTCGGTGTCGGTGGTTAATTTATTCGTTTGTTTGTGTCTTTGTAGCACTCAATCACCCGTTGGGTGATATTTTCTGTTTTCCCCTTTTTGTTATTGTGTCTCCTATTCTCTGTTATTCAGAGCTTGTGGTTAGGCTGTAGGCTTACAGTTTAACTTATCGATACCTCCGGGGTTCTGCGATTGGCTCCAATCACTAAACCCACCATCACAGTACGATTTCGCCATGAACACGGCGTCAGCTGATCCTCGTGGTATCGAACAAATAGCAGAGTTGCAAAGCAGAGAATTAGAGAGACAGAGAACGACCATTGAAATTGTATTAAAACAACAAAGAGTCATGCAGGATAACCAGGCTAGTGTAGTCTCTTCCATTCAAAGATTGGTCGACGGTCGTCCCCAAACTGCGGTGGGGATTCGCGGTCCTAATCCGGTCGTCACTCCTCGTTTGGGCACACCTGTGGGAGAGGGATTACGAGAGGCAAAGATTCAGCTCCCTCCTCGTTTTAGCGGCGAGTCCGGTAAATGTCGGGGGTTTTTAGCACAGTGCCAAATTGTATTTCAGACTCAGCCCTCTAGATATAGCTCAGAGGAGTCAGCAGTGGCACTCGTGTTATCATTGTTATCGGGGCAGCCCTCGAGTGGGCAGTACCTCTTATTCGCTCTCAAGCACCGGTATTGACAGACTCTCTGGGGCTAATGAATAGAATGGAGTTGGTTTTTGACCACGAGCTTCACGACAGCGAGTCTGCTTCTAAATTGACGCGCATGCGCCAGGGTAACCAAAGCGTGGCGGAATTCTCTATTTCGTTCCGTACTCTCGCGGGAGTTACAGGTTGGCCTGAGAATCCTCTCATGACGTTTTTTACTAACGCGCTATCAGATCCGGTGAGAGACGCTCTAGCTACGATTGGCATACCCGATTCACTAGATGAACTATTTACCACTGCTATACGGATCGATAATCGTATTAGGGAACGCCAGCGAGAGAGGAGGAACAGGGAGCTCCTGGTGCCTACGAAAGGGTTCTTACCTCTGTTTCCTAAGCGCTTGGGCAAAGCAGACGAACCCATGGAGGTAGACAGTGCTAGTTTTCGGGCCCCGGCCAGAGGGGATGTGAACGTTTGTCGGTACTGTCGACGGACGGGTCACGTTATTCAAGATTGTCCCAAACTGAAGGGAAACGAATAGCCTCACTATCGGACCGGAAGCCGGTAGTGAGACATCAGTCCTCTTTCTTCCGAACCTTCATTCCAGTCGAGCTAGCCTGGAGGAGACAAAACATTAGAATAAACGCTTTTCTTGATTCAGGGGCGGTTGATTGTTTTGTGGACTCCGGGTGGGCCAAAAGAATTCAATTACCTGTTCGGGCTCTTTCACAATCCGGTGTTACCGCTCTTGACGGTCGTCCTCTAGGTTCCGGTCGCATTAAGGAATCCACGGAGACTGTAATCATGCGGATCGTGTACGGTGAACACACAGAACAAATAAAGTTTTTTTTGGTCGATTCTCCTACGTACCCATTAGTTCTCGGACACTCCTGGTTGATAAAACATAAACCACAGGTGAACTGGGGCAGTCATAAAAACCCTATTGTTCAATGGGGGATCAATGCTCACTTGGGTGCTTACCGTTTATTCCGTCGTCGTCCGGTTTCGGGTCGGTCTAAAAGTCCCGAGACTGACTCGAGACCGACGAATCAGCTCACTGTTCACCAAAACATACTCCCTCCCTCCGTACACTCCAATGAGACGGAGAAAGAACTTGAATGGGATCCACAGTGTGATTGGGGAGTTCCACTGGAGGAGTCCACGGCCGAGGAGATTAGTGACCTAGAATCCTTATCTTTTGATTCTTTGGAGGCAGATATGCCATCTACGGACACTGAACCTAATCCGTCACGAGTTCCTAAACGATCGGTTAGTCACTCCAGTTCCGATTCCCATAAAAATTCCGACCTGACATCATTGAGGCCAAGTTCCCTAAAATCAGGAGGGGATGGAACTCATGAGTGCGGATTTTTATCCGCTACCCCGGCATTCCTAAAACTTATTCGGATCTTAGCGAGGTGTTTAGTAAGCAAAGGGCTACTAAGCTACCCCCGCACCGACCTTATGACTGCGCTATTGAGCTTCACCCAGGCACAGTTCCTCCACGTGGAGCCCTATATTCTCTATCTGTACCTGAGAGTGCGGCTATGAAAAATACATTTCTGAATCCCTAACTAACGGTTTTATCAGGCCATCCACGTCTCCTGCTGGGCGGGGTTCTTTTTTGTCGGTAAAAGGACGGGGATTACGACCTTGTATCGACTACAGAGGGTTAAATAATATAACCATTAAGAATCGATACCCCTTCCCCTTATGAACTCCGCGTTTGAACGTCCAAGGAGCGTCAATTTTTCCAAATTGGACCTTCGCAACGCATATAATTTGGTTCGCATCCGACAGGGTGATGAGTGGAAAACAGCGTTTAATACGCACAATGGTCATTATGAATACCTGGTTATGCCATTTGGCCTCACGTGCGCGCGCCGGCTGTCTTCCAGGCGCTTGTTAATGACGTACTCAGGAGATGTTGGAGAAATCGGTTTTCGTTTATCTTGACGACATTTTGATTTTCTCCAATTCTCTCTCTGAGCACGTGAAACACGCAGACAGGTGCTAAAATGCTTGTTAGATGCACAACTATTCGTAAAAGCAGAAAAATGTGTGTTTCACGTACCTTCAGTTTCCTTCCTAGGATTCATTGTCGCAGAGGGCAGGATCCAAATGGACCCCAATAAAGTGACTGCAGTCAGGGATTGGCCTGCTCCGGTCTCTGTTAAACAGGTGCAGCGTTTTTTGGGGTTTGCTAATTTTTATAGACGGTTTATCCGCAATTTTAGTTCAGTGGTCGCGCCCATCACGGCGCTTACAAAAAAAACAGTTCCTTCTCGGTTCCAATGGTCCCCTAAAGCGGAGGCGGCCTTCGCTGAACTAAAAAGAAGATTCTGTTCTGAACCCATTTTAATTTCTCCCAATCCTTCGTTACCTTTCATTGTAGAGGTTGACGCCTCTGAGCTAGGGGTAGGGGCGATTCTGTCCCAGCGGTCGGCCATGGACCAAAAGGTTCATCCGTGCGCGTATTTCTCTCGGAGCCTTTCGCCTGCCGAGAGGAATTACAATGTAGGAGATCGGGAGTTATTAGCGGTTAAAATGGCGCTGGAGGAATGGCGTCATTGGCTTGAGGGGCGGAACATCCCTTTACGGTCTGGACGGATCATAAAAATTTAGAATACATCCAGGGGGCTCAACGTCGGAATTCGCGGCAAGCTCGTTGGGCATTATTCTTTACTAGGTTTAATTTTTTGTTGACTTACCGTCCTGGTTCTAAAAATATTAAGCCTGACGCCCTGTCGCGCTTGTACGATGGGTCCGAACTGGATCATCCGTCCACACCCATTATTCCCACCGCACAGATTTTATCTCCAGTGTTATGGGAGATAGAAAGGGTGGTGCATGAGGCTCAACGCCTTGAGCCGGATCCTGGTGGGGGTCCTCGGGGGTGCCTCTTCGTTCCCTCAGGAGCTCGCGCCCAGGTACTGCAGTGGGGTCACTCCTCCCGGCTCACTGGTCACCCAGGCGTACACCGTACGCACGATTTCCTGGGTAGACGGTTCTGGTGGCGGGGTATGGAGAGGGACGTGCGGGAGTTTGTTGCTGCCTGTAGCATTTGTGCCCGCAATAAGGTGTCACAACTGGCACCGTCAGGATTACTGCGGCCTTTACCGGTTCCTCATCGACCCTGGAGTCATATCGCTTTAGACTTCGTCACCGGCTTGCCCAGCTCAAATGGTCATACTGTCATTTTGGTTATAGTTGACAGATTTTCCAAGGCTGCCCACTTCATTGCGCTTTCCAAGTTGCCGTCTGCGCTCGAGACGGCACGTCTTATGATGGACCATGTCTTTCGCCTTCACGGCTTGCCGCAAGACGTTGTATCCGATCGGGGTCCTCAGTTTGCGTCCAGATTCTGGCGGGCGTTTTGTTCACTGTTGGGGGCGTCTGTGAGTCTGTCGTCAGGGTTTCACCCACAGACCAATGGACAGACGGAACGCACTAACCAAACTATGGAGAATACGCTCCGCTGTCTTGCTTCCGCCAATCCATCGTCATGGAGTCGGCACCTGGCCTGGGCGGAGTACGCTCATAACACCCTGCGCAACGCTTCGTCGGGTCTCTCTCCATTCGAGGCTCTGTTTGGGTTTCAGCCTCCTCTATTTCCGGCGATGGAGGGTGACGCGGGGGTACCTTCCGCTGCAGCCTTTGCGCGACGTTGTCGTGTCACCTGGCGGAGGGTTAGGGCGGCTCTAATACGTGCAGTGGATTGCCAAAAGGAGTTTGCCAATCGCCGTCGGCGGGCAGCCCCATCATATAGGGTGGGTCAACGGGTTTGGTTATCTACTCGAGATCTGCCGTTACGGGTAGAGTCTCGGAAACTCGCTCCGCGCTATATTGGGCCTTTTAAAATCCTCCGTAAGGTTAACCCTGTCACTGTGCAATTACAGCTCCCACAATCCATGCGGATACATCCCACGTTCCACGTATCCCGCATTAAACCATTACTCATGAGCGCCTTAGCGCCTCCAGAAGTACCGCCGCCGCCGCCTCGTATCATTGGGGGTGGTCCCGCTTACACGGTACGGAGTATTGTGGCTTCACGGCGTGTAGGCAGGGGAACTCAGTTCCTGGTTGACTGGGAGGGTTACGGTCCTGAGGAGCGCAGTTGGGTTCCGTCCCGTCACATCTTGGATCCTTCTTTGATCCAAGATTTTCACCGGCGTGGTTCTGAAGGGTCGTCAGGAGTCGGCCCTTAAGGGGGGGGTCCTGTCATGGTTGTTTCCCTGACCTACCACCTGAGGGCGGTGCTGCGCCTTTCTCCTGGTGGGAGGGGCAGATTGATTCAATCACCATTTCCTCCCTATTTAAACCCCAGCTGTTTTTCGGTTCTTTGCGAAATCGTAAGCCATCATTACGATTTAGCCGGTAAGGTGGTAGCGTCTTTCTAAAGATACTACTAAAAGCACTTACTTTAGGATCAAGAATCTCATTTAGTAAATGTAGTATCTCTTTTATGTTACCTGATTTAGGAAACTTACTCGCTCCTCCTGAGTTGGTTTGTGTTCCGGTTAGGCAGTCTGTGGACTGTGTTTCGGGTTTCATTTTCTTCGCTGGTTATTTGGCTCTTCTAGCCATTTATCCTTTCGTTCAGACACTCGGTGTCGGTGGTTCATTTATTCGTTTGTTTGTGTCTTTGTAGCACTCAGTCACCCGTTGGGTGATATTTTCTGTTTTCCCCTTTTTGTTATTGTTTCTCCTATTCTCTGTTATTCAGAGCTTGTGGTTATGCTGTAGGCTTACAGTTTAACTTATCGATACCCCCGGGGTTCTGCGATTGGCTCCAATCACTAAACCCACCATCACAGGGTGGTTATGGGGAATCTTGAAACAGTGAATCTGTACATTAGCATGTCTGTGTATTTCCTTCATTAGGACAGAGTTCAAGGGGGACCTTGACACTGCCATGAGAACTGCCCATGTTCCCACCAAGGCAGGCTCCTGTAGGCCTTTGATGTGTCATGGGGGAATCTCGAAACAGTGAAGGACTAAAACTTTGCATAAGCATGATCATATGGTGCACATAGGGAACAGAGGTCACAAGGTGCTTCGACGCTGTCACAAGATCTGCACCTGCCCATTCGTTTCCAGGCAACCAACATGAGCAAGCAGACAAGGGCCACACATTCAACGTTTCCTGCTACTGTCCCGATTGCAAAGACTAATGTTTGTTTTGTAATTTTGTTTGTTGTTTTATTTGTTGGGTAAGATATCAATGTTGTATTGATAGTGTAGCTTGATAGAGTAGTCGTGAGAATGATGTTGTACGAGTGATGTAGCAGTGATGGCAGTAGCAGTGAGGGCATATATAATGTTGCAGTGAGGGCAGTGTTGATTGTTTATTATAATGGTTATAATAAACCCCACAGTTCAAGAATGTTCTTGCCTTCTTCACATTCAATAAAATTCATTGAAATCATTATGGCTGTTCTGTTCTCCTGTCTTACGTAAAATAGGACCATGATATTGTTGATAGTGGATGTTTTTTCTCTATAAACGAGTGGTGTAAAACCTAAAGAATACACTCTCCCTGCTCTCTGAAACACTAATTAAGAATTAACCAGCCATGTATTAATGACTGATAGGGTGTTTATGGATACAAAATAGATTTATGGTTAAAAATTTGGTATAGAGACTAATTATGAGGGGATTATTGGGCTGGGTCAAAAATGACCCGGTCCATTCTGTGAAGGGATAGAATATGAACAGTATGCAACAGTTTTAAAGCACTTAAAAATGCATTTGCATTGCAAGTTTGTGTATTACTGGAATATAATTAATAATACTTTATAAATAATGAATTCATAATTTAACTTTTTTTTTTATTAGTGAAAACCCCTTCTATATTGCTCATTGCAATAACAACCCTTTGCCAAATTGTTGTGTAATGCTGGAATATAAACACACATTGCACAGGCTGCATTTTCGTAGCACATACACAATGCAGGGAATAAGGTAGGGGACAATTCACCATGTTCTTACCAAGCTAACAAAGAAAGAAAAAATGTGTATGTCAATGAGGCTGTTTTAGGCTGTGCTATTATTTGATTAGCAAAAAAAAGCATAGTGAGCACATCGTCAGCAACAACACTCAGGTAGGCTGTGGCATTTAAACGATGTTCGATTGGTATTAAGGGGGCTAATGTGTGCCAAGAAAACATTCCCCACACCATTACACCACCACCACCAGCTTGAACCGTTGACACAAGGCAGGATGGATGCAAGGATTCATGTTGTTTATGTCAAATTCTACCCCTACTATCTGCATGTCGCAGCACAAATCGAGATTCGTCAGACCAGGCAATGTTTTTCCAATTTTCAACTGTCCAGTTTTGGTGAGCCTGTGCTCACTGTAGCCTCACTTTCCTGTTCTTAGCTGACATGAGTGGAACCCGGTGTGGTCTTCTGCTGCTGTAGCCCATCCACTTCAAGGTTCGATGTGTTGTGTGTTCAGAGATGCTCTTCTGCATACTACTGTCGTAACGCCTGGCTATTTGAGTTACTGTCGCCTTCCTGTCAGCTTGAACCAGTGTGGCCATTCTCCTCTGACCTTTCTCATTAACAAGATGTTTTCGCGCAGAGAACTGCCGTTCACTGGATGTTTTTTGTTTTTCGCACCATTGTCTGTAAACTCTAGCGACTGTTGTGCATGAAAATCCCATGAGATCAGCAGTTTCTGAGATACTCACACCACCCTGTCTGGCACCAACAATCACTCCACGGTCAAAGTCACTTAGATCACATTTCTTCCCCATTCCGATTTTTGGTCTGAACAACAACTGTACCTCTTGACCATGTCTGCATGCTTTTATGCATTGAGTTTCTGCCACTTGATTGGCTGATTAGATAATTGCATTAACGAGCAGGTGTACAGGTGTACCTAATAAAGTGGCCACTGAGTGTGTGTATATATATACATACAGTATATATATATATATATGTATATATATATATATATATATATATACAGGTCTGGAAAAATTAAGAGACCACTCCAAATTTTTCTTGAATCAGCATCTCTACTTGTATAGCAGCCATTCCATTCCAGTGTCTGTTGAATTCCAACACAAGCACACCTCATTCTACTTAATTAAGTACTGATTAGGTGATCACCTGAACCAAATCTTATTTAACGAGGAAAAGTATAAAAACCACTGCAGTGGTCATCACTATCTTCTTGCAATAGGACCAGCTGGATGGCAAAAAAACTGTGCTAGTAGTACCTCAAAAGTAATTGGAATCAAAAAATAACTATTGACCATGCCAAAAGAGTTGAAAAGAAAAGTTTTGAGTGAGTAAAAGAAGGGTTCAATTCTGGCTTTACTGGCAGAGGGATACAGTGAGCGTAAGGTTGCTTCTATCCTTCAAATTTCAAAGACGGCGGTTCATAAGAACAAGGTCAAGCAGCAGACATTGGGGACAACAAAGCTACAGACTGGCAGAGGGCGAAAACGACTCTACTGACCGGGATGACTGCCAACTCATTCGAATGTCACTCAACAACGGTAGGATGACATCAAGTGACCTACAAAAAGAATGGCAAACGGCAGCTGCGGTGAAGTGCACGGCGAGGACGGTTCGAAACAGGCTCCTAGAGGCAGGACAGTCGTGCAAAGCTAGAAAAAAGCCCTTCATCAATGAGAAGCAAAGAAGAGCGAGGATGAGGTTTGCAAAAGACCACAAAGATTGGACCGTAGAGGACTGGAGTAAGGTCATTTTCCCTGATGAGCCCAATTTTCAGCTTTGCCCAACACCTGGTTGTCTAATGGTTAGACTGAGACCTGGAGAGGCCTACAAGCCACAGTGTCTCGCACCCATTGTGAAATTTGGTGGAGGATCGGTGATGATCTGGGGGTGCTTCACCAAGGCTGGAATCGGGCAGATTTGTCTTTGTGAAGGACGCATGAATCAAGCCACGTACAAGATTATCCTGGAAGAAAACGTGCTTCCTTCTGCTCTGACAATGTTCCCCAACTCTGAGGATTGGTTTTTCCAGCAGGACAATGCTCCATGTCACACAGCCAGGTCAATCAAGGTGTGGATGGAGGACCACCAGATCAAGACCCTGTCATAGCCAGCCCAATCTCCAGACCTGAACCCCATTGAAAACCTCTGGAATGTAATCAAGAGGACAATGGATGGTCACAAGCCATCAAACAAAGCTGAGCTGCTTGAATTTTTGCACCAGGAGTGGCATAAAGTCACCCAACAGCAATGTGAAAGGCTGGTGGAGAGCATGCCAAGACGCATGAAAGCTGTGAGTGCAAATCAGGGTTATTCCACCAAATATTGATTTCTGAACTCTTCCTAAGTTAAAACATTAGTATTGTGTTTAAAAATGAATATTAACTTGTTTTCTTTGCATTATTAAAGGTCTGAAAACACTGCATCTTTTGTTTTGTTTTGTTTTGGCCATTGTCATTTTCTGCAAATAAATGCTCTAAATGACAATATTTGTATTTGGGAGAAATGTTGTCAGTAGTTTATAGAATAAAACAAAAACGTTAATTTTTTTTTACTCAAACACATACCTATAAATACTAAAACCAGAGAAACTGATCATTTTGCAGTGGTCTCTTCTTTTTTCCAGAGCTGTATATGTATATATATATATATATCCATCCATCCATCCATTGTCTAAGCCGCTTATTCCTGGTCAGGGTCGCTGGAGCCTATCCCAGCATGCGTTCCGGGCGAGAGGCAGGAATACACCCTGGACAGGTCGCCAATCCATCGCAGGGCACACACACCATTCACTCACACACTCATACCTACGGGCAATTTAGACTCTCCAATTAGCCTAACGTGCATGTCTTTGGACTGTGGGAAGAAACCGGAGTACCCGAGGAAACCCACGCGGACACGGGAGAACATGCAAACTCCGCACAGAAAGGCCCCGGCCTGGATTCGAACCCGAGACCTTCTTGCTGTGAGGCGACAGCGCTATCCACTGCACCACCGTGCCGCCTTTATATATACTGTATATATAGAGAGAGAGAGAGATATTATACAACTACAAGCTTTTCATTACAGTAATTAAAGCTGGTATATAGAAAACTTGCAAAACTTTAATTATATATATTTTTTATAAGTCTTGAAGTCTTGCAACTTTTCTATATACCAGCTTGGATTAGTGAAAAGCTTCTAGTTGCAAAGTAAAGAATTTACGTGGCTGCATTTTTGGAGTAATTAAATACAATTTTATAGTGAGTTGAGTGGATGCGTGTGTGTGTGTGTGTGTGTGAGTGTGTGTGTGTGAGTAAGAGAGTGTGTGTATGTGTACGTGTGTGTGTGTGTGTGTGAGTGAGTGAGAGAGTACGCACCTACGTGAGTGAATTTGTGTGTGTGTGTGTGTGTGTGTGTGAGTAAGAGAGTGTGTGTATGTGTACGTGTGTGTGTGTGTGTGAGTGAGTGAGAGAGTATGCACCTGCATGAGTGAATTTGTGTGTGTGTGTGTGTGTGTGAGTGAGTGAGTACGCACCTACGTGAGTGAATTTGTGTGTGTGTGTGTGTGTGTGTGTGAGTGAGAGAGTGTTACAGAAATGCAGTAGTCGCAGTGGCACCTGCTGTCTATTTCTGTGTACTCCATCAGAAGGCAGCCTGCTGCACATGAGGACAGTATGTGTGCAAGTACACAGACTCTTTCAATGCCTACACCAAACACTCAACGCCCCTCCCAATCCAGCATTATTTAAATTCTTATTAACACATAAATAGCTACAAACCTTGTCCCCAATTTAAATCTTTCCATGCCGAATTATCTGTGCCAAATCATCAGTTTACAGCTTACGTGTGTTATAATGGTTGCACGGTGCTTGCATGATCTGAAAATTACCGGCCTCCTCAACGCAGTTCCAGCTCCAATGTAGACGGGGGTTTTGTGTGTGTGTGTGTGTGTGTGTGTGTGTGTGTGTGTGTGTGTGTGTGTGTGTGTGTGTGTGTGTGTGCAAAGGACAAATAATATTCAAACAAAACCTTGCAATTTCACACAAATCCTTTCACAATTTTTATTTATTTATTAAAAAGACGAGTGAAAATCATTTGCAAAAAACGTTATACAGCTTCCCACCAAATTAGAACGTGTCGCACTTTCAAACGGACAAAGTGCACTAGCGAAAAAGCGTCCGTAAATGCCGTAATGTGCGTATATGCTCCATCATTTATGCCATACTGGAAATGCTACTGTCTGCATGTCTCTACTACCCTGGCTTGGCACGACAGACGAGCACCTGCAGTGATCGCCTCATCGCCCCCAGGTGTTCCACTGAGAGGTTTAAAAGGTCATTTCTGCCTTACGCTGGTTTAATCAGACTAAAGTGATGACAGAATGGTCCTGTGGTTTTACCTTTTTATTTCACTTTAATTGACTGGACTTTGAGCTTTTATGCTTTCCTTGTTTTATATGCTTTTTATATTGTTATGACCCGCTAAAACCACACGCACTGCAATAACTGCGTGGTGCACCAATACAGTACGCGACAAACACATATTCCTTCGAGTCATGAGTCTTAAAAAATACAGGATTTATTCAGGACAAACGACAGATAATGAACAAAAATAAATAAAACAGTCTAGCTAAGCCCTAGCCGTAGACAAGACAGATTCTAAACTCTCTCCCGTACACAGCAAAGGGACGTTCTTCCACAAACTGATTCCCTTACTCTAGCTCAACGAAAAGTAGGCCTACCTAAGAAAAGTAAAAAGCACAAGTGTGGGACATTTTTTGAGAAGTTTAAGCCCCATGCTCTGTCCCTGTTTTTCTGGTGGGTCAATTTGTGTGGCCTAGTGTCTGCACATGGCCAAATTCCTGCATGGTTTGCTAACCGGGCCAGCAACAGCCCGCGTTATAGATAAATATAACCACTATCAGTATATTATCAGTGTCAAGCAAAACAGAAATATTGCCTACATGCGAGGTTTAGAGTGCTACACTTAGCACTTGAAATAGAGCAGGCCGTGCAGACTACACCCCTCAATACAATGGACACAGAGATGGGACCAAACGTAAATCTGAATTGCTGATCCAAGTGTCCATTAGCGCAGTAATAAACTATTCCTGTCCGAGGAAGCAATGGTCACGAGTGGGGGAGAGAGCTGGACTTCACATCCTGAGGGCCCGCACCAGACCCACACTCATGGTATAAAGCAGCATGGGCTAACAAGACCACAAAGAAAGCCTAGTTCACCTGTCACTAAAATTTACGAGCCCAGTTCGGGACGAGACTCCACAGCGCGAGAGTGAGAGGACATGGATTAACAATTAAACAAATTAATCCATGCTTTAGTCCTTTACCTTTGTATCAGGGATTCTGCAAAGGTTACCGCCAGGCATTCTTGGGTCGTGTGGAAGAGTAAACAAGGGGAGTTTGTCCTCATGTTACCCTCATGATACACTTACAAGCTATTACGGAAGGGTAAACACTAGGGGTTTGTATTCATGGTGCATTCATGATACTCTCACAACATGTTTGTGTGAAGTCATAGGCAGGATCTGAGGGGCATGGTCTGTCCCTACTCTGTCCTTATAAACATTATTTAATGTTTTTTAAATGTGTATTTAAAAAGTATTAAATGTGGTTTCGGATCACTCAGTCTATCTGGCCCTGGCTGAGATCTGATTCCCCCACACAAGGAAAAAGGCGGACAAGCAAGCGAGGCAAAAATCTTTGCAAGTTTTTCAAAAGGCACAGCTGAATGGCACAAAATCACAGAAAGCAAAAGGCGTTTTCTCTCTTCTTTTTCGTCTTCCCACGGAAGACAGTCTGCTGCACATGAGGACAGCGCCCCTGTGAGGTGTATATGTGCAAGTACACAGACTCTCTCAAGGCCTACACTCAATTTGACCCTTTTGCAATCACACTGGCATTACAAACAAGAGTAGCTGTCTTCCTAGTTAGCTAGAAATCCAGCATTATTTAAATTATTTGTCAATGCTTTCACTCATTTTGCACAACAGAGTTTCAATGTGCAAAGCTCTTACAGTTTTTTTCAACTGCTAACATGCTTTGGTCAAAACTGAAGTCACATTTTCAAAACTCTTCACACAGTCAGCGAACCAGAAGTCTATGTGGACCAAACAATTAATCATTTTTCATTGCTTTCACACAAAATGCATTCAATGACCACATTTTCCAAAATCCATGAACTCTTTTCTCATTCATACTCCACCACCCGCAAAACACTATATATTTGCAGCACATTTTTCAAATGCTAACACACTGTTTTCAAAACTGTTAAAAACGCATTCAAAACAGAATTACGTCACAATGTGTGCAGCACTGTCCAATGATGGTTTGCCGTTACACAAACCACTCATTGGCCCCTACAATACAGAGAGGCTAATTTCTTTTCTGGATGACCTGCATAAATGACTTGTGCCAGCGGAGGAGAGAAGGGCAGGAAACTCCCCTATCTTCATTGCTGTGTGGGATAATGTGGCATTCCACCACTCTGCTGCAGTCACAGACTGGTTTGCTGCACATCCCAGGATGTTAGTACTATTCCTGCCTCCATACTCCCCCTTCCTAAACCCCATAGAATAGTTTTTCTCTGCGTGGAGATGGAAGGTGTATGACCACCGTCCACATGACCAGATGTCCTTACTGGATGCCATGAATGTGGGGTGTAGAGACATTTATCCTAAAGACTGCCAGGGTTGGATTAGACATTCCAAAAGATACTTTCCAAGATGCATCGCCAGAGAAGACATAAGATGTGATGTTGATGAGAACTTGTGGAGAGAGGTAGAACTAGAACCCTCACAGTACTGTACAGTATGAGTGATTATACTATACATGTTGTTTTTTTGTGATTATTATTGCAGCCCTGGAATTTCAGGAAATTGCTATTTTTGTTTCAACTTTTTATTTTTCACAAGTAAATTACTATATGCAGAGATATAGAAAAATAAACGATATTGAAGCAAATTTCTGCATTTCTCATTCATTCTTGTTACATATACTTTAGTACAGTCAATAAAGTGAAAAGGTGTTATTCTTATTCTATAATGAAATACTGATTTATGTGAAAAATCATTCAAACTTCAAGGATAAAAGTTCATAATTTATGTAATGCTCCCTGTTGTTAGTGTTTTTTAGGTCAGTGTGTTATGAGTGACAATGTATGCTTTCTGAGTGAGAATTGTTGCCTTATTTTGAGACATGTATGAAGTGTTTTGGTGGTTTGAGTGAGTTTTGGAAGTGAGATGAACTGTTTGGCCAAGACGCATGTTGGCAATGCAGACTGTATGAAGAGTTTTGAAAAAGTGTCATCAGTATTGACCGATGCTTGTTAGCAATTGAAAAAAACTGTAATACAGAATGCCATACTGCTCATTTTGGGTTCAAAATCGAATATAGCAGTCAAAATAAAAATACCGGTGTCAAATTAGAGAATATTATATGCAAAGGTTTATCATAGCACCAAAACATTAGATATTTTCAACAGTGAAGTTAAATCACTGCTGCATTTTCAATATAGTCATCATCAAACAAAGCTGCCAAACACAAAATCCTTCTAGTCAAAAAATCAATCCTGGGCTCAAAATCACATATTGTCAAAATCACATATTGCATGCAAAATAAAGAATGGAGCATATGATTTAGAGTTTGGCACTTTGTATTAACAATTTTGCACTTTGTATGTCAGCATAGGATGTAGTGTCTTAAGGTAAGAATTATGCAAGTCAGTTTAGCACTTTGTATTAACAGTTTTGCACTTTGTATGTCAGAATAAAATGTAGTGTCTTAAGGTAAGAATTCTGCAAGTCTGTTTGGCACTTTGCATTTTGAGTTTTGTAGATTGAAATTCTGCTGTGTAAAATGAGTCAAAGCAATTGTAAAAAACTGTAAAACCCCTCACTTATCCTACATGTAAAATATATTTATTTGATTTAATATAATAATTACTACACAGGATACCAATGATCAATTAAATCACCAAATGTGTTGATAGGCAGAGCAATCTGGTGGATCAATCTTCATCAAAATATACAACTCACAATTCAATTAAAAATAACAGCTGGTTTATTAAGCTACAACAGTTAGACAAAGACAAAATATTCAACGTCCAATCTACAGACGTAGGTTCAACTACCTTAACAAATACTAAATCTTAGACATAAAATTGGCATGTAACAATCACAAAGAGTTCAAAATGAAGAAAATGATGCCAAACCAAGTTTGGCTCTCACCAAATTGAAGTTTTATTTAAACAAACCCTCAAAGTTTTAGACAGAAAGCCCAACACACACCATCACTGTGACATAATAAGCAAGTACAACTTATTATGCTTTGAATATTTTATCAAATACAATGATGCCTGCCTTACCTTTAAGATTCTACAGGGGTTGGCACCCCCTCCACTCTGTCATTACGTAAAGTACAAGACATACAGAGGAAGAACTACACGTGCAACAGAGAGGAAAGACTGTGTTGTCCCCTACAGAAAAAGTACATTTAGCCAAACTACATTTTCTGTCCGATCATCTCATTTTTGGAACATTATACCCATAGATCTTGGATAAAAGGAAACCAAAGCTGCTCTCATTGAACCTTGTAATGTTGCAAATAGGAAGTGTCTGATTCTTTACTTTTATCTTTTTTCTTGTTTTGCATTTGTTTATCTGGCCTACACTTTTTTATATACTGTCCTATATTGAAATGTAATGGACTGTAATGTACTGTACTTGTATCAATCTCTCACCTGCAAGGGACTACAGATGAAAATGAGCTCTCAAGCTAACTCTGGCATTGTACCCATTGACGCCTTTTGTGGATATGTTGATTACTGTGTGCTGTCCCTTTTAAATAAATTAAATAAAAAAATAAATAAAAAAATTGATTGATTGGCACTTTTGATATTGGCCTACACGACGAAAGAAAAATGATAGTGACATGTGAAGCTGAAGAACATTAAATGTTCTAGCTGAGATAGATACCCAATTGAAAATGATTTAAACTGCAACTATTATGACAATGTTCAGACAAACGTAATCTGAACATTGTCGGAGTAGTCACAGTCTAAATCATTTTCAATGATCATCAATTAGTCATTTTCGTGAGGTTCAAATGATCAAATTGACAATTTATCATGTCTATTTTTTATTTGATGGTTTTTGGTCTTAGTATGTAGTCTGCAATAGCTGTCATATTTAAGTCATAATTATGACAAATAAATGTAACATCAAGAATCTTAACGGAGTGAATAACAAAGCGGTTTTTAAAGAGATTGTGTAAGATACAGTGCGGAGGAGAATCTCCTTTGCACAATTTCCTTATCAAAATAACTTGGAATGGGGAAGTTGATTCATGAAATGGGATGGACAAAGTACTGGTTGTTATGGCCCAGAAAAAAATAAAAATAAGATTGTGGCCATCGAAAAAGGTCATGTGGCAGAAAATGTGCATGTGCCATGTAAATGAAATCACTCAAAAAAGTGTTGACCAATCGAGGGGGAAAGATGGGCAGTGTGCACACAGGCTAATTGCTGTGTCCGACAACCGAGTAAATATGACATTATAATCTCAGCTGCATATCTATACACGCTAAAGACCTCACCTCCTATTTTGAAACATACTTCAGTTTTGTTGAGGAGATTGATTCATCCTAAAACCGGAGCCCCTGTGTTCTGTGTTGTAGAGATCAGACTCCACAGGTGTCCCAGCCGAGCATCAGCTCAGAGGGAAAAATTTAACATCCACTTTTGGATCGTTGATGAGGAGGGCATGGGACACAATCGAAAGTCGCCACACCACATAAGAGCAGTAAGTGCCTAACAACACAGTTAAAATGTTCACTGTTAATTTAACTCTTAACAGAGTATATGAGTCCAAGAGCAATCAAAGGTTGTAAATTAGCCTTTGGCTATAAACACTTAATGTATTGCATCTGATGCCTGCTTTTTTTACATTTTAACAATGCTTTTGCAATGTCCCTGACAAATCAATAATATACATCAAAATGTTTCCTGTGCTGCTCGTCTATTTAAGATTGCAACCTGTGAAAAGGAGCTGAAAACCTGTCAAGCTTCAACTCTTTCTATGAAAACCCATCAGTACTTGTGACTGGCATGGAATCAAATACATGGTTGAAGTAGCATGGAATAGCACATGGGGGGACACAATCAAAAGTCAATCAAAAGTCGCCAGATCACACAAGAGCGGTGTCAAACAACACAGTAGAATGTTCAGCGTTTATTTAAAAGATAATATAAAGACTATTCTGTGTTGCAGGCAGCAGACTCTGCTGGTGTCCCAAAAATGTAACATCCAGTTTGGGAGTGTTGATGAGGAGGTGGCCGACAGAGACTTTTTTGTCAATGGAAAATGCCATGGGAACAGCCGTTCTGCTCACGTTCGTCTGAGCTTTAATTTTTTATCTTCGCTTTAATTTTTTTATTTATGGTTATGTATACTTATAGTTTAAATTGCTGCACCGTTTTTAACTATTTTATTTATGGTCTACTTATAGTTTAAAAAGATATATAGTCTTACTGCTGTTTGCTGTCGGGAGTTTTCTGGCACAAGAATTTCACTCACCGTGTTATACTTGTATATATCTGTGATATCTGTGTAGAGCAGTGCTTGCGGTTCAATAATTGTCATCATAAACTGTATCTTTCTCCCCTCATATTGTACCAGAGAAATAAACTGCTGAGTGCCAATTTGCTTGTCTGAGCCTAAATAGTTTGTATTGATAATCCTGGTTTCTCCTTCTCTCGTGTTTCTTGTATCTATTTTAGAAAATACAAAAATGTGAACAGCAGTTGAAAGTGACATCTGTCCAACAACAACATGAGGAGCTTATGGTCAGAAGTGGAAACCCTGAAACACAACAAGGGCACCAGGGAAATAATGAAAGCAGATGAGCTACTTGGGTACCAGGCCCTAACGATCGGACAGGATCGTCTCTCAGTGGAGAAACGTCCATCTGTTGAGGTTGGGAGTCGACCGCAAAAACACCGTTGAGTTTTGGAATGAGGTGAACAATTACGACAGGGCCTCAGCTCATCAAATCCGTTTGTGGAACTCTGAGCGGCTGTTCAGCCAAATGAGTGTGGTCAAGTCCAAATTGAGCAATAGAATGTCACTGCACCCTCGTGTCAGGGGAAATATTCTCCAGAGTTGGGGAGTGGAGTTAACAAAGCTTTCTTTATTCAATGATGTTTAAAGTTCAGCACTCTGAATACTGAACACAAGTGGTATTACGTATTAAAACCCCTCACTTATCCTACATGTAAAATATATTTATTTGATTTAATATAATAATTACTACACAGGATACCGATGATCAATTAAATCACCAAATGTGTTGATAGGCAGAGCAATCTGGTGGATCAATCTTCATCAAAATATACAACTCACAATTCAATTAAAATTAACAGCTGGTTTATTAAGTTACAACAGTTAGACAAAGACAAAATATTCAACGTCCAATCTACAGACGTAGGTTCAACTACCTTAACAAATACTAAATCTTAGACATAAAATTGGCATGTAACAATCACAAAGAGTTCAAAATGAAGAAAATGATGCCAAACCAAGTTTGTCTCTCACCAAATTGAAGTTTTATTTAAACAAATAAGATTGTACAGGTGTTGTCATCCCCTCCACTCAGTCAGTACGTAAAGTACAAGACATACAGAGGAAAAACTACACGTGCAACAGAGAGGAAAGACTGTGTTGTCCCCTACAGAAAAAGTTAATTTAGCCAAACTACATTTTCTGTCCGATCATCTCATTTTTGGAACACTGTACCCATACACATCAGATCAAACCTTCACACAAAAACCTTAATCTTGGCTAAAAGGAAACCAAAGCTGTTCTCATTGAACCTTGTAATGTTGCAATTAGGAAGTGTCTGATTATTTACTTTTATCTTTTTTCTTGTTTTGCATTTGTTTATCTGGCCTACACTTTTTAATATACTCTCCTATATTGAAATGTAATGGACTGTAATGTACTGTACTTGTATCAATCTCTCACCTGCAAGGGACTACAGATGAAAATGAGCTCTCAAGCTAACTCTGGCATTGTACCCATTGACGCCTTTTGCGGATATGTTGATTACTGTGTGCTGTCCCTTTTAAATAAATGAAATAAAAAATAAATAAAAAATTGATTGATTGGCACTTTTGATATTGGCCTACACGACGAAAGAAAAATGATAGTGACATGTGAAGCTGAAGAACATTACATTTTCTAGCTGAGATAGATACCCAATTGAAAATGATTTAAACTGCAACTATTATGACAATGTTCAGACAAACGTAATCTGAACATTGTCGGAGTAGTCACAGTCTAAATCATTTTCAATGATCATCAATTCGTCATTTTCGTGAGGTTCAAATGATCAAATTGACAATTTATCATGTCTATTTTTTATTGGATGGTTTTTGGTCTTAGTATGTAGTCTGCAATAGCTGTCATATTTAAGTCATATTTATCACAAATAAATGTAACATCAAGAATCTTAAAACGGAATGAATAACAAAGCGGTTTTTAAAGAGATTGTGTAAGATACAGTGTGTAGGAGAATCTCCTTTGCACAATTTCCTTATCAAAATAACTTGGAATGGGGAAGTTGATTCATGAAATGGGATGGACAAAGTACTGGTTGTTATGGCCCAGAAAAAAATAAAAATAAGATTGTGGCCATCGAAAAAGGTGATGTGGCAGAAAATCTGCATGTGCCAGGTAAATGAAATCACTTAAAAAAGTGTTGACCAATCGAGGGGGAAAGATGGGCAGTGTGCACACAGGCTAATTGCTGTGTCCGACAACCAAGTAAATATGACATTATAATCTCAGCTGCATATCTATACACGCTAAAGACCTCACCTCCTATTTTGAAACATACTTCAGTTTTGTTGAGGAGATTGATTCACCCTAAAACCGGAGCCCCTGTGTTCTGTGTTGTAGACATCAGACTCCACAGGTGTCCCAGCCGAGCATCAGCTCAGAGGGAAAAAATGTGGATCGTTGATGAGGAGGGCATGGGACACAATCGAAAGTCGCCACACCACATAAGAGCAGTAAGTGCCTAACAACACAGTTAAAATGTTCACTGTTAATTTAACTCTTAACAGAGTATATGAGTCCAAGAGCAATCAAAGGTTGTAAATTAGCCTTTGGCTATAAAAACGTAATGTATTGCATCTGATGCCTGCTTTTTTTTACATTTTAACAATGCTTTTGCAATGTCCCTGACAAATAAATAAAAAACATCAAAATGTTTCCTGTGCTGCTCGTCTATTTAAGATTGCAAACTGTGAAAAGGAGCTGAAAACCTGTCAAGCTTCAACTCTTTCTATGAAAACCCATCTTGGGTTTCAGAATTCCATCAGTACTTGTGACTGGCATGGAATCAAATGCATGGTTGAAGTAGCATGGAATAGCACATGGGGGAAACAATCAAAAGTCCATCAAAAGTCGCCAGATCAGACAAGAGCGGTGTCAAACAACACAGTAAAATGTTCAGCTTTAATTTAAAAGATTATATAAAGACTATTCTGTGTTGCAGGCAGCAGACTCTGCTGGTGTCCCAAAAATGTAACATCCAGTTTGGGAGTGTTGATGAGGAGGTGGCCGACAGATACTTTTTTGCCAATGGAAAATGGCATGGGAACAGCCGTTCTGCTCACGTTCGTCTGTAGAGCAGTGCTTGCGGTTCAATAATTGTCATCGTAAACTGTATCTTTCGCCCCTCATATTGTACCAGAGAAATAAACTGCTGAGTACCAATTTGCTTGTCTGAGCCTAAATAGTTTGTATTGATAATCCTGGTTTCTCCTTCTCTCGTGTTTCTTGTATCTATTTTAGAAAATATAAAAATGTGAACAGCAGTTGAAAGTGACATCTGTCCAACAACAACATGAGGAGCTTATGGTCAGAAGTGGAAACCCTGAAACACAACAAGGGCACCAGGGAAATAATGAAAGCAGATGAGCTACTTGGGTACCAGGCCCTAACGATCGGACAGGATCGTCTCTCAGTGGAGAAACGTCCATCTGTTGAGGTTGGGAGTCGACCGCAAAAACACAGTTGAGTTTTGGAATGAGGTGAACAATTACGACAGGGCCTCAGCTCATCAAATCCGGTTGTGGAACTCTGAGCGGCTGTTCAGCCAAATGAGTGTGGTCAAGTCCAAATTGAGAAATATAATGTCACTGCACCCTCGTGTCAGGGAAAATATTCTCCAGAGTTGGGGAGTGGAGTTAACAAAGCTTTCTTTATTCAATGATGTGCATCAGGGGGATGAAAACATGTCTTCAATCAGGCAAGTTCTGTCTTAGAGATACAAAAATGGTGCGGTACTTCCTGAGAAAAGGGTTGTATTATGATTCGCATAGACAAGTGTGTTTACGTGTGCTGCCAGTCCTTTGCCGGGCAGTTTACAAGTGTTGACACATCCCGTTTGACCAGGTTGCTGATGTCGGAACAGTGAAGTTTGAATAAAAATAGTCTATTCCCTGAATCCAGTAGCCTTAACAGTCAAATGCCCTTGTTTAAAGTTCAGCACTCATACTGAACACAAGTGGTATTACGTATTAAAACCCCTCACTTAATCTACATGTAAAATATATTTATTTGATTTAATATAATAATTACTACACAGGATACCAATGATTATTTACTTCACCAAATGTGTTGATAGGCAGAGCAATCTGGTGGATCAATCTTCATCAAAATATACAACTCACAATTCAATTAAAATTAACAGCTGGTTTATTAAGTTACAACAGTTAGACAAAGACAAAATATTCAACGTCCAATCTACAGACGTAGGTTCAACTACCTTAACAAATACTAAATCTTAGACATAAAATTGGCACGTAACAATCACAAAGAGTTCAAAATGAAGAAAATGATGCCAAACCAAGTTTGGCTCTCACCAAATTGAAGTTTTATTTAAACAAACCCTCAAAGTTTTAGACAGAAAGCCCAACACACACCATCACTGTGACATAATAAGCAAGTACAATTTATTATGCTTTGAATATTTGATCAAATACAATGATGCCTGCCTTACCTTTAAGATTGTACAGGGGTTGGCACCCCCTCCACTCAGTCAGTACGTAAAGTACAAGACATACAGATGAAAAACTACACGTGCAACAGAGAGGAAAGACTGTGTTGTCCCCTACAGAAAAAGTACATTTAGCCAAACTACATTTTCTGTCCGATCATCCCATTTTTGGAACATTATACCCATAGACATCAGATCAAGCGACAATTATCACACCTTCACACAAAAACCTAAATCTTGGCTAAAAGGAAACCAAAGCTGCTTTCATTGAACCTTGTAATGTTGCAAATAGGAAGTGTATGATTATTTACTTTTATATTTTTTCTTGTTTTGCATTTGTTTATCTGGCCTACACTTTTTTATATACTCTCCTATATTGAAATGTAATGGACTGTAATGTACTGTACTTGTATCAATCTCTCACCTGCAAGGGACTACAGATGAAAATGAGCTCTCAAGCTAACTCTGGCATTGTACCCATTGACGCCTTTTGCGGATATGTTGATTACTGTGTGCTGTCCCTTTTAAATAAATGAAAAAAAATAAAAAATAAAAATGGATTGATTGGCACTTTTGATATTGGCCTACACGACGAAAGAAAAATGATAGTGACATGTGAAGTTGAAACACATTAAATGTTCTAGCTGAGACAGATACCCAAATGAAAATGATTTAAACTGCAACCATTATGACAATGTTCAGATAAACTTAATCTGAACATTGTCGGAGTAGTCACAGTCTAAATCATTTTCAATGATCATCAATTAGTCATTTTCGTGAGGTTGAAATTATCAAATTAACAATTTATCATGTCTATTTTTTATTGGATGCTTTTTGGTCTTAGTATGTAGTCTGCAATAGCTGTCATATTTAAGTCATATTTATCACAAATAAATTATTGAGTGAATAACAAAGCGGTTTTTAAAGAGATTGTGTAAGATACAGTGCGTAGGAGAATCTCCTTTGCACAATTTCCTCATCAAAATAACTTGGAATGGGGACAAGTTGTTTCATGAAATGGGATGGACTAAGTACTGGTTGGCTAAGATTATTATTTTGTCAATATATTATTCATCAGTTTACCTATTTAAGGGAACATGAGGACTATTGTTTTTATTCGACCTACAGCTTAAGCAGTTACAGTTTGCAAGAAGTTTTCAGATTGCGGTCGTGCATCTTCCTGCAGGTGAAACAATGACACATTGTGGAGGATGGGGTCCCATCCAGACAGCCACACCAAAAGTGCAGGAGCTTTGCAATAAGGTAAGGCTAACTAGAGTTGCACATTAGTACTTCTATTACAGTGGTGTCCTGATATGAAAATGTGACTATTCCTTCATCTTTCCTAACTTGTACTTACATTGCACATTGGTTTACATTGTACAAAGGCAGTAGAGTTGTGAAAAGCACGGATACACTACTGTACGTTGCCATATCTTGGCTTTTTTTCACGTCGCTAATACAATAATGTAACTCTATATGCATTTATTTGTTTTTCAAGGTCATACTTCAGATTGAAGAAAAGCTTGCCCTGAACATCAGTTGTATAAATGCACTCCAGTATATAGAACAGGCTGTGAGTGGAGACAAATACAGGATACTGGTAAGTCAGGATTACATTTGCATTTACATTTTAGTCATTTAGCAGACGCTCTTATCGATAATATAACCATAACAACCACAATGTCATATAATCTCAATATTACAGTGTATGTAATTAATACAGTAATTTACTTCCAAAAAGCTTTGATTTTAGCATGAAAAGGAGAATTGAATTCATCATTAAACATGTCATTACATAATCAGTTGTAATTATTACATCATTGATAAGAAAATGTATGCTCACATTATAAAGTAATAACTGACAACATAATCAATGAGGTAATCGTTAAAAGGTTATTGTTATGATGAGTTATTGCATCACAGTCAGTTAGCATGCTATCAGTTGTTACACACGCTACAGGTACAATCTCAAAGAAGTATTTATTGTCACACAGAAAGCAACTTCCACAGATAATTTTCTAGTGAACAGCTATTTTATGATCCTAATAAGTTAATTAACATAATGGTTGATCTCAGGATAAATAATTGGTCAATAGTAGATTGTTTTAAATAGGCCTAAAAAAATAGATATTTTGGGAAACAATATGCATTTAGCTTTCATACTTTTCAACTGGTAGACTGTCCACCATCTTGTTAACTGATGAATAATGCACTCACTGAACAATGCAATGACAGACAGCCAAGTACACAGGGTGTGAGATTATTCAATGAATGTGAACTGTGTGTCATTGTTTCTTTCGTAGGCTCAATCATGTGATCACTATCTGTTGATCAACATTCGTGTGCCTTTTCATGGGGCTGAACCTGAATTGGGAGAAGCAGTCCTTATTCCCAACCATTGAAGAAAAGCCTCGGTTTCGACAAGAGAATGGTTACGAAAGCACGGTGTAATCAAACAATGCTCTTTTTCACCTGTGTGTTAAAATTAAAATAAATGCTGAAATAAAGCTCTTAACAAAACAAGTGCTTGTGCCTCAAATGACTGGAACTACAAGGCATTGTGGCGTAGCTCATACATCCCTTTCTTTTGTTTCTCACATATAATCATCTACCATCATTTAAATCATTCATTAAAACCCAAAACACTTTTTTAATTGAGATAATGGTTGGCAAAAAGCAGGAAAAGACGGGAAATTCGCACAAGCACCTCAACCATTACCTTGACTTATTACCTCGGCCTGGTTAAATACTTGATTCTGATTGGTTAAGAGGGTTTCACGGGGGAGGGGGGGGTTCATACGTTTTTGATATTGGACATGTTATCCGGGTCTCAGGATGTAACACTTTTCACAGGTAAAAAGATCAGGGCACCCACTACTGAACATCACATCAGGCTCCCGACAAGGAAAATTCACTCCAATGGAAGTATCACGGTTCACATTTAGCGACACAATCAGCAGGTGGGGCCACCATGCCAGGTGGTGAGTGAATAGAACAGGCAAAAAGGAGTTCTAAATAGGCCACTGGACATTTTATTTTACCCTCCTTGGGGCAATAAAAACACAAACAAACCAAACAGGAAATCAAAGTCGAAGACCAGTCGTGTCTGTCGCACCAAGCCAGCCCATGCCAGAGGCGGCGTGGTGCCCCCTGCTGGGCTCACAGGACAGAGCAGCTCTGGGCAGCAGTGCAGCTGAGGGAAAGCCTGCAGTGGCGGATAGAGAGGGGACCTGAAGGAGGCCAGCAGTACAACGCTGTAAAAACATTGTAGAAGAGCACAAAAATATCTTACAAAATGCAAATGATTTTCACTCGTCTTTTTAATAAAAACTAGCAAACAGATTTATATGAGATTGTGAGGTTTATTTTTTATTACAACAATCTTCTATCACCATATACATTATATTTTCGTGAAAATAAGATGCTTTATATTTGGTTATAGAGTTCGCCAAAGAGAGCACTCGGAAATACAGCTTAACCCATTCATCATTCCCTATGCGACTGGGAATTCTAAGGGAAGTGTCACACCTATTAACTCTCCACCAGCCACAATCGGGATTATTAAAAACGTCTTTCTCTCTCTCTCTCTCTCTCTCTCATATATATATATATATAATGAATATACTCTCCCCCCTCCCTCTCTCCCTCTGTCTCTACAAACAATAATGTAACAATAGCAAACACTCATATACTGTATGTTACACATGTACCTTACATATGTATACATATACATACATGCACATACAATACATGCACAAACATACACATACATCTTTACACACACAATTAATTTTTAATTTGTCTACCCACTGTCCCTCATGATATAACAGGATGACACATATTTAGCTGCCAGATTAATCGTTTTTTCATCTCCTAATAGGATGGGAATTCTTTGTATGTTGGGAAGGAGAATGAACTCTGAAATATATTTTTTCCAATTGTGGGAAATATGTGTCACGTAATGTTTGGTATTTTGAGCAGGATAACAGGAAGTGCATCTCTGTCTCGGTCTCTTGCAGCTCACAATGGCTGCACAGTCTTTGATCTCTGGGCATCCAAGATTTTTCTTTTAGCGCATTTATTGTCAGGCTGAAGCGTTCTTTTGCACTGATTACTAGTCCAAGGTACATATAACTAGCACAATGTTCCAACACAGAGTCACCAGGGTGAACTGAGATCTGGCTTTTTTGAGGAATACCATAACCCTGGTCTGGTCCAGATTGACTCTCTGGCAGTACAGCTCTAAGAGTGACAGGCTCTGCTGTCACCCCTGCTCTGTGGGAGACAACAGGACCAAGTCATCTGCATAGAGCAGCAACTTCATTTCAGTGTCATGGAGAGTGAGGCCAGGGCTGCAGATTGTTCCAACATTGTTGCCAATTCATTAATATAAATATTGATCAACATAGGACTCAGATTAATATAAATATTGATCAGCGTAGGACTCAAAATTAATATAAATATTGATCAGCAAATTGAATCAAATGCCTTTTTAAAGTCCACGAAGCAGGCCTTTATTAATTTGGATGTTTTAGGGTGTAAATGTGGTCTGAGGTTCTATTTAATTTTTTAATTTATCCTTTAAGGGTAGTCACGTTGAGATTGGCATCTGCTTTTCAAGTGAGCCCTGGCCAAGAAGGCCACAGAGAGGAATACTGCTAATATATATCAAAATCAGGGCTCTGTCCACTCGCAAGTCATTAACAAATTTTATAAAACCAACAAACAAACAAAAAAACATTTTATTGGACTGCTAATAATGCTAATACTTGCTTTGTGTGTAGCTAAGAGATAATGTATGTGAAATTATCTGCTAGAATTGTACATTTGTTTTCCCTAATGTTTTCAATGACTTGTTGGACACATAAGCAATTTTTTTAAAGAACTGACTTTGTCAGTGTGTGAGACATTGTGAATAGTATACGCAAGTGTGTGATTGTGAGACAAACTGTGAGTGTATCAGATGTGTGAGTTTCTCCGAGACTGGGAATAAGTGTGTGTGAGCCTGTCTGCCTGCTGTGCCTTTCTGCTGTTTATCTGACCTGACCCGTAATACTTAATATCTGACCTTTGACCCATATGTTGTACCTATGTGTGTTTTAGTGTGTGTGCGTGTGCATGTGTGTCTGTGCGCGTGTGTGTGTGTGTGGAGAGGCTAGGACCAGAGAGGAGAAGATGCATACACTCACATTGTGCCTGTTACATCTTTTGAAAATGTATTGAAATCCTGCTATTAGCAGCACATGTGATGTACACTGGCGCCATTTGCTGGACGAAAAACGGAACTGCATGCTGGCTTTTGCCCCAAGTTGCAAACAGCACAATTTATGCTTGTAAAAGGCCACCAAATCTGTCCTTGACCTCCAAAACATAACCAAAAAATAGTTGCAATCACAATCAATGAATAGATTATAATAGGAAAAATGCATTTTTAGTACTATTTTAACATTTTTTACATGTTCTCACTGCTGTGTGGACATACTTAATTTAGTACTATCACAAGCATGCAACAGTATCAAAGACTACAAGGCCTTTTTTGCTACATTAAACAGTCTAGCTTAATTCTTTACTACCTCTGCAAAGCGTACCAAAGTTCTGTATGATATTATCAAGAAACGTTTCCCCAGAGCTGCTCTAATAAGGTGGAATTACTTGTCTCATTTGGTCAACACAGCTAAAGAGCAGAGTGAATCCCTAACTGAACTGTTCAATAACATTAAAAACAACCCATTGGACAGGGACAAAATAACAATTCTGTCAGCTGTGGGTTTTTTGCATCATTTCGAAGACCCAAAATTCCAGTTTCTCCTGGAGATTTTCTCTGACATTTTTTCCCACACTGATGTGCTTTTAATGTCCTACTGTTACAGTTAGAAATCAACCTGCGTTGTAATAACCAGGCGTACAATATCGGACGTAGCACTAAGCCACTTAATCAATAACCACAACCCGTAAGGAGTACCAGTGAAACAGTGGTATAGAAAAATTAAACATATTTTTATGAATATGTATACATTTAATGATTGTTCTCTCTATCTATAACATGAAGCAGGTTGCAAGGTCTCACCGGGCAGCCAGCTAGCGGTTCCAGACCCTCGAAGATGACAGGGGAGGTCTTCTCTTCGGAGTTCCCAAAATTTTATTACAAATAGCAATAATTATTAATTAGCAACTAGGCGGTTAATCAGAGTAACGCAATCACCAAGCTGTAATTAACAATGTCGTAAAGGGAACTGAATGCATTCAGGTGGCAACCACTATATATATTGTCCCGCATCTTTTTAAAAGTCTCCTCAGTGATGTAGCCAAGCGATGTCCAGCCGCATCTTCTCTCGTCACGTTGCTTGGAGGGTTCCCCTGGAAACCATGTGCGTCCTCAAGCAGGTCCCAGCAGGGCAGTGACGTCATCTCCACCTAAAGGGGGGGAAATCAAGGAAACACCGCAGCACGCAAATCCAAAAGGAAACACGAAGCAGTGCTAATACAAAGTAAAGGGACGTAACACCTACAGACAAACGGATTGGACTCTGGATATGGTGTGAAAGAAGTGGAGGGAACAACAGAGGTCCTGCAAAACAAGAGAAGAGAGTTTGACCGTGTTTTCTCACAGATGGAGGAACAAAACGAGAACCCAGCAAAGAGAAGCAGGCCAGATGTTGACACAAGGGCTGCCTATCAGGAGCTTTATTTAAAATTAAATTTTAAAAACAATTCTCTATGGATGCCTACAGAGCTCAAACTCAAGGTCTGTGTGCTGAGGAGTGTACAGTTTTATTTGAGATATTCTGCCATAGCATAGCCTGCAGGGGCTGTCCCAGGTTACACTCGGACCTCTCCATGTACCCATTTAACATGATATTATGACGACTACGAACTCTACCTTTCTGTTCTCTTCCCTGAGACTACAGACCGCTCCATCACCCTGAGACTACAGACCGCCCCAGCACCCTGAGACTACAGACCGCTCCAGCACCGACCCTCTCCTGGTTCCTCCCTGAGACTACAGACCACCCCAGCACCCTGAGACTACAGACCGCTCCATCACCCTGAGACTACAGACCGCTCCATCACCCTGAGACTACAGACCGCTCCATCACCCTGAGACTACAGACCGCTCCATCACCCTGAGACTACAGACCGCTCCATCACCCTGAGACTACAGACCGCTCCATCACCCTGAGACTACAGACCGCTCCATCACCCTGAGACTACAGACCGCTCCAGCACAGACCCCTGGATGAATTGTCCCACTCTTCTGACCCTCTCACCTTCTAAGGCCTGTTACATTCCTAACCTAAAATCGTCGCTCAAGAGGGAACTAACATAGAAAACCAAACTCAACCAAACAAACTTCAATAAAAATAAAGGGGTTCTGAAAAAGGCAGTGCTGTTTTGACACTACCCACTAGAAAGCTTTACAGCTTAGAACAGAAATAAACTTTGCGAAGATAAAAGACTGAGAGTAAAGAAACCATCGATCAAAGAGAGAGACTTGAGTGTTCAAACACAGTCCTTATAACTTTCCGTCTAAGGATGTCTGCGAGTTAGATTTCTCACACTCTTACTTCAACAGGCATTCCCCGAACACTGAGTTAAGAAGCACTTATGTACTGGCTAGGCCAGCCCTGCACAGGTGCATCGCATCCTCGTTAACGAGGCTCCACTACTGACTGGAGAGAGCAGCGACCAATCAGCATCCTGATATGGCTCTCTCATTCAGACAGCAAGGGGGGAAAAAATAAACAGCTCATAAGGATGGCAGGATGTCATGTTATCATGCTAACGGGGAAAACTCCCAGGACCTCATAACAGGCCATTTAGCAGATCCACCACTCCTGATACCTGGGCTGCTCAGCGGAGGATGGGGTCCCCCTGAGGTTTCATCCCACTGGGGAGTTTTTTCTTGCCACTGTTGGAGTGTTTTTCTCTTTCCATTGGGGAGTTTCAATTTCTGGCTTTTGGGGATTCAGGCCTGATACTTTTGTGACAGTGCTGTATAAAAATACACATGTGGAAGGTGTTGGTCTGGACAGAGGAATCGGGAGATTAACGGCCACTCCTGCTGGCAGGGCAGCTGGGGCATACAGCAGTATCGTATCATCTAAATGTGCCTGTGTGTTTAAAGCTGCTCTGATCTCTAAATGTGCCTGTGTGTTTAAAGCTGCTCTGCTCTCTCAGTAGGTGCCAGGAACACGGGTTTAAGCTGAACGCACGTTGAGAACACGAGCTGAACCGTTGAGTGAAAACGACACTGAAAAGTCACAAACGTCTGTGTGTTGTGTAGTATTTGTTGTAGTGTTTTACCGAAAGGTGTTTTTTATTTAGTTTGATATTTTGTGATACACCCACCAGATGGCCAGCTACCACGCTCCTTCTATGCTCTCTACTCCCTATCTCCAGAAGGTTCTGGGTCCTCTACTGGGGCTGATGAATATCCCTGAAGAGCTGAGACCAAGTTTCACAATGTCCACTGCCACCCGTATCCAGAACTTTCAGTGTTAGGAATACAGAGTTAACCATCTGGTGGAATCTGTGCTGTTTATCTCTGACACAGTGAGAATCATTAAAAAGCAAACCTTTATTGAAACTCTGCAATACTTCAGTACTACAGAAATACTACAGTAGTGGCATAAACAGTGATTTCACATCATTTATAGTAATTATAAAATATTCTGTTTAATGTATTCATAGGGATGATAAAATACTCTATTTAAAGAGATTGAGTATGCCTCCGGTGTACACTGTCAGTATTAATGTACAGATTAATGTATTCATGACTAGCAGAGAATAATATCCCATCATGCCTTACATCTGAGTCTATTCCAGCATGCACAGGGACACTGAGGTGCCAGTATCCACTCCAAACCCAGGATAGAGGGGTCCGGGAAGGTGCCATGGAAAGTGTGCAGGCGGGTCAGTGTGTCAGAGGAGACGCTGTAGAAGGACAGAGTGCTGGCCGGCCAGTCCAGGTACACTCCTACTCTGCGGGAGGAAGGGGCAGGTATGACAGTGCCGTTCTCTTTGTGCCAGGCAGAGTATCCATCATTAGAGCAAAACAGACTCCAGGACTTTTCATTCAATCCAAGATCACACTGAGAATCCCATCTTTTCCTGCTGATTCCTTTATATGCCACTGCAATCCCAACCCATCCTCCTCTCAGTCCTATTCCTATTAACTCCTTCTTCTTCTTCTTCTCCTCCTAACTCCACTCTGCCTCCCAGTAACAGCGTCCAGACAGACCCTCTCTGCACAGAACCTGCAGACGGTACTTAAATCTCTCTGGGTGATCCTCTCTCCCATATGTCACCTTCCTGCCCCCCTCAGACAGAGACAGCCATCTGTTTACTGTGTTGGGGTCCAGGGTGAGCTGACAGGCATCTGCAGACAAAAGGGAGGTTAGAAGAGAAACCATCTACACCAGAATCTACTGGATCAAAACCAGGTGTCCAGTACTGCCCCATGTGTGTGTGTGTTTGAGTGTATGAGTGTGTGTGCATCTGTGTGTATGTAGTGTGTGTGTGTATTTGTGCATGAGTGTGTGTATATGTGTATCTGAGTGTGTTGCACAGGGCTGTGTCTCACTCAGAAACTACCCTCTACCAACACTCTTCACATAAACATATCTACCTTTGTGCCCTCCCTCACTACTGGAACATCTACATCTCATACCCATAATCTCTATACTCATACAGCAGGTTTATGTGACTAAATATACTGACTTCAAGTGGTCAGGAGGGAGGAAGAGGAGTGATAAAGATCAGAGGAGAGGAGTGGTGAATGAGTGGAGAGGGGGCAGATATATCATATTTCATCTTTATCCCTAAACTGCCCTCCAACCCCCTTCCTTCTGTTAATCTGCTCTCTGTGTCTTAAAGCCTCCAGTGCAGACAGACTTACATTTAATCAGTCCTGGTTTGATCTGATCTCTCTCCATGGTCCACACTGTAGGAACAGAGGATCAGACAGACAGAGACTCAGAGCTCTGTGCCAATGGGAGAGCTCCACACACTGGCAGGACTTTACTGATCAGATGAAAACAATCTTAACCATCTTGATAGTTTTACTGTGACGCAGTAGCAGTCTACAAGCACAGAGAAACAGAATGCAGAGGGAGTGCTTACAGCAGGAGAGCAGCTCAGTAAAGCAGCCTCTCTCACACCTTTCCTGGCTTCCACAACCTCCCACTGTACTTACAGCAGTGTCTCAGTTTACAGCTGGGGTCCTCCAGTCCAGCGGAGAGCGCTCTCACTCCTGAGTCCCTGGGTGATTGTAGCTCAGGTCCAGCTCTCTCAGGTGTGAAGGGTTTGAGCGCAGAGCTGAAGCCAGAGAAGTACAGCCTCTCTGTGTGACTCCACGCCTGTAAACATTTTCATTTGTGCAGTTATGTTTTTTTAAATATGAAAAATTATAATTTAGGTGCAGTTACGTTATCAGCACCCCAACCATGTCCAAATCGGTACAGAGTGGTGCAATTTGGTTGTGCTAAGTTTGTGCGTTAAAAATATTTGCTCATTATGAAATGCAAAACATGTACCTATGTTGTAACAAGGCGCAATAGGCACCCCTTCTATTTGAAGAAAATATACTAATAGACAAAGAAATACTGAAAAAATATTGCACACAAATATTAAATTGTACAAATCCAAGATGTATACAAATAACACATTTAAATGTAACAATAAATACACATTTTACAGCTAACATAGTTACTTCTGTAATTAGGTTATTACATGATGTCAGTATGCACAAACCAGACTTAAGATAGCTTCTGCTGTTTTGCTGCTAGTTTATCTGGACTATATGCATGTTAACTAGCTAGTAGGAAGCTCATAGTGATGCAGTATAGCACTATTATTAGCCCCAAAAATTCACAGAAAATGTTCATGATGATCGTAAGAAAGGTGTTTTTTTAGAGAAAGTTCAGCATCATTATAGCCAGTGTAATGTTAGCTAAATACTTGAGCTACTACACAGGTAAATGTCCCTGTGTGTTTAAAGCTGCTCTGATCTCTAAGTGTACCTGTGTGTTTAAAGCTGCTCTGATCTCTAAGTGTACCTGTGTGTTTAAAGCTGCTCTGATAGGTAAATGTCCCTGTGTGTTTAAAGCTGCTCTGATCTCTAAGTGTACCTGTGTGTTTAAAGCTGCTCTGATCTCTAAGTGTACCTGTGTGTTTAAAGCTGCTCTGATAGGTAAATGTCCCTGTGTGTTTAAAGCTGCTCTGATCTCTAAGTGTACCTGTGTGTTTAAAGCTGCTCTGATCTCTAAATGTGCCTGTGTGTTTAAAGCTGCTCTGCTCTCTCAGTCGGTGCCAGGAACACGGGAGCTGAACGCACGTTGAGAGAGAACCGAGTGAAACGACACTGAAAAGTCACAAACGTCTGTGTGTTGTGTAGTATTTGTTGTAGTGTTTTACCGAAAGGTGTTTTTTATTTAGCTTGATATTTTGTGATACACCCACCAGATGGCCAGCTACCACGCTCCTTCTATGCTCTCTACTCCCTATCTCCAGAAGGTTCTGGGTCCTCTACTGGGGCTGATGAATATCCCTGAAGAGCTGAGACCAAGTTTCACAATGTCCACTGCCACCCGTATCCAGAACTTTCAGTGTTAGGAATACAGAGTTAACCATCTGGTAGAATCTGTGCTGTTTATCTCTGACACAGTGAGAATCATTAAAAAGCAAACCTTTATTGAAACTCTGCAGTACTTCAGTACTACAGAAATACTACAGTAGTGGCATAAACAGTGATTTCACATGATTCATAGTAATTATTAAATATTCAGTTCAATGTATTCATAGGTATGATAAAATACTCTATTTAAAGAGATTGAGTATGCCTCCGGTGTACACTGTCAGTATTAATGTACAGATTAATGTATTCATGACTAGCAGAGAATAATATCCCATCATGCCTTACACCTGAGTCTATTCCAGCATGCACAGGTGCCACTAAGGTGCCAGTATCCACTCCAAACCCAGGATAGAGGGGTTCAGTGAAGGTGCCGTGGAAAGTGTGCAGGCGGGTCAGTGTGTCAGAGGAGACGCTGTAGAAGGACAGAGTGCCGGCCGGCCAGTCCAGGCACACTCCTACTCTGCGGGAGGAAGGGCAGGTATGACAGTGCCGTTCTCTTTGTGCCAGGCAGAGTATCCATCATTAGAGCAAAACAGACTCCAGGACTTTTCATTCAATCCAAGATCACACTGAGAATCCCATTTTTTCCTGCTGATTCCTTTATATGCCACTGCAATCCCAACCCATCCTCCTCTCAGTCCTATTCCTATTAACTCCTTCTTCTTCTTCTTCTCCTCCTCACTCCACTCTGCCTCCCAGTAACAGCGTCCAGACAGACCCTCTCTGCACAGAACCTGCAGACGGTACTTAAATCTCTCTGGGTGATCCTCTCTCCCATATGTCACCTTCCTGCCCCCCTCAGACAGAGACAGCCATCTGTTTACTGTGTTGGGGTCCAGGGTGAGCTGACAGGCATCTGCAGACAAAAGGGAGGTTAGAAGAGAAACCATCTACACCAGAATCTACTGGATCAAAACCAGGTGTCCAGTACTGCCCCATGTGTGTGTGTGTTTGAGTGTATGAGTGTGTGTGCATCTGTGTGTATATAGTGTGTGTGTGTATTTGTGCATGAGTGTGTGTATATGTGTATCTGAGTGTGTTGCACAGGGCTGTGTCTCACTCAGAAACTACCCTCTACCAACACTCTTCACATAAACATATCTACCTTTGTGCCCTCCCTCACTACTGGAACATCTACATCTCATACCCATAATCTCTATACTCATACAGCAGGTTTATGTGACTAAATATACTGACTTCAAGTGGTCAGGAGGGAGGAAGAGGAGTGATAAAGATCAGAGGAGAGGAGTGGTGAATGAGTGGAGAGGGGGCAGATATATCATATTTCATCTTTATCCCTAAACTGCCCTCCAACCCCCTTCCTTCTGTTAATCTGCTCTCTGTGTCTTAAAGCCTCCAGTGCAGACAGACTTACATTTAATCAGTCCTGGTTTGATCCTGATCTCTCCTCCATGGTCCACACTGTAGGAACAGAGGATCAGACAGACAGAGACTCAGAGCTCTGTGCCAATGGGAGAGCTCCACACACTGGCAGGACTTTACTGATCAGATGAAAACAATCTTAACCATCTTGATAGTTTTACTGTGACGCAGTAGCAGTCTACAAGCACAGAGAAACAGAATGCAGAGGGAGTGCTTACAGCAGGAGAGCAGCTCAGTAAAGCAGCCTCTCTCACACCTTTCCTGGCTTCCACAACCTCCCACTGTACTTACAGCAGTGTCTCCAGTTTACAGCTGGGGTCCTCCAGTCCAGCGGAGAGCGCTCTCACTCCTGAGTCCCCTGGGTGATTGTAGCTCAGGTCCAGCTCTCTCAGGTGTGAAGGGTTTGAGCGCAGAGCTGAAGCCAGAGAAGTACAGCCTCTCTGTGTGACTCCACGCCTGTAAACATTTTCATTTGTGCAGTTATGTTTTTTTAAATATGAAAACTTATAATTTAGGTGCAGTTACGTTATCAGCACCCCAACCATGTCCAAATCGGTACAGAGTGGTGCAATTCGGTTGTGCTAAGTTTGTGCGTTAAAAATATTTGCTCATTATGAAATGCAAAACATGTACCTATGTTGTAACAAGGCGCAATAGGCACCCCTTCTATTTGAAGAAAATATACTAATAGACAAAGAAATACTGAAAAATATTGCACACAAATATTAAATTGTACAAATCCAAGATGTATACAAATAACACATTTAAATGTAACAATAAATACACATTTTACAGCTAACATAGTTACTTCTGTAATTAGGTTATTACATGATGTCAGTATGCACAAACCAGACTTAAGATAGCTTCTTGTCATGGTTGTTCCCCTGACTTACCACCAGAGGGCGGTGTTGCGCCTTTCTGGTAGGAGGGGCGGAGCAAATCAATCACCATTTCCTCACTATTTAAACCTCAGCTGTTTTCCGGTTCTTTGCGAAATCGTAAGCCTTCATTACGATTTAGCCGGTAAAGGTTGTAGCGTCTTTTAAAGATACTACTACGAAGCACGTTCTTTAGTATTTAGAAATATCCTTTAGCAAATGTAGGATCTTTTTGTTACCTGTTTTTGGACACTCACTCGCTCCTCCTGAGTTAGTTGTGTTTCGGTCAACACAGTCTGTGGACTGTGTTCTCAGGTCTTATTTTCTTATTTTCTTCGCTGGTTATTGGGCTCTTCTAGCCGATTATCGTTCATTCAAACACCCGGTGTTGGTGGTTTATTTATTCCTTTGTTTGTGTCTTTGTGGCACCTAGTCACCCGTTGGGTGATATTTTCATTTTTCCCTTTTGTTATTGTTTTTCCTATTCTCTGTTATTCAGAGTTTGTGGTTAAGCTGTAAAGTTACAGTTTAACTTATCGATACCCCCGGGGTTCTGCGATTGGCACCAATCCCTAAACCCACCATAACAGCTTCTGCTGTTTTGCTGCTAGTTTATCTGGACTATATGCATGTTAACTAGCTAGTAGGAAGCTCATAGTGATGCAGTATAGCACTATTATTAGCCCCAAAACATTCACCGAAAATGTTCATGATGATCGTAAGAAAGGTGTTTTTTTAGAGAAAGTTCAGCATCATTATAGCCAGTGTAATGTTAGCTAAATACTTGAGCTACTAGCTAGCAATAACTTTAGTATAGCAATTGATGCAATACCTAGCTAGCACAATTATTTACTACACTACTTCAAAACGTAACATAATGTTCATGATGAGATTACTTTATTTTTGGCCTGTTTCTCCTCTTCTTCTTTTCTCTTTTTTCTAAACTGAAATCCCGAAGGCTTTGATCTTTTCATTTTGACAACGTACCTCAATGTGTGTGGCACGATTGTTTGTGTGACTAAACAATTTCCCATCAGTGCAGGGTCAAGAAACGAAACTATTTCACCTTGGTGGTGTACACACTTGTTTTAATTAATCATTATATTTTAAACCAGGCAAAGAACACTTCTGGGAACACAAAACCTTAAGTCTGGTTTGTGCATACTGACATCATGTAATAACCTAATTACAGAAGTAACTATGTTAGCTGTAAAATGTGTATTTATTGTTACATTTAAATGTGTTATTTGTATACATCTTGGATTTGTACAATTTAATATTTGTGTGCAATTATTTTCTGTATTTCTTTGTCTATTAGTATATTTTCTTCAAATAAAAGGGGTGCCTATTGCACCTTGTTACAACATAGGTACATGTTTTGCGTGACCTCCCTGGGGCTTGAGGGGGGGGGGTGGATGACTGTTTGTGACCTAAATGTCGTCGTAAATGTTGCACTGTCCTAACTGGTGTGGAATTGTTGCACTGTTGAAAACAGTCACGCTGCTACTAGTGTCCACCTGCCGTTTCTGTTTTTTGCACAACAAAACAATACATGCCTGCACCTTATTGTTACCTCAATGTGTTTCTGTTGCACTTTATAAAATGTTACCTCAATGTGACCCTCAATGTGACCTTGTTACCTCAATGTGACCTAAATGTTGTGTCGTAAATGTTGCACTGTCTTAACTGTTGTGTAATTGTTGTCTTAATGCTGCACTGTTGTAAATCGAAGCGCAATCTCGTTCTTCTACGTACTTGTATGTGGCGGAATGACAATAAAAGCAACTCAACTCAACTCAACTCAACTGATCTCAGCTAGGACACCAGGACCACCACTGGTGGAGTAGTCGCAGTCTAAATCATTTTCAATGATCATCAATCAGTAATTTTCATGAGGTTCAAATGATCGAATTGACAATTTCTCATATGTGTATTTATTGGAGGTTTTTTGGTCTTAGTATGTAGTCTGCAATAGCGGTCATATTTAAACGATCGCAAATGAATGCGATATCGAGAATCTTTGGCCCGCTCACGAATTGACTGTGAAGTTGGCACCAACAAACCATCAGAAAAAATAATGAATCATATGTTAAACATTGTGCAACGTTTGTGCCGTAAACATTTTCATTTGTGCAGTTATGTTTTTTTAAATATGTTTAAAATTAAATAGTGGTTAAGTTTGTGCAAAAATATTTGCTTTATGAAAAATGATTTGTCTGTTATCATTTACATTTACATTTTAAGCATTTAGCAGACGCTCTTATCAGAAGCGACTTACAAGATGTGCATCAATGTCAATCACAGTTCGGTCAGTGCAGAATACAGCAATAGACATGGGCATCTGCACCATACCTGTAACACCGGGAAGGAAAAGGTATTTTACAATGTTTACAAAATGTACAATTTTTTTTTTTTTTTTTTTTTTTTTTTAAAGTATAGTATTGAACAAGTAGACAGTGGTAAAAATTTATTTGGGGTAGTGGAGTCTGAAGAGGTGGGTTTTGAGTCTCTTGTTAGAAAAATGATTTGTCTGGGGACGTCTGCCAGCGGAGGCGGAGCGGAGAGGTCTGGATGACAACCTTTCAGATGGCGATGACAGTGGTGACAGGAAATGTGGTTCATCAACTTTCAGCAACAGGTTGTGACAGTAGCCAACTCATTAATTATACTGAAGAGTTTCTTGTACTATTCAGTTCTCATTCCATACTCATATCGTCAACATTATCGGTCACTGCTTCCTGCATTGGGTTTTCCCCTGAGCCTGTCCCTTGGTTTCAAGGAAACAAATTATTTGTTGTTTCTTGCACTATACGTCCAGTCTTTGTACCTTTCATTAAAACAAATGTGTACATAGAGTATATATTTTTTTATTTTATTTGTATTTCTTCATGTAACCTATACATCAGCTCATCCTTAGTGCTGGTTATCTTTCTTTCCTTCTCATTTGGTTTTCTCTGTTCATGCAGTCTGTGCCTGCAATAAGAAACTACGATTTACACATTTATTTACCCATTTCACTATTTATTGCACCTTTTATTTATAGTTTAGTTATTTGTTTCATAATATTGTCACATTTCATCCTCCATACTCTTCTCTTCATCTCTGGTCCTTCAGCCTACATTGTATACACTTCTTCTTGTTATCTGTTGTCTTTTTTTTCTCTTTAGTTTTGACCTTGTCCGATAGTGACTTTAAGCTACATGTACCCTTACCAACTGTTTTCTATCTGTTGTTCTATACAATATATATATACTACCGGTCAAAGGTTTTAGAACACGCCCATTTTCCAATTTTTACTGAAATTAAAGCAGTTCAAGTCCAGTGAATAACCTGAAATGGTACAAAGGTAAGCGGTAAACTGCCAGAGGTAAAAAAATAAAAATAATAATCATGTCAATTTCAGAGTTATAAAACAGGTCCATTTCAGGGAACAAGTAATGGTTAACAGTCACAACTGCCAACCCCTAGCAGCACTCCCGGCCAGAGCCAGAGTGGTGCGGCCAGTGTTTTGTGTGGTTTTGTTTTGTGTGGGACCTTCTTGCCCTTCCTGTCCTCTAAACTGTCCTCTGGCCAGAAAACCGATGTAACGCATTTCATCTTGGCGGTGAATTTCAGTATTAGTGACGTCTAACTCTGCTATGTTTTGTACTTCTCTCAATACTTTTGGCTCAGTTAATCTGCATGCTGTGTCATGCATAAGCTCTCCTACACAGCTATCCAACTTGTGGAGGATGGGCTCCTTGTTTTTGAAAGGAAAAATGAAATTGATCTTAACATGTGACCTCAATGCAGAAAAGATTAGGAAGGCCGAATTTCTTTTGTTTATTTTTTTTATTTTGTACCCGCTCTTTCTCTCCTTGTGGGAGTGAATAATAAAGCTACTTGTAAAGAGATTGTGCAAGATATAGTGTGTGGGAAAATCTATTTTATTTGCCAAGTTTGTGGCATAAAAATCTTTGTTTGTTATGAAAAATGAGTTTATGTGTCTGGGGAAGGTATGACAACCTTTCAGATGGCGTGACAGTGGTGACAGGAAATGTGGTTCATCAACTTTCGGCAACAGGTTGTGTAGCCCTCATTAATTATACTGAAGAGTTTCTTGTACTATTCAGTTCTCATTCCATACTCATATCGTCAACATTATCGGTCACTGCTTCCTGCATTGGGTTTTCCCCTGAGCCTGTCCCTTGGTTTCAAGGAAACAAATTATTTGTTGTTTCTTGCACTATACGTCCAGTCTTTGTACCTTTCATTAAAACAAATGTGTACATACAGTATATATATATATATATATATATATATATATATATATATATATATATATATATATATATATTGTGGTGTCCCCAGGGGTTGGGCGACACTCACGGACCTTGCAGAGGGCGTAGGCAAGTTTAAGAACACAGAGGAGGCAGTATTCAAAAACAAAATGATAATTTATTAAACTACTACTTACAAACATAAAACAAAGGGTGGGGTCTTCAAGGGAATACAAACACATAAAGTCCACAAATCCTATCTCGTCGTCAATGTCTAAATCCAATCCAAAATCCAGGTCCAAGTCCGCAGTCAAAATCCAAAGGGGGTCCTCAAACAATCCAATTCCACACAAACAAACACACTCCAACACTCTTTCCAAATCCTGGCTGGTCAACGACTTCACAGGTATCTCTATATCTATCTATCTCTATCTCCAATGGAGCCGTTAGCTCCATTGCCTTCACTTGGCTCAGGAGGCCAGGCAGCCATTTTCTTGTGCAGCCCATTGGGCTGCCACAATATATATATATATATATTTTTTTTTTTCTTCATGTAACCTATACATCAGCTCATCCTTAGTGCTGGTTATCTTTCTTTTCTTCATTTGTTTTTTTCTGTTCATGTAGTCTGTGCCTGCAATAAGAAACTACGATTGATACATTTATTTACCCATTTCACTATTTATTGCACCTTTTATTTATAGTTTAGTTATTTGTTTCATAATATTGTCACATTTCATCCTCCATACTCTTCTCTTCATCTCTGGTCCTTCAGCCTACATTGTATACACTTCTTCTTGTTATCTGTTGTCTTTTTTTTCTCTTTAGTTTTGACCTTGTCCGATAGTGACTTTAAACTACATGTACCCTTACCAACTGTGTTCTATCTGTTGTTCTATACAATATATATACACTACCGGTCAAAAGTTTTAGAACACCCTCATTTTCCAATTTTTACTGAAATTTAAGCAGTTCAAGTCCAGTGAATAACCTGAAATGGTACAAAGGTAAGCGGTAAACTGCCAGAGGTAAAAAATTAATAAATAATAATAATGATAATTAAAAAGTTTAGATGACCAAAAACTGAAAAATAATATAATTTTTTGGCCAGACTGTTGCGGCCAGTGTTTTGTGTGGTTTTGTTTTGTGTGGGACCTTATTGCCCTTCCTGTCCTCTAAACTGTCCTCTGGCCAGAAAACCGATGTAACGCATCAGGCTAAAACAAGTATGTTAACCAGCTGATGTCGATATTCTGTATAGAAGTTCATGACCCCAACTTAGGCAAAGTCACCTGGCATCAGGCTAAAACAAGTATGTTAACCAGCCTTTTTGTGATGATAAACACCTAAATTCAGGTCAAATCTGTCCAACATAATACAAGGGTAATGCCAGTGGAAAGAGATTAATACAATTTTGTGCTCAGAAGTTCCCATTTAAATATTCACAGACCAGCGATGTTTAAACCAAAATCAGATCACAGAAACAGCACCAGGGATGGACGGACGGATGAGGGAGGGGGGAAAATTACCCCAAACTCTCCATTAACACCTCATGCAGGCATCTTAATAGCCGCCTAAATCAGGCTGACGCAGTCCACAGTCTTTCTGTTCTTTTCAAGAACATGTGGCCCCAGGGCCCTGCTCCTGCTATCTGACCACACATCTTCAGCATTTGCAATTAGCTTCTTGAGCTGTACACACGCTCAGAAAGAGGGAGAGAGGGAGCATCTTTATGGATCAATGCTCAAAGATGCGCTCTTTCACTGCACGCGTGGGCGGGTGTGTTTCTACAGTCTTGTATAACTGAGGGAATATATAAGGTCTTGCTCCCGTGGGCATGACCGTATCTACCATTGAGGACACCGAGGTCATGACCTCTGTATTTTTGTTGTATTCAGTTGTATGTTCTTGTTGAGTCTGAGTTGTATTTTTTTACATACTCATTCAGTGCAATACTGAATAAAAGTGGTGAACTGCTGTACATAAAATGACTTCACTTCGGTATAGCAAAGATTTTGTACAAACCCAAGATTACTTCTGTGTGTGTGTGTGTGTGATCACCGTGTGTGTGTGTGTGTGTGTGTGTGTGTGTGTGTGTGTGTCATTACTTCTGTGTGTGTGTGTGTGTGTGTGTGTGTGTGTGTGTGTGTGGTGAAGTGGACCCGTCCCGAGCAGGTGGATCTCATCGTTACTACAAAATCTTTGCTCAGCTGGACGACTTTGCTGCACAGCGGGAGTTGTAACTCAGACTGCTGATCTGAAGCCAAGCGAAGCATGATGTAGGTGTAGAGATCGGTCAAATTATTACAAAGTTGACTGCTTGTATTATAACCAGATTAATGCTATTCATCTCCAGAGATCATCTATCGATAGCTACTTTGTGTGTAGTGTTGTGTAGTCGCTAGCCAAACGTAACTGTCTCTGTCTAGCTGACTGTTACACAAACCACTTTTTAGTCAGACTTTACAGTGGTGATGGGCTAATTTAGGCAAATGTTAGCTAACGTAGCATACATTGACAGTGGTGATAGGCACAAAGCTAGCTACATTTTGGTGGTTCTGTGTGGCTCAGTAGGTAGAGCATGGCTTTGGCAATGCTTAGGTCAGAGGGGCTCCCAACCTTTTTTGGCTCAGGACCCCAATTTTAGGTCTGAAATCTTTCATGACCCCAGCCATTTAAAATATTGATATTTCTTTGCTATTGGTTACTTTTTTAATGACAGAGGGGGGTTTTGATGAACAGTTACATATGACGGAACATTTTAGTCTACAATCACCACTATGCTACTTAAGAGTCCATCAAAGCTTAACGAAGGGAGCAACATTGCTTACAACTTATTTACAGAGCCCTCCTGAATCCTCTGCCATTTTGCATAACCTCTCTTTTAAAGTCTAAAGACACAAATGATCTGATATGGGATCAGGGTTTTCTTACTTTGGAGACTCCCCACGTTAGGACTGAACTGAGGAAAACAGCGTTTCAGTTTTATACACCACACAAGTGGAATGATGAACTTTTTTGGAATTGACACAACCCATATCGCCAGTTGATTTTAAATTACTGTTGTTTGATGTGTTCCCAGAAGTGTTCTTGCTTTTAATGATGCGAGTAGTGTATATAGGGCACTTTAGGGCTCTTTTAATTTCTTTTTTAATTACTTTTTGATTTCCTGTTTAATTTTTTTTAATTACTTTTTTAATATCCTGTTGATAAGGGGAAGGGGGGAGTATTTATGGCAGGGGGCTTTGTGTGACGTATGCCTCAGTATTGACAGCGGTGTCTGTTGGAGACCACCATATGGTTTTTAAGGGTTGTTCATGTTTAAAATGTGCGCTGGGTGTGTGGGGTGTGTGTTAGAGTGTGACGTGGGGCCCCCCAAGTAATAAAGGTTGCTAACAGGGCGCACAAAAGACTGTCAGTGTTAGAGTCTGAGAAAGGGGGGAGGCCGTGGAGAGGAAATAGCATCTAGGTGTCATCCACACAGGCAATGGCGCAGCGTGGCCATCCACAAACACTAAAACCCTGGATGAAATTTCACCAAAACATTACTTAAATACCTGTATTAAAGCATTTTGTTTGCACGATTGTATTTATTTCATTTATAACACCATATACAATTCTTAAATGAAAGTGTTATAAATGAAAGCTTGAAAGCAACAAATATGAAAAATGTGCAATGGTCTGAGTACTTTTCAAGGCACTGTATATATTTTGATAACCATATAGCTAAAATGTGATATTTTGACACTCTAGTCTGATGGCGAGCAAGCATCTTAACTTGGGAAGACCAGGGGCCTCTTAAATTTAGCAACTAAATTCAAGAACTTATCATTTTTGGTTATTCTTAGTTAAGCAACATACTATTTAATTTAAAAAATCTTTCAAACCGCGTGGGGGATATCGTGAACGCCGTCCTGGTGGCGTCTCTGGCATGGATGAGAGATCTCACACCCCGTAACAGGGGTGTCCAAAAGACTGGCAGGGGGGCAGCCTATGTGTCATCCATACAGGTGGGGTCTCGTCGTACCCCGTCTACAAGCCCTAAAACCTTTCATGTTACAGTTTGTCTCAGGCACCGAGAAACACACGCGTCAACAACGCAACACGTGTTCTAACAATAAACTCACAATGTACCAGATCAACATAGGCACGTCAGGTTGATACAAACGTCAGATATTGTCTTCGTTGCCTACCAGAACAGCATAAGAGAAAATATGTAAACCAACTGTTTCACCTTTTAAAGCCTTCTTCATAGATTTCCACATGGGGGTGCCGTTATAATGACGTTAACGTTTCACAATAAAGGTTAACTAAATGTCGGTGTTTTTAAGTGGATAACATTTCATATACTTTCCAATCATTTAATGCACGTCTGAGAATGTTAATGAACTAGTTAACTGCATTAGCTCACTTCACTTGTTAGGTACGTTAGCCAACGTACATTATTTCTCGAGCAGTTCATTTTGGTTTGAAGTCAGATGGTTAGCTAACTAGTGATGTACATGTAGGCTAACGAGCCGTTACATTGACACAATAGCTATGCATTCACGTGTACAGCCCAACACTAGCTGTCTAATATCTGAAAAACTGAAAACGTGGCTAACGTTAGCATGCCAACAGACTAAACGTTGAGTGCTAAATAAAGTAGCCAGCTGATAAGTAATACACCAACCGTCTAGCGAGCATTAGCAAGCCAGATATGGCACCACAGATGTGCAGTAGCTACAGGGGTCAATGGTATTGTATTTTGATGTTAGAAATGCGCTATTAGTTACCTAGAGGGGTAGCAAGTGATGCTCTTTGTAGCTAGAACACTCTCGGGTCCTTTGAGGGAGCAATCCATTCGTTGAATCTTGCAATAGTTCTGGTTTCTCTGCTTCTCACAAACCAAACTTGTATCGCTTTCGATAAATTCTTTAGTGCATTTGTTTTGTTCATTTAGCCTACTATATTTTCTGTTTAACATGTGCGTAAAGACTTTAGCAACTTCATGACCAGCTTTGTCTTTTAACACACGGACCAACAGTCTGTAACCTCAGGACCGTTCACCCATACGACCACAGTAAAAACATTCATTTTTTTATGGCAATCTGTAACTTTGTTATACAGTTTATTGCAAGTGCAAAATGCTTTTTTCCTTCGAGTTCATCATACCTTGCTCAACTACATCTGGTAATTGTCTTAAGTGAAGTGCGTGACACAAGCTTCCAGCCACAGCGCAACCGCCCGGAGGGTGAAGTTACGGCTTATCCATACGGGCACGGTGCCTGTCTTCAATTGGCCAATGTTGGTTAACACTGGACACTTTCTTTAATTAAAATGGTAACAAAGCTGGCTAGTGTAAATATTACATGACAATATAAAGCTTATGTTTTTGAAGTTTGTCTGTGATTTTAAAAGTAATCTTTCTACCTAAACCTCGACAGAATACAAAAGCCATAGCAATCGACATTAAAAACATTTTTAAAAAACAAGTTTGTACTGTAACGGGAAACAGCAGGCAAACAAAATGTAATGCAGTGTCTTTCTCTCACAGATTCTGTTCCAATAATTTAATTTAATTTAATTTCTTCATGTAACCTATACATCAGCTCATCCTTAGTGCTGGTTATCTTTCTTTCCTTCTCATTTGGTTTTTTCTGTTCATGCAGTCTGTGCCTGCAATAAGAAACTACGATTTATACATTTATTTACCAATTTCACTACTTATTGCAGCTTTTATTTATAGTTTAGTTATTTGTTTCATAATATTGTCACATTTCATCCTCCATACTCTTCTCTTCATCTCTGGTCCTTCAGCCTACATTGTATACACTTCTTCTTGTTATCTGTTGTCTTTTTTTTATCTTTAGTTTTGACCTTGTCCGATAGTGACTTTAAGCTTCATGTACCCTTACCAACTATTGTTCTCTACAATATATATACACTACCGGTCAAGAGTTTTAGAACACCCCCATTTAAAAAAAGGTTAAAAAATAATAATACAAAAGTTTAGGTTACCAAAAACTGAAAAGTAATGTAAATGTTTTGGCCAGACGGGCGCGGCCAGTGTTTTGTGTGGTTTTGTTTTGTGTGGGACCTTATTGCCCTTCCTGTCCTCTAAACTGTCCTCTGGCCAGAAAACCGATTTAACGCATTTCATCTTGGCGTTGAATTTCAGTATTAGTGACGTCTAACTCTGCTATGTTTTGTACTTCTCTCAATACTTTTGGCTCAGTTAATCTGCATGCTGTGTCATGCATAACCTCTCCTACACAGCTATCCAACTGTTTGTAAAAAGATTGTGCAAGATACAGTGTGTGGGAAAATCTATTTTATTTGCTAAGTTTGTGGCATATAAATCTTTGTTTGTTATGAAAATTGATAGTTTATGTGTCTGGGGAAGGTATGATAATCTTTCATATGGCGTGACAGTGGTGATAGGAAACAAGAAAATCAGGTGACCTGTTCATCAGCTTCCAACAGTGGGTTGTGCAGCGATACAGAATCCGATACAGTCAAAGAGGCTTTCTTGTCAATGCGCCAATTAACTTATCAAAATTCCCTTATCATTTCCTTATCAAAATAACTTGGCATGGTGATGTGGAATGAAAATAATTTGCTTGAGGAAATGGGATGGACTAAGTACTGGTTGGCTAAGATTCTTATTTTGTCAATATATTATTCATCAGTTTACCTATTTAAGGGAACATGAGGACTATTCTGTTATTATTCGACCTACAGCTTAAGCGGTTACAGTTTGCAAGAAGTTTTCAGATTGTGGTTGTGCATCTTCCTGCAGGAGAAACAATGACAGAAAAATTTGGAGGATGGGGTCCTATCCTGCCAGCCACACCAGAAGTGCAGGACCTTTGCAATAAGGTAAGGCTAACTAGAGTTGCACATTAGTACTTCTATTACAGTGGTGTAGTGATGTGAAAATGTGGCTATTCCTTCATCTTTCCTAACTTGTACTTACATTGCATATTGGTTTACATTGTACAAAGGCAATAGAGTTATGAAAAGCACGGATACACTACTGTTTGCATTTTTTCCAAGTCACTATTACAATAATGTAACTATATGCATTTATCTGTTTTTCAAGCTCCTACCTCAAATTGAAAAAAAGGTTGACACAAACCTCAAAGATCTAACAGCATTGAAGTATAGACTTCAGTCTTTGGGTGGAGGACAGGATTACAGGATACTGGTAAGTCAAGATTCAGTTCTCAGGTTAACCAATAAGAAACAAACCAGGGTTTGATCATGTGTGGAGCAGGATGAGCTTTTCCTTCTGTTATGAGGATTTGGTTTTGGTCAAAACTTCATATGTGACACAGCATTATCACATTGAGCATGAGTTCAAGTTCAAGTTCAAGTTTTTATTGATCACGTACACATGCGTACATGGCAGTGAGATTTGTTGTTCCCATGGATCTCTCTTCACAACAACACAACAGTACACAATAGAATACAGTAATAAATTGTAAAAAAAATTTAAAAAAATTGTAAGATAGTAAAATAGTAAAATATAATATATACAATATACAATAATATAATATAATATATAATATAATAATAATAATATAATATATATAATATAATAAGTAAGACAGATGTACAATATTGCACATCACTGCAATAGTTAACTGATATAAACCACAATGTGATTTAATCTCAATATTATAGTGCATGTAATTAATACAGTAATGTACTTCCAAAAAGCTTTGATCTTAGCATGAAAAAAGAATTCATCATTAAAAATGTTACATTACATAATCAGTTGGAATTATTACATCATTGATAAGAAAATGTATGCTTACCTTATAAGGTAATAACTGACAACATAATAAATTAGGTTATCGTTAAAAGGTTATTGTTACAATGAGTTATTGCATCATCGGTCAGTTAGCACGTTATCAGTTGTTACACACGCTACAGGTACAATCTCAAAGAATGTGGACAGTCTTTACTGTCACACAGAAAGCAACTTCCACAGATAAGTTTCTAGTGAACAGCTATTTTATGATCCTAACAAGTTAATTAACATAATGGTTGATCTCAGGATAAATAATAGGTCAATAGTAGATTGTTTTAAATAGGCCTAAAAAAATAGATATTTTGGGAAACAATATGCATTTAGCTTTCAGACTTTTCAACTGGTAGACTGTCCACCATCTTGTTAACTGATGAATAATGCACTCACTGAACAACGCAAAGACAGACAGCCAAGTACACAGGGTGTGAGATTATTCAATGAATGTGAACTGTGTGTCATTGTTTCTTTCGTAGGCTAAATCAGTTGATCACTATCTGTTGATCAACATTGGTGTGATTAAAGTCTTACCTACCCCACCTGTGGCTGAACTGATTGGAGCAGAGTTTCTGCCCACCGAAGAAAACCCTCAAAAGAATGGCGGTGTAATCAAACAATGCCCTTTTTCACCTGTGTGTTCAAATTAAAATAAATGCTGAAATAAAGCTCTTAACAAAACCTCAAGTACTTGTGCCTCAAATTACTGGAACTACAAGGCATTGTGACATAACTCATACATTTTCTTTTGTTTCTCACGTATAATCATCTACCAAGCTGAACCTTCATTTATTAAAACCCAAAACACTTTTAATTGAGATAATGGTTGGCAAAAAGCAGGAAAAGACGGGAATTTCACACAAGCACCTCAACCATTATCTTGACTTATTACCACAGGACAGGGCAGCTCTGGGCAGCAGTGCAGCTGAGGGAAAGCCTACAGTGGCGGGCAGAGAGGGGACCTGAGGAAGGCCAGCAGTACAACGCTGTAAAAACATTGTAGAACAGCACAAAGATATCTTACAAATATCTCACTCGTCTTTTTAATAAAAACTAGTCAACAGATTCATATGAGATTGTGAGGTTTAATTTGAATAGTATTTGTCCTTTGCAAAGAAAAATAAGAATCATCTATAATGGTGCTGGAATGGCTTAAGGAGGACACTGGGGATTTTAAGAATTTGAATGCAAATGTTGTGCAACCATTATCTAAACACTGCATGACCACAGATAGAGTATTAGGGCATCAAGCGCATGCAAGGAAAACGTGCCCACATCATTACGAAACCACCAGATTAGTTCATCTGACCACAATAACCAGTCCTAGTCCTAGTTCCAATGCTGAACACTGATCGGAACCGGTTGTTCGGGTGGACAGATGAGACCAAAACAAAAGCGGAAGAAATCCTTCTTCCGACGCAAAAACCCACCGCTGAGGCGCATGGCCAAAAAGCTCAAACTTGGTCTCATCTGTCCACCCGAACACCTGGTTCCAATGTTGATGATGTCATGGAGTTGTTTTGCATGTATTTGTCCTGGTGCTCTCTTAAAGGTCGATTGAATCATTGAATCCTGCAAGTGCCAAGACATTTCGTCCTAAAACCTGGTTCTCTCTGCCAGGAAGCTGAAACTGAAGACGTTAACGGATCTTTAAGAAAGACAATGTTCCATCATCAGCCCCGATCGGAGGCGGCGTTTGGCTGTCCGCCTCCGGGGGAGGGGGGAGGGTGAGCCGGCACAAGTCCGTCGAGGAGCAGGAAAAAGGCATCCGTGGTAGAATTCCGTCTCGGAAGAGGCGGATAAATCGGCCCGGAAATAGTGTCTCGACCCGGAGGACGGGCGGCGGACTCGTGGGGGAGGGTGAATTGAGATAAATAGAGGGTATAATTGGCAACCAAATTGGGAAATTTGAAAAAAAATTCAACAAGAAAGAAAGACAATGTTCCCAAGCATACCTCAAAGTGAATCAAGAAATGGTTAACAGACCACAAAATTTTTTTAAATGGTCATCTCAGCCTCCAGACCCAATAGAAACATTTGTGGTTTGAATTAGAGGGCAGTACGCAAGCACAGAACAAAGGATCAGAACAAAGGATTCTGTGTGAAGGAATGGTCAAAGATCCCCCCAATATGTTCACCAAAGTTATAAAGCACTATAGAAAATATCATGTTAATGCATAATTAGTTTTTCTGGATTTCATTTAAAGGGCGGCACGGTGGTGCAGTGGATAGCACTGTCGCCTCACAGCAAGAAGGTCTTGGGTTCGAATCCAGGCCGGGGGCCTTTCTGTGCGGAGTTTGGATGTTCTCCCCGTGTCCGCGTGGGTTTCCTCCAGGTACTCCGGTTTCCTCCCACAGTCCAAAGACATGCACGTTAGGCTAATTGGAGAATCTAAATTGCCCGTAGGTATGAGTGTGTGAGTGAATGGTGTATGTAGTGCCCTGCGATGGATTGGCGTCCTGTCCAGGGTGTATTCCTGCCTCTCACCCCAATGCATGCTGGGATAGGCTCCAGCGACCCTAACTAGGAATAAGCGGCTGAAGATGAGATGAGATGAGATTTCATTTAAAATAATCATTAGGGATCTAAAAAATTGTGAAACATTATTTTCTTAAAGAAAATATTTTTCTGTGAACAATTGTTTTTTGTTTTCTTGAGCATACAATGTAAGCGCATTGTTTATTTTATACAGCCTTTTTTGGGTGAGCTGCAAGAAACATAATTGTAGCGAGGCCGAAATCGAGGTGGGGGGGCAGCAAAGGTCCCTGAAGGACGTAAAGAAAAAGTGGTCTGATTTAAAACTGAGGTCAAAATCTCTAATAACTCGTTCCCTTCTTATTGCGCGGTTGGCGATATCTTCGAGAAGTGACAATGCTGCCATTCTTCCTCTTGCAAACCACTGCATTATTGGACATTTTATAGCCTATAGATTGCCTGAAATGTTTTACACGTGTGGAACCATAATATGTATATTAAATACATTTCCGTCAAGGATGTGTCAATTATGCTAATATGGGTAGTTTTGGAAAACCAATGTGTGTTTTTGTTTTGTTTTCCACAAGTAGCCTAGCTTATGTTGTATTAATTTATTAATAACTTTATTGTGCAAACCATTACGTATTGTTAGGAACCGGACAAGGACCCAGACGCAGATCAGGACTTAGGCAAAAGAGTAGTTTATTGGGAAGCAGGGATCAAAACCAGGAATCAGAGAATCGGAGGTACAAAAACGCGAGGCAGAGAGAAGTCGAAAACAGGCAGTCAAAAGGTCGATAAACAGGAAGGCAGAAAGGCAAACAAACAAAATCGCTAGGCAGGCTCGGGGTAGTCAACAGAAGGGTAGTCTCGGAAAAATCTATAAACACTGGCTTCGGAAAAGTAGGCTCAGGGAATAAGAATCAACGTACTGACACGGAAGAATGAAAACACTGAACATATATACAGGCAGAGACAGGAAACACAATGGGAAACAGGTGTGACTGGGAGGAGAGAGAGTTAGGAAACACAGGTGAAAACAATGGGAATCGATAATTAAATAACGAGGGGAAACGAAAGACACGGACTGGGAAACATACAAACAAATATACAATAAACGACCTGGGAGATCAGGCAGACACGTGCATAGCTAAAGGGGAGGTACGCAAAGAAAAACGTTGCGTGCGTATGAAAGGGAAAGTGAAAAGCTAATCAGGGATAGGATAATGAGAGAATGAACGAAAGTCAGAAGCGTGAGATAATTAGTGATTAGTAGTGTTAGTAACTAAATCTAAATCCCTAACGTTAGTAGATTAGTTAGTTAGTACTGTACACATCTAACTAATATATACAAAGTGCGATAAAGAAAGTAGGAAGGAGGAAAACGAGAAAATAAGCGAAGATTGAAATACCCGAAATGTAAACTCCCGAAGTGAATGACAAGACAAGGATCAGTGGATCAGGAACAATAACAGACGGGGATAACAGAACGTGAAAACAAATATGAATAACGAAGAAAGATAAACAAAGTACAAAAACAACAGAACAGATACTCAGAATATAACAGGACCCCCAAAGAAACGCCTCTTGGCGTTTAAACAGGAAAAGGACACAAAAACAGATGAACAAACAGAAGCAGGGGCAAAGCCAGGAACTCAGACAGGCAGGGTCAAAACACAGGGTCAGGATCTCAGACAGGCAAGGGGCAAAACACCGGGACAGGAACTCTCAGACAGGCAAGGGGCAAAACACGGAGCAGGATCTCAGACAGGCAAAAACACTGGACAGAATAAAGGCAGGGTCAAAACACTTCTCAGACAGAATCAGGATCAGACAGGCCTAGACACTTGAAAGTCTCTGATTAAAGTCTTGTCCAAGATGAACCGGGATGGGACCCAACTTCTTTCCTCGGGACCGTAGCCCTCCCAATCCACAAGGTATTGGAGACCACGGCCCCGGCGACGAACGTCCAACAATTTTCGGACAGTATAAGCTTCTCCCCCTTCAATGAGACGGGGGGGTGGGGGTGACTCAGGGGCGGGACACAAAGGGTGGGTAACCAGGGGTTTGAGGCGGGAAACATGGAAAGTGGGGTGAATTCTTCTCATGGTGTGAGGTAACTTTAACCTAACTGCAGTGGGACTGATGATTCTAATTATGGGGAAGGGACCAATAAATCGGGGTGCAAGCTTACGATGGTCCATCTTAAGGGGAATGTCTCTGGTGGTCAACCAGACCCGCTGCCCAATGTGGTACCGGGGAGCCTTGGAGCGTCTCTTGTCCGCAGTCTCCTTCATCCGGGCACTGGCTCGGAGAAGGTTGCGGCGTGTGAGGTTCCAGGTGCGGCGACAACGACGGATGAAGAACTGAGCAGAGGGGACTCCACCTCCTCCTCCTGGCTGGGAAACAAAGGTGGTTGGTAACCCAGGGAACATTCAAAAGGGGACAAACGAGATGAGGAGGAGGTTTGGGAGTTGATGGCATACTCTGCCCAGGGAAGTTGTTGGCTCCACGAGGAGGGGTTCTGAGAACACAAGCAGCGCAGAACCGTCTCAATGACCTGATTAGCCCGCTCTGTCTGGCCATTGGACTGGGGATGAAAACCTGAGGAGAGACTAACTGATGAACCAATAAGTAAACAAAAAGCCTTCCAAAACCTGGAGATAAACTGGGGACCTCTGTCAGAAACAATATTGTTGGGGATACCATGTAATCGGAAAACATTCTGAATAATAAGGGTGGCTGTCTCCTTAGCAGAGGGAAGTTTGGGTAAAGGGATAAAATGTACAGCTTTAGAAAACCGATCGATAACCGACATGATGGTGGTGTAGTTGTTGGAGGGGGGCAAACCAGTGATAAAGTCAAGAGCTATGTGGGACCAAGGGCGGTGAGGGATGGGTAGGGGCTGTAATAGACCAGGGGGATGCTGGTGGGAATTCTTGTTCTGGGCACAGACAGAGCAGGCAAAAATAAAATCCTTAATATCCTCAATCATGGCAGGCCACCAAAAACGTCTCTGAATAAAAGTAACGGTTCTGTTAATGCCCGGATGACAGGACAAGCGAGAAGAGTGACCCCACTGAAGCACCTGGGAACGAACCGAGCTGGGAACGAAGAGACGGTTGGTAGGGCAGCGGCTGGGACCAACCTCCCCCTCCAGAGCAGAGCGAACAGTAGTCTCAATGTCCAGGAGAACAGAATTGATGGCACATTGAGGTAGGATGGTTTCAGGATCAGATGAACCGGAAGGGAGATCAAATCGGCGGGATAGGGCATCAGGTTTGGTGTTTTTAGAACCGGGACGATAGGACAGGACAAAATTGAATCTCGCGAAAAACAGGGACCAACGGGCCTGACGAGAATTAAGCCTCTTGGCGGTATGCAAGTACTCTAAGTTCTTGTGGTCGGTCCAAACCAAGAACGGAACTTGGGCACCCTCCAGCCAATGCCTCCACTCCTCCAAGGCAAGCTTAACTGCCAGTAACTCCCGATTGCCAATGTCATAGTTCTGTTCTGTGGGGCTGAGCCGGTGAGAGTAAAAGGCGCATGGGTGTACCTTTTTATCCTTGGAGGAGCGTTGCGATAGGATGGCCCCTACTCCGATGTTGGAGGCGTCAACCTCCACGATAAACTGAGCCGTAGTGTCAGGATGGATGAGGATGGGATCCGATGTGAAGCGCTGCTTGAGGGCGTGGAAAGCTTCTTCAGCTCGGGATTCCAGTCAAACCGGACCTTGATAGATGTGAGCGCTGTGAGGGTGCTGCCAGGGTACTGTAATTGCGGATGAATCTGCGATAGAAATTAGCGAATCCCAGAAAACGCTGTAGCTCCTTGCGACTCACCGGCCGGGGCCAGTCCAGAACAGCCTTGATCTTCTGAGGATCCATCTGGAGGCTCCCAGCCGAGATGATGTAGCCCAGGAAAGTAGTCGTCTGGCAGTGGAACTCACACTTCTCGGGCTTGACAAAGAGTCTGTTCTCCAGGAGATGCTGGAGAACACTGCGGACGTGAACAGTATGTTCCTGAAGGTCCTTAGAAAAAATAAGAATGTCATCCAAGTAAACAAACACAAACAGATTAATAAAGTCCCTCAAAACATCATTGACTAAGCCTTGAAAAACAGCAGGGGCGTTGGTCAAGCCGAATGGCATGACGAGGTACTCCCAGTGGCCAGTAGGAGTGTTAAAGGCCGTCTTCCACTCATCCCCCTCACGAATGCGTACCAAGTGGTAGGCGTTGCGCAGGTCCAACTTCGTGAAGATGGTAGCTCCTTGGAGCTGTTCAAACGCAGAAGTCATGAGGGGAGAGAGGTAACGATTCTTGACAGTGATGTCATTGAGTGCCCGATAGTCGATGCACGGGCGAAGAGACCCGTCCTTCTTGCCCACGAAGAAGAACCCCGCTCCGGCAGGTGAGGAAGAAGGACGAATGATGCCAGCGGCCAGTGACTCCTGGAGGTACACATTCATGGTCTCAGTCTCGGGACGGGACAAGGAAAACAGGCGCCCCCCTAGGAGGGGTAGCGCCAGACAGGAGTTCGATGGCGCAATCATAGGGACGGTGGGGGGGCAGGCAGGTGGCTCGGGACTTGGAGAAGACCTCCTTGAGGTCCAGGTACTCGGAAGGGATAGTAGATAGGTCAGAAGGTTTCTCGGAAGGAAGAGGACTCGGGACAGAAGAGTGGGCCTGATGAAGACAGTTGGATGAACAGGATGGGCTCCAACCCATAATCCTGTGAGTGTTCCACTCCACGGAGGGGTTATGGCGTACAAGCCATGGGTGACCAAGAACGATAGGTGCATGAGGAGAGTCAATGACGTGCAAACATATCTTCTCCTGATGGTTACCGGAGATGCGCAAAGTAAGAGGGGAACTGATCTGGGTGATCTGGGCCAGTCTCTGCCCATTGAGAGAATTGGCAATGAGAGGCCGTGACAAGCTGGAAACCGGAATCCCCCACTTCGCAACCACCCCAGCATCGACAAAACTCTCCTCAGCTCCTGAGTCGATGAGAGCAGTGGTCTCTCGCTTCTCACCCTCCCACTCAATAGTAACCGGCAGGCAGGTCCGTTGTTTGGAGGACCGTTCAATCGGAATGACACCCACTAGTGCTCCTCTCTTAACTAGTGGGCGTTTAGCTCTTAATGGACAGTTGGGGATGAAGTGCCCTGACTCCCCGCAGTAGAGGCAGGACCTGGTCGCCATCCTGCGGTCACGCTCCTGACGGGAAAGACGGGCTCGATCCAGCTGCATAGGTTCAGGATCCGGGCTAGATGAGGGAACTGCTCTGGGATGGCTGTTGACTCTGGCAGATGACCTGAATCCGACCGTCTCTGGTCCTGGAACAACCCCGGAGCTACGCAAACGGCGACGCTCCTGAAACCTGGAATCAACCCGGATGGCCAGGCTGACGAGGTCGTCGAAAGACTCAGGAAGATCACGGGTAAGGACCTCGTCTTTGAGATCTTCGGACAATCCAAAAATGAACGCGTCATACAAAGCCTTGCTTCCCCAGCCACAGGAGTTGGCCAAAGTCTGGAACTGGATGGCATAGTCCGAGACCGACCCTCCCTCCTGGCGTAGATAGAGCATCTCCCGGGCAGCTTCGTGACCATGCTTGGACCGATCGAAGACCCTCTTCATCTCCTCAGAAAACGGACCGAACCCCTGGCAGTAGGGGAAGGATCCCTCCCACGCAGTGGTGGCCCAGGTCTTGGCACGACCGGTCAGTTGCGTGATGACGTAGGCAACCCTGGAGATGTCGCTGGGAAACGTTGATGGCTGCAGACGGAAAATGAGCTGGCACTGAGTCAGGAACGCACGACAACCGCCCGGTTCACCTGCGTACCTCTCCGGAGGGGGCAGACGGGGCTCGTGCACCGGCGCAGAGGGAAACCCGGGTTGAGGTGTAGCAGCGGCATACTGAGGTGCGGGGTTAGGAGTCGGAGCTCGCAGCGTCAGGGTGAGTTCCGCCAAACTGGAGGTGAGGGTCTGCAGATGTTCGGTGACCGTCTCCAGATGGTGTTGATGCCGTCCGAGCATGGCACCTTGCTGCTCGAGAGCAAAACGCATCTGGTCTGGATCTGCTGGGTCCATCTTGGTCAGTACGTTCTGTTAGGAACCGGACAAGGACCCAGACGCAGATCAGGACTTAGGCAAAAGAGTAGTTTATTGGGAAGCAGGGATCAAAACCAGGAATCAGAGAATCGGAGGTACAAAAACGCGAGGCAGAGAGAAGTCGAAAACAGGCAGTCAAAAGGTCGATAAACAGGAAGGCAGAAAGGCAAACAAACAAAATCGCTAGGCAGGCTCGGGGTAGTCAACAGAAGGGTAGTCTCGGAAAAATCTATAAACACTGGCTTCGGAAAAGTAGGCTCAGGGAATAAGAATCAACGTACTGACACGGAAGAATGAAAACACTGAACATATATACTGGGAGACACAATGGAAATCAGGTGAGACAATGAGGAGAGAGAGGAGGGAACACAGGGAATCGATAATTAAATAACAAGGGGGAAACGCAAGACACGGACACTGAAACATACAAACATATAGACAATAAACGACCTGGGAGAACAGGCAGACACGTGCATAGTAAAAGGGAGGTACGCAAAGAGAAACGTTGCGTGCGTATGAAAGAGAAAATGAAAAGCTAATCAGGGATAGGATAATGAGAGAATGAACGATAGATAGAAGCGTGAGATAATTAGTGATTAGTAGTGTTAGTAACTAAATCTAAATCCCTAACGTTAGTAGATTAGTTAGTTAGTACTGTACACATCTAACTAATATATACAAAGTGCGATAAAGAAAGTAGGAAGGAAGAAAACGAGAAAATAAGCGAAGATTGAAATACCCGAAATGTAAACTCCCGAAGTGAATGACAAGACAAGGAGTGGATCAGGAACAGAAACAGACAGGGGATAACAGAACAATGAAAACACAATACATGAATAACGAATAACGAAAGAAAGATAAACAAAACAACAAAAACAACAGAACAGGGACTCAGAATATAACAGTACCCCCAAAGAAACGCCCCATGGCGTTCTAACAGGGGGCACAAAAACAGAAAAACAAACAGGAAAAGCAGGGGGAAGCCAGACAGACAAGGGACAAAACAGGTGGCAGGGTCAAAAACACATGGCAGAATCTCAGACCGGCAAGGCAAGCAAAACACTCAGACAGGCACAAAACACGGAGGCAGGATCTCAGACAGGCAAGGGCAAAACACACGGAGCAGGATCTCAGACAGGCAAAAAACACGTCTCAAAAAAAACACTGGACAGAATCTCAGACAGGCAGGGTCAAAACACTAGACAGAATCTCAGACAGGCAGGGTCAAAACACTAGACAGGATCTCAGACAGGCCTAGACACTTGAAAGTCTCTGATTAAAGTCTTGTCCAAGATGAACCGGGATGGGACCCAACTTCTTTCCTCGGGACCGTAGCCCTCCCAATCCACAAGGTATTGGAGACCACGGCCCCGACGACGAACGTCCAACAATTTTCGGACAGTATAAGCTTCTCCCCCTTCAATGAGACGGGGGGGTGGGGGTGACTCAGGGGCGGGACACAAAGGGTGGGTAACCAGGGGTTTGAGGCGGGAAACATGGAAAGTGGGGTGAATTCTTCTCATGGTGTGAGGTAACTTTAACCTAACTGCAGTGGGACTGATGATTCTAATTATGGGGAAGGGACCAATAAATCGGGGTGCAAGCTTACGATGGTCCATCTTAAGGGGAATGTCTCTGGTGGTCAACCAGACCCGCTGCCCAATGTGGTACCGGGGAGCCTTGGAGCGTCTCTTGTCCGCAGTCTCCTTCATCCGGGCACTGGCTCGGAGAAGGTTGCGGCGTGTGAGGTTCCAGGTGCGGCGACAACGACGGATGAAGAACTGAGCAGAGGGGACTCCCACCTCCTCCTCCTGGCTGGGAAACAAAGGTGGTTGGTAACCCAGGGAACATTCAAAAGGGGACAAACGAGATGAGGAGGAGGTTTGGGAGTTGATGGCATACTCTGCCCAGGGAAGTTGTTGGCTCCACGAGGAGGGGTTCTGAGAACACAAGCAGCGCAGAACCGTCTCAATGACCTGATTAGCCCGCTCTGTCTGGCCATTGGACTGGGGATGAAAACCTGAGGAGAGACTAACTGATGAACCAATAAGTAAACAAAAAGCCTTCCAAAACCTGGAGATAAACTGGGGACCTCTGTCAGAAACAATATTGTTGGGGATACCATGTAATCGGAAAACATTCTGAATAATAAGGGTGGCTGTCTCCTTAGCAGAGGGAAGTTTGGGTAAAGGGATAAAATGTACAGCTTTAGAAAACCGATCGATAACCGACATGATGGTGGTGTAGTTGTTGGAGGGGGGCAAACCAGTGATAAAGTCAAGAGCTATGTGGGACCAAGGGCGGTGAGGGATGGGTAGGGGCTGTAATAGACCAGGGGGATGCTGGTGGGAATTCTTGTTCTGGGCACAGACAGAGCAGGCAAAAATAAAATCCTTAATATCCTCAATCATGGCAGGCCACCAAAAACGTCTCTGAATAAAAGTAACGGTTCTGTTAATGCCCGGATGACAGGACAAGCGAGAAGAGTGACCCCACTGAAGCACCTGGGAACGAACCGAGCTGGGAACGAAGAGACGGTTGGTAGGGCAGCGGCTGGGACCAACCTCCCCCTCCAGAGCAGAGCGAACAGTAGTCTCAATGTCCAGGAGAACAGAATTGATGGCACATTGAGGTAGGATGGTTTCAGGATCAGATGAACCGGAAGGGAGATCAAATCGGCGGGATAGGGCATCAGGTTTGGTGTTTTTAGAACCGGGACGATAGGACAGGACAAAATTGAATCTCGCGAAAAACAGGGACCAACGGGCTGACGAGAATTAAGCCTCTTGGCGGTATGCAAGTACTCTAAGTTCTTGTGGTCGGTCCAAACCAAGAACGGAACTTGGGCACCCTCCAGCCAATGCCTCCACTCCTCCAAGGCAAGCTTAACTGCCAGTAACTCCCGATTGCCAATGTCATAGTTCTGTTCTGTGGGGCTGAGCCGGTGAGAGTAAAAGGCGCATGGGTGTACCTTTTATCCTTGGAGGAGCGTTGCGATAGGATGGCCCCTACTCCGATGTTGGAGGCGTCAACCTCCACGATAAACTGAGCCGTAGTGTCAGGATGGATGAGGATGGGATCCGATGTGAAGCGCTGCTTGAGGGCGTGGAAAGCTTCTTCAGCTCGGGGATTCCAGTCAAACCGGACCTTGATAGATGTGAGCGCTGTGAGGGGTGCTGCCAGGGTACTGTAATTGCGGATGAATCTGCGATAGAAATTAGCGAATCCCAGAAAACGCTGTAGCTCCTTGCGACTCACCGGCCGGGGCCAGTCCAGAACGGCCTTGATCTTCTGAGGATCCATCTGGAGGCTCCCAGCCGAGATGATGTAGCCCAGGAAAGTAGTCGTCTGGCAGTGGAACTCACACTTCTCGGGCTTGACAAAGAGTCTGTTCTCCAGGAGACGCTGGAGAACACTGCGGACGTGAACAGTATGTTCCTGAAAAAAAAAAAAAAAAATAAGAATGTCATCCAAGTAAACAAACACAAACAGATTAATAAAGTCCCTCAAAACATCATTGACTAAGCCTTGAAAAACAGCAGGGGCGTTGGTCAAGCCGAATGGCATGACGAGGTACTCCCAGTGGCCAGTAGGAGTGTTAAAGGCCGTCTTCCACTCATCCCCCTCACGAATGCGTACCAAGTGGTAGGCGTTGCGCAGGTCCAACTTCGTGAAGATGGTAGCTCCTTGGAGCTGTTCAAACGCAGAAGTCATGAGGGGGAGAGGGTAACGATTCTTGACAGTGATGTCATTGAGTGCCCGATAGTCGATGCACGGGCGAAGAGACCCGTCCTTCTTGCCCACGAAGAAGAACCCCGCTCCGGCAGGTGAGGAAGAAGGACGAATGATGCCAGCGGCCAGTGACTCCTGGAGGTACACATTCATGGTCTCAGTCTCGGGACGGGACAAGGAAAACAGGCGCCCCTAGGAGGGGTAGCGCCAGACAGGAGTTCGATGGCGCAATCATAGGGACGGTGGGGGGGCAGGCAGGTGGCTCGGGACTTGGAGAAGACCTCCTTGAGGTCCAGGTACTCGGAAGGGATAGTAGATAGGTCAGAAGGTTTCTCGGAAGGAAGAGGACTCGGGACAGAAGAGTGGGCCTGATGAAGACAGTTGGATGAACAGGATGGGCTCCAACCCATAATCCTGTGAGTGTTCCACTCCACGGAGGGGTTATGGCGTACAAGCCATGGGTGACCAAGAACGATAGGTGCATGAGGAGAGTCAATGACGTGCAAACATATCTTCTCCTGATGGTTACCGGAGATGCGCAAAGTAAGAGGGGAACTGATCTGGGTGATCTGGGCCAGTCTCTGCCCATTGAGAGAATTGGCAATGAGAGGCCGTGACAAGCTGGAAACCGGAATCCCCCACTTCGCAACCACCCCAGCATCGACAAAACTCTCCTCAGCTCCTGAGTCGATGAGAGCAGTGGTCTCTCGCTTCTCACCCTCCCACTCAATAGTAACCGGCAGGCAGGTCCGTTGTTTGGAGGACCGTTCAATCGGAATGACACCCACTAGTGCTCCTCTCTTAACTAGTGGGCGTTTAGCTCTTAATGGACAGTTGGGGATGAAGTGCCCTGACTCCCGCAGTAGAGGCAGGACCTTGTCGCCATCCTGCGGTCACGCTCCTGACGGGAAAGACGGGCTCGATCCAGCTGCATAGGTTCAGGATCCGGGCTAGATGAGGGAACTGCTCTGGGATGGCTGTTGACTCTGGCAGATGACCTGAATCCGACCGTCTCTGGTCCTGGAACAACCCCGGAGCTACGCAAACGGCGACGCTCCTGAAACCTGGAATCAACCCGGATGGCCAGGCTGACGAGGTCGTCGAAAGACTCAGGAAGATCACGGGTAAGGACCTCGTCTTTGAGATCTTCGGACAATCCAAAAATGAACGCGTCATACAAAGCCTTGCTTCCCCAGCCACAGGAGTTGGCCAAAGTCTGGAACTGGATGGCATAGTCCGAGACCGACCCTCCCTCCTGGCGTAGATAGAGCATCTCCCGGGCAGCTTCGTGACCATGCTTGGACCGATCGAAGACCCTCTTCATCTCCTCAGAAAACGGACCCGAACCCCTGGCAGTAGGGGAAGGATCCCTCCCACGCAGTGGTGGCCCAGGTCTTGGCACGACCGGTCAGTTGCGTGATGACGTAGGCAACCCTGGAGATGTCGCTGGGAAACGTTGATGGCTGCAGACGGAAAATGAGCTGGCACTGAGTCAGAACGCACGACAACCGCCCGGTTCACCTGCGTACCTCTCCGGAGGGGGCAGACGGGGCTCGTGCACCGGCGCAGAGGGAAACCCGGGTTGAGGTGTAGCAGCGGCATACTGAGGTGCGGGGTTAGGAGTCGGAGCTCGCAGCGTCAGGGTGAGTTCCGCCAAACTGGAGGTGAGGGTCTGCAGATGTTCGGTGACCGTCTCCAGATGGTGTTGATGCCGTCCGAGCATGGCACCTTGCTGCTCGAGAGCAAAACGCATCTGGTCTGGATCTGCTGGGTCCATCTTGGTCAGTACGTTCTGTTAGGAACCGGACAAGGACCCAGACGCAGATCAGGACTTAGGCAAAAGAGTAGTTTATTGGGAAGCAGGGATCAAAACCAGGAATCAGAGAATCGGAGGTACAAAAACGCGAGGCAGAGAGAAGTCGAAAACAGGCAGTCAAAAGGTCGATAAACAGGAAGGCAGAAAGGCAAACAAACAAAATCGCTAGGCAGGCTCGGGGTAGTCAACAGAAGGGTAGTCTCGGAAAAATCTATAAACACTGGCTTCGGAAAAGTAGGCTCAGGGAATAAGAATCAACGTACTGACACGGAAGAATGAAAACACTGAACATATATACAGGCAGAGACAGGAAACACAATGGGAAACAGGTGTGACTGGGAGGAGAGAGAGTTAGGAAACAGGTGAAAACAATGGGAATCGATAATTAAATAACAAGGGGGAAACGAAAGACACGGACTGGGAAACATACAAACAAATATACAATAAACGACCTGGGAGATCAGGCAGACACGTGCATAGCTAAAGGGGAGGTACGCAAAGAGAAACGTTATGTGCGTATGAAAGGAGAAAGTGAAAAGCTAATCAGGGATAGGATAATGAGAGAATGAACGAAAGATAGAAGCGTGAGATAATTAGTGATTAGTAGTGTTAGTAACTAAATCTAAATCCCTAACGTTAGTAGATTAGTTAGTTAGTACTGTACACATCTAACTAATATATACAAAGTGCGATAAAGAAAGTAGGAAGGAAAAACGAGAAAATAAGCGAAGATTGAAATACCCGAAATGTAAACTCCGAAGTGAATGACAAGACAAGGAGTGGATCAGGAACAATAACAGACGGGGATAACAGACGTGAACGAAACATGACTCGAAGAAAGATAAACAAAGTACAAAAACAACAGAACAGATACTCAGAATATAACACGTATAGCCTAAGCAATGTGTTCAATCTGGTAATACTACTACTACTACTACTACTACTACTACTAATAATAATAATAATAATTACCGCGAATACCTGCAGTATTCCAACATTGCCACAAGGAAACGTGTGTACGCCAAGTTGGAACCTGACGTGGAGCTAAGTACTTTTCCACGTCAAAGACTGTTTTTATAAATCTGAACTTTGGCGTGGATTTGAGCGTATGCACATTCTAAGATCAAATCTGTGCGTAAGCATGTTTTATAAATGAGGCCCCTGATGTCTCAGTGAAATCTAGGCATGGATGACAACAAACTAAATTAGCAAAAGACAGAAGTGTTGCTGGTTGGCTCCAGGGACAGCTTGACTAAGTTGCCATGTATAGACATTCCATTTGATGGCCATTCTCGAAACAGTTGAAAACTGTAAGACACCTGTGATACAGGAGCACTAAAAACATCCAGAGATACAGAAGGATCAGAGACTTTTACACAGATGTTCCACTCATTTTCCAGCATTTTAAAGACATTCCTTCTTGGATTTTTCAGATCCTGTGACTCTGGACCCCAACACTGTGCCCCTCTCCCGTCCCTGCTGGAGATCTACAACCAGCGCTGCACTCGCAGGGCCACCAGCATCATAAGGGACCCTCACCACCCCTTCCATGGACTGTTTTCCCTCCAGCCATCGGGGAAAAGGTACAGGAGCCTCTGTGCCCGATCCCAAAGGATGCTGAACAGCTTCCTTCCACAGGCAGTCAGGATGGTGAACAGACTGTGCCCTCTCCCTCTGACATGCCCCCCCCCACCCTTACACACACACTACCTGCCTGACTGCACCGGATGTGACTGCACTACTCACTTTAACCCCCTGAGGTCGACGGGAGCGGCGCCGCTCCCAGCAGCAATAAAAGTATATTACTATTTCTAACTTCGCGATATTTTATCATACACACGCGACAAAAACATTGACAGAAACCTTAGAATCGCGACTTTCCGATTTGAGCACTGGCAAATCAAATGGGATTTTTTAAATTAGGTTAATTAGACCAAAAGTAAACCTTGCTTTTTACTCTGTTTTTTACCTTTTAGTAACGTCCCCCTTCTATTGACATGGTAACTAGGTGCGAGTTTCGGGGAGGTGTGGGGAGGGGCGTGGGGCCATGTGTGAAAACGCCGCGTAAACACATAAACTGTCCCGACAATTTGAAGCAAGATTTTATACAGACGTACAATTTTATTCAAGATGGAAAGATTTTCTGCGCTGCAGTGTTTGAGAGTATTGATGAAAAGCGACGAAGACAATAACTGACGAAGAGTAAGTAACTATATTTGATTTGCCATGTTATCAAATACTCGTATATATATTCAATATATGAATTCGCGTCTTGTGACTACATATTCCGCGTGTTGCAACGTAACAAATTGCAATATGCACACAAGATCTATGGAAGAATACTTTTCAAACAGCCTAAAATGTTATTTATTTCGCTTGTTTTCAAATACTCGTGAAAATATATGAATTCCGCGTCTTGTGACGCCAAACATATTCAGCGTGTTAGTAACTTAATCTAAATCCCTAACGTTAGTAGATTAGTTGGTTAGTACTATACACATCTACCTTATATATACAAAGTGCAATCTAGAAAGTAAGAAGGAAGAAAACGAGATAATAAGCGAAGGCGGGAAAAACCCGAAAAGTATAAACTCCCGAAGTGCATGACAAGACAAGGAGTACTCACGTGGATCTCGAAATAAACGGAACAAGGACAGACAGGGAGCAGAACGTTCATTCCGTTCATTTGAGCAGAATGCAATACTGGATAAAGAATAATGAATAAGGACTGAATGAAAAATAAACAAAGACCAAAAAACAACAGAACAGGAACTCAGAATATAACACTGATGGCCTTTGAGAGAGAGAGATGGCCCATCTGACAGATCTTAGAGGTGTGGACAATGAATAATGAATATTCAGGTATTTAGCATTTAGCCCTCCCACAGCCTGAAATAAATGTGACCAGTTCTGATAAAAACAGGTTTTTAGCTATTTAGATCTCAGATGTGCTAAACTGTTTTCACACCCTTACATAACCAAGATCTTGATGAACAAACGCACATTGGCAAAACAATTCGTCACTATAGTTTAGTGTGTGCTTTCACAACTTTTGTGACAGCAGAAAAATTTACTATTTTTAACTTGTGTGTTTGTAGATCTATTTACAAGCTGCATATGATACTGACCAAACTATTGATGGCATACAAATGTAGCTGTGATTGTCCTTCAAATAAAAATATCAAACACTTTGGAGTAAGTGTGTGTTAAATTGATGAAATTGAGATAAATATCAGACCATGCCAAAATAAAAAAACATCTAAAAGCTTAGCACGGACCTCAGAGGGTTAAGACACTGCTGCTACTGAACTGAACCTGCACTTTAATATACTACACTTTAATATACTGTGTAATTTAATATGTGTAATTTGTGTCATTTAATATACTGTGCTGCCACTGGGCAGCTGCTGCTCCATTGTTGTTTTTATGTAAACTGTTTTATGTTTTTATATTTTAGCCTATTTGTGATTTCTGGGGGGAACGATATTTCTTTTTTTTATGCACGCAAGTGTACAAGACAACGACAAATAAAGAAATCTTGAATCTTGAATCTTGAAACACTGCACCTGCCTCTCTCTCTCTCTCTCTTTCTGATGATTTGACCAGTGTGAGACGCACTGATACAGGGCAGCAGCTTCCTGACAACTGAGAGAGCGTGTGTGTGTGTGTGTATTCTGGGCTTTGAGGGGTTTACCTCAGGAACATTCAGCTGTGAGGTGGAGGTGGGGCATAAACCTGCATGGACAATAGGAGTGGTGAAAGAGTCCATCAACAGGAAGGGGGTGATTACAGTGGGCCCAAAGAGAGGATTCTGGGTTGTAACTCTGAGGAATGGTGATAAGTACACAGCACAAGACCGTAACACTGCTGTCCTCACACTGGAGAGGAAACCCCAGGTGATCAGAGTGCAGCTGGACTATGACAGGGGAGAGGTGTCCTTCTACAACCCCAGTGACATGTCACTCATCTACACTTTTAAACACACTTTCACTGAGAGACTCTTCCCATAGTTGTCTCCTGAATGAAAGAAAGACGGCAGTAACCTTGCAGCCCTGCAGATCAGCCCAGTGTCCGTGTCTGTAAAACTGCAACTTTGTGCTGACTCTGTATTACAAAAACATATTCAGTACTTACTACTGCATTTTCTTTTCATTGTACGTACTTGTTGAGAGTTAATGAACTGCACAATTCCATTTCAATTCTGTCAATTCAGGAAATTATTTGGAAATAATGCCATAATGTTCCATGAGCGTTTTTCAATTAATGGAATTTTAAGTTAATTTCCTGAATTTACTGATTTAAAATTGCTTTGACCCCCAACCCTGCAGAGTTCAGAAATCCTTTTTCTTGCTGTCTTTTGATAAATGTTGTTAGATTAAGACAAATCATGACACAAAACTTGATTTCATATCATGTAAGTAAAGCAGTTGTGCACCTGTGGTGAAGCAGAATGCTTTTTAGACCTCTGATGGAAGACAATCCTGTCCAGCGTACATGCCTGTAATGTGTGTATCGTAAGCACTCGTTAGTTTGACTCGTAGCGTTCTCCTGCGTTCTCTTCAGATTTGACTGGGCAGATGCAGTGGTGTCTCAGGACTCATTTCACCCTGTAAATCCCTGCAGAGACGTCCGTTCAGACACAGTGACATCTCTGTGATCTCTGGGCCTTTGCTGTACTTCATGGATTTAGTCCAAGAACACACTACCTATCGACACAAAGAGGGCAAAATACAGGACGAGAAATAAATTGTGGAAATTAAAAACAAAAAAAGCAAAAACCTGTCAGAATCGTGTCAATGAACTACACGTTGTTAAAACATTAACGACCTGTAAAGTATGTCTTAAGTACATATTGTTGTTGTTTTCTTAGCTGTCAGTCATAAATAATACTTCTTTGGGTTTATTGGACTCTTAAAATCAATTGTGGTGAATTACCGCCACCTACAGGACTAAAGAGTGATGGATCTGCACGTTATGGGACAGAGTGTGATAGATGCAATAGATTAGTGTTCACAATATAACCTGGTTGATAAAAGGAGACATTGTCAGACTTATCCCATTAATGTAAAACTCTTTTTCTTTTCTTTTTTTACATAAAACCATTTTTAAATCCTTGCACACTGTGGATGCAGAATAAAGTATTGGTATTTTCTTTAGTTCTATGCCTGACACTCCAGCACGTCTATGCTTAGACTGCTTCTGTGTCCATGTTGGAACTTCCTGCAATTGCTTGAATAAAGATCCTTTTTGTTGAAGATTCTCTCCGAAACCTGGTTTTCCCCGACAACACTATGGCAATTGTTTTCACATCATGAGTACAGAATTAACAGGACACTAAGTAATTGTTTTGCCTTGTAAGTCGCTCTGGATAAGAGCGTCTGCTAAATGCTTAAAATGTAAATGTAAAATGTACCTAATAAACACTTGTACAGTATTTGACACAGTGGACACCTAATTATTTCGCTTCATTTCACATTTTATTTGTAAAGTTTCTTAGAAGTTACTTGGTTAGAAGGGCTTGTCTCTCCATTGAAACAATGACCAGAGGGGGTCGCTGGTGCGTAATGAGACATGGTCGTCACGCCAACTGAAGTCCTTCCCTCCCTGGGCGACGCTACACTCAATTATGAGCCATCATCTAGGCCTGCTGGCTGCAGTCAGCACTGATGTGGTCCAGATTCAGTACGAGACCGTGGGGCTCATCCACACACTAGAACAGTGCCTTAACAGGATGCAGACCGTGGGGCTCATCCACACACTAGAACAGTACCTTAACAGGATGCAGACTGTGGGGCTCATCCACACACTAGAACAGTGTCTTAACAGGATGCAGACCGTGGGGCTCATCCACACACTAGAACAGTGCCTTAACAGGATGCAGACCGTGGGGCTCATCCACACACTAGAACAGTGTCTTAACAGGATGCAGACCGTGGGGCTCATCCACACACTAGAACAGTGCCTTAACAGGATGCAGACCGTGGGGCTCATCCACACACTAGAACAGTGCCTTAACAGCATGCAGACCGTGGGGCTCATCCACACACTAGAACAGTGCCTTAACAGGATGCAGACCGTGGGGCTCATCCACACACTAGAACAGTGCCTTAACAGGATGCAGACCGTGGGACTCATCCACACACTATGAATGATGAATGAATGAACATTGGATTTATATAGCGCTTTCTTTTCCTAAGAAACTCAAAGCACTTCACAACGATAGGGGCAAAACAGCACAATTTATGCTTGTAAAAGGCCACCAAATCTGTCCTTGACCTCCAAAACACAACCAAAAAATAGTTGCAATCATTTTTAGTACTATTTTAACATTTTTTAAATGTTCTCACTGCTGTGTGGACATACTTAATTTAATACTATCACAAGCATGCAACAGTATCAAAGACTACAAGGCCTTTTTTGCTACATTAAACAGTCTAGCTTAATTCTTTACTACCTCTGCAAAGCGTACCAAAGTTCTGTATGATATTATCAAGAAACGTTTCCCCAGAGCTGCTCTAATAAGGTGGAATTACTTGTCTCATTTGGTCAACACAGCTAAAGAGCAGAGTGAATCCCTAACTGAACTGTTCAATAACTTTAAAAACAACCCATTGGACAGGGACAAAATAACAATTCTGTCAGCTGTGGGTTTTTTGCATCATTTCGAAGACCCAAAATTCCAGTTTCTCCTGGAGATTTTCTCTGACATTTTTTTCCCACATGACATTACATGAAAGTCATTTAAAAGACAAAAGCAGGTTGCAAGGTCTCACCAGGCAGCCAGCGCTCAGCGCTGCACTACAGCATTACGCTAGCATCGGGCAGGCATTCGTCCCACTGCTTCTGCTGTCTGTCAGCCTATGAAGTCTCCTAGTCCTCACCTGCTAGAAGCCCAAAGTGGGCTAGGGGTGGAGGTCAGTAGCACCTCTCAAACTCACACTGTACGTTACAAATCAATCAATGAAATCACAAAATAACATTGCCACCAAATGCACCCCTGCTCTCATAACACACACAAGCAAACCATCTCAATAGCTACTGATATGCAGCTGAAATTTTGCCTGGTTTAAAATATAATGATAAATTAAAACAAGTGTGTACACCACCAAGGTGAAATAGTTTATTTTCTTGACCCTGCATTGATGGGAAATTGTTTAGTCACACAAACAATCGTGTCACACACATTGAGGTACGTTGTCAAAATTAAAAGATCAAAGACTTGAAAAAAGAGAAAAGAAGAAGAGGAGAAACAGGCCAAAAATAAAGTCATCTCATTATGAACATTATGTTTTGAAGTAGTGTAGCAAATAATTGTGCTAGCTAGGTATTGCATTAATTGCTAACTAAAGTTAATGCTAGCTAGTAGCTCAAGCATTTAGCTAACATTACACTGGCTATAATGACGCTGAACTTTATCTAAAAAACACCTTTCTGAATTTTTTGTTGTAATAATAGTGCTATACTGCATCACTATGAGCTTCCTACTAGCTAGTTAACATGCATATAGTCCAGCTAAACTAGCAGCAAAACAGCAGAAGCTATCTTAAGTCTGGTTTGTGCATACTGACATCATGTAATAACCTAATTACAAAAGTAACTATGTTAGCTGTAAAATGTGTATTTATTGTTACATTTAAATGTGTTATTTGTATACATTTTAGATTTGTACAATTTAATATTTGTGTGCAATATTTTTCAGTATTTCTTTGTCTATTAGTATATTTTCTTCAAATAAAAGGGGTGTCTATTGCGCCTTGTTACAACATAGGTGGGGGAGAGCGGGGTATGTTGTCACACTTTTCACTCTGTCTTACCTGTACTGGGCGCAATACATCACAATGGTATACATGTCATACCAAATGAAAGGTGGAAGTCTTGGGCACATATTTTGTATTAATTGCATTTTCATGTATTATTTCAGTATGGAGTTGTAGACAGTTAAATAGAGGGTGTGCACTTGTGACAACTTACCCCATCAGGGGGTAAGTTGTCACACTATGTCATAGTATGTGGGGTAAGTTGTCACGTTGGATTATCAACAAATAAGAACACAACAAAATAATTGTGAATAAAACATTTTTTACTTTCAAATTCAAAACCAAATACATTTAATTACAGAACTCATTCATTAAAGAGCAAAATGCACAACGAAACACATCTAATCAGAGTAACAGTTCTGGCACAAATAAATTGTCTGGCCTGGGGTGCAAGCATCATGGGCCCACTTCTTGCATGTCACACACTGTACCCAAGTCTCTTTTGGGCGGCTGTTGGCTCCATGCAGACTAGGCAGAAGCACTCCTCTTCATCTGCTGATGACTTGTCTAGTTTTCTTTTTACCCTTGCCTTTTTGTTCCCCAGAAACAGCCTGTTTTTAGATTGTGATGTTTCCATTTGTAGTGCTTGCTTCACGGGTGTATCTGTTAGAATTGCGGTTCTGCGCCGCTTTCTTCCATTATTAGTTTGTTTTCGGGGACCAGCTTTTGGAAATGGCCGGAGGTCCTCTGGAGTTGGTAGTCTGCTGCCAGCACTGGCATTGCTGGGTAAGGGTGAGCTGGCATGGGAACTGAACGGGTCTGTGTCTGTGTCTGTGCTTGTGCCTGGCAGGGCAGGGTTGGTACTGGGGCCTGACGGGGCAGGGCGATCCGTAACATAGGATGGCGCAAACTCAGTTTCCAAAAATACATCCCTGTTGTAAGGCTGTACCCCAGCTACCCTAAAGCCAGCCTGAATGTTCAAGGGGGTTGCGGCCACAGGATAAGCGATTGCCACAATCCCAGGAATGTCATAAATTGACATTGTTTTCCCAGGATTGTTCCTCATCCATGCATCAGACGCTGTGTTGATGTGCCTTTTTAGCGGCCCGTAGACAGACCTGTCTAAGGGTTGAAGCCGATGAGAGCAGTGGGGTGGGAATGACACCATAATTATGCCGTTTTCTTTGGCATAATTGAGTCCATCAATGGACATATGGGATATGTGGTTGTCCAAAAGCAGTAAAGATGGTTTCTCCTTTGAGCATTTTGTATGCTCAGTGAAATGTTTCAGGAAGTCAAAAAAGTGCACATCTTTCATCCACCCCGAGGGATTTGCCGCTCCCCTGCTGCCAGGTGGTCCGCTGTTTAAAAAATGGTCGCGAAAGTTGACACGGGGAAATATGAAATATGGAGGTATACTATTTCCTGTGGCTGACACAGCACAGGCCAGTGTGACAAGTGTCCCCCTTTCAGCGGAGGTCAGCGACCCTACTTGTTTGAATCCGCGTCTGGCCACTACTTTGTCAGGTTTATGGACCGTGGTCACCCCAGTTTCGTCGACATTCCATATGTCCCCTGGTCCAAATCGATGTCTGTCTAGCACATTTGCTAAATTGTCGAAGAAGGCATTGACATTTTCTCGGTTGAAGCTACTAGCTCTGGCAAGGCTAGTTGCCTCAGGCTTTCTTATCAGCATTGGGTGCCTTTTTAAGAAGGCTGTAAACCACTCCGAGCTGGCCTTTTCTGTTTCAGCCCACATTGGTGTGAACTTCAGCTTGTGTGCCACAGCAAACTGGTAGGCAAGTCTTTTGATCTCACTTGGCGACAGACCAAAATAAATGTCAGCTGACCTAGCAATATAATGAACAAGCTGCATCTCCAAATCAGGTGGAAATACCTGCCGTGGCTTTCTATAGCCAACCACTGTTGTTGGCATGGCTGCCTGACTGACAATTTCTTCGCTGGTAACCTTTTCACAATACCGAGTCAGAGTACGGTAATTTATATTAAAATCGTATGCTGTGCTTCTGATTGATTTGTTCTCCAGCTTCACCTGTCTGACTGCCTTCAACATTATATCAGGTGCGGTGCTGCCATTCTCTGTCTTTCTTTTATAATTTCTCACCATCATCTCACTTTATTTTGTTCCTTCGTTTGTTCGTTCCTTTCTTCCTTCCCTCAATGCTTCTTTCCTTCAAAAACAAATTTAAATTAGCCTCATGTGACAACTTGCCTCAAAGCCATTGAGACAACTTGCCCCAAATGGGCACGTGGGCAAATGTTTGTTAAATCTCACGGCTAGTTCATCATAGTACTGCAGCTAACATATCAAGAAACACCTTATTGTTAACTTTATTCGGTACACAAATATAATTTAGAGCATTTATACCTAACACAGTTTTATTACATAAAATGTAAGATGCCATTTACTTACTTTCGAAGGAGACAAACACACAACTTGTGCTCACATGTAATTAAAGAGGCCTTTGACCACCTGTGAAAATGAATTTTAATCTGGCCCTAGTTGCAACAAAGTAGCTATTCGATTTTTGAGATAGCGCCCCTGGGGTTGGAGGTATGAACAGTGTGACAACTTACCCGTGTGACAATTTACCCCGCTCTCCCCTACATGTTTTGCATTTCATAACGAGCAAATATTTTTACGGCACAACCTTAGCACAACCGAATTGCACCACTCTGAACCGATTTGGACATGGTTGGGGTGCTGATAACGTAACTGCACCTAAACTATAATTTTTCATATTTAAAAAAACATAACGGCAAAAATGAAAATGTTTACGGCACAAACGTTGCACAATGTTTAAACGGGGGGTGGATGACTGATCTCGCCTAGGACACCAAGTGTGCCAGGACCGCCACTGGAATAGTGGTCATATTTAAACGATCGCAAATGAATGTGATATCGAGAATCTTTGGCCCACTCACGAATTGACTGTGAAGTTGGCACCAACAAACCATCAGAAAAGATTATAAATCATATATTAAACATTGTGCAACGTTTGTGTCATGGCTTGAGTGCCTGTTTAGCCCTGTGTGGGCGTACTCTTTTTCTATCCTTGTGAGTACGTTCCTGCTGATCTCCATAGCTAATCAGCGGATTGTTTTCAGGTGTTCTCTGCCTACTTAAACTCGCTGCTTTCACTACTCCGTGCTTCAGTGTCTTATTCATTTGGCGTTGAAGCCGGTACGAGGAAGGATCATGACTGCCTCATCTTCGGATGGAGGATTACCGGCCTTTCGGGCGCGGATCAAATTTACGGTAAGGTTTTTCTTCGGATCGGATATGGAGGTAAGGAAGAGGTTCACTTTGAAATTTTTCTGTTTAAACGTGGTGAAAAGCTTGCTGGAGGTAGAAAAAAGGTTTATATATTGCTTGGGGGATTATGCTGCACAGGGCTTCTTTGATTTATCCTTGCACAATGAAACGAACGCAATGCAAGTGTACGATAGGTATGTGACGGTTAAGGATAGGCCTGAGCTTGCGGGAGTTCGAGTAGAGCTCTTGCAGATTCAGGGCTTACGCCGTCTCACAATTCAGACTTACAACCCCTTTGTTCCGGAAGGCGATATTTTGGCCTTTCTTAGCAGATATTGTTTGGAGGTGAGGGACAGAGTGAAGATTATGAACGAGTACGGGCTTTGGACTGGGAAGCGGTCGTACAATGTCCGCTTCAGGCGTTACCCGGGGGAGGGATACATGTACCCCCCTGGGACGTTCTCTATCAGGGCTGACAAGGGGTATCTGTTTTTCCCTGGTCAGCCAACTTATTGTAGAAGGTGCAGTCGTGCAGGGCACACCAAAGAGGTGTGCCAGGCCGACTTGACTAAATGCAGGTTCTGCGCGTCGGCTGACCATGTTAGTAGAGATTGCAATGCTCCTAAGAATTGCAGTCTGTGCAGATCGGAGGAACATTTGTTTAGGGCCTGTGGACTCAGGAGGAAAACATTTGCTGAACTGTTGGCTCCTGAGCAGGGCCTTAACGACCATGCGGTCTTACACCTGGGGTCTCCTGGGAGCGCAGCGCCCCCTGGTGGCTCGGGGGTGGCAGCGGCCCCTTTAGAAGATTTCTTGTTTTGAGCGTTCTGTGTTGCCGTAAAGGTGTTTTTTTGGTTTATCTTCTGGTGTGTATTTTGGAGCTGGCCTCCCCGCTCCCTTGCCGGACTGGGTCCCTGATGGCAGTGAAGTGATGTGATTTATATGTTGTGATTTTTTGTGTTCGGTTACTGTTTTCTGTGTGTCCGATGATTGAAGTGTAATTTTTTTTTGTCTTGTCTTTGTTTCTTTTGAAAATCTGTTGCGTGGTTTTTTGTTTTGAATTTTTGAAGTTGGTGTGACGGTTTTTTGTACATTGCTTGCGTTGGGTGGGGGGGTTTGTGTTTGATGTGATTCATGTCCTGTAGTTTTGTGTGTGTTCGGTGTCAGTTTTTTTTTCTTTTTTGCGTGTCCGGTGATTGCAGATATTCCTTTTTGTCTTGTCCCTATTTCTTTTGGGGATCTGTTGTGGGTACTTTGTTTTGGATCTTGGAGGTTGGGTTGACTGTTACTTGTGTTGAGTGTGTGGCAGTGTGTCTGGACGTTTGAGGGTTTTGTCTTGTTTTGTTTTTGCATTGTATTGTCTTGCGTGTTTTTTCGTGCGGAAGTGTGGTGCATTTTGTGTGTGTGTGTGTGTGTGTGTTTGTTTTGCAGTTATTTGTATTGGTTGTGTGTTTGAGTGCATTGCTTTGAATTGCCTTGTATCTTTCTTTGTGATTTCGTGTAATATGTTTTGGTTTTTTCTAAAAAAAAAAAAAAAAAAAATCAGTCTTCGATACTTCTTTAGAAAAACCTATTTAGAAAAACCTATTTAGAAAAACCTATTTAGAAAAACCTATTTAGAAAAACCTATTTAGAAAAACTTATTTAGAAAAACGTATTTCTCTCTGGCGGCACGGTGGTGCAGTGGGTAGCGCTGTCGCCTCACAGCAAGAAGGTCTCGGGTTCGAATCCAGGCCGGGGGCCTTTCTGTGTGGAGTTTGCATGTTCTCCCCGTGTCCGCGTGGGTTTCCTCCGGGTACTCCGGTTTCCTCCCACAGTCCAAAGACATGCACGTTAGGCTAATTGGAGAGTCTAAATTGCCCGTAGGTATGAGTGTGTGAGTGAATGGTGTGTGTGCCCTGCGATGGATTGGCGACCTGTCCAGGGTGTATTCCTGCCTCTCGCCCGGAACGCATGCTGGGATAGGCTCCAGCACCCCCCCGCGACCCTGACCAGGAATAAGCGGCTTAGACAATGGATGGATGGATATTTCTCTCTAGCTTTCTCGCCACTTCTACGGAAGTCTAGTTTTCTCCTTATTTTGTTTGGTCTGTGTTTCGGGGTTACTTACCGACAGACCCGGCACTTATTTTCGTTGTTTCGTTTTCCTAAGCTGCGTCTTAGGCGTCTGGGTTCTATTCCAGCTTTGTTTTCTTTTCGCTTGTGTTGCGACAAGTTATTTCATTTCCTTTTTTTCCTCCGCGTGTGGAGTTGGGCTACACGTCAGAAATTTCACTTTTTACTATCGTTCGGTACCGTTCGCGGACCGCTTTTATTTCGCCCTTTTTAGGGGTAGTTATTATTTCGTTTTACGCTGGGAGTTTTGCTTTATTTTCTGTAGCTATTCTCGTGGGTTAACGCCCCTCGCTCCCTATTGTGTTTTAGTGTCATCCTGATTATTCTCCATTGGTCGCGCTTGGGCCTCACCCCTACCAGCCCTCACAGTTTGTGCCGTATCTTCAACATTATCGGTCACTGCTTCCTGCATTGGGTTTTCCCCTGAGCCTGTCCCTTGGTTTCAAGGAAACAAATGATTCGTTGTTTCTTGCACTATATGTCCAGTCTTTGTACCTTTCATTAAAACAAATGTGTACATACAGTATATATATATATATTTTTTTATTTCTTCATGTAACCTATACATCAGCTCATCCTTAGTGCTGGTTATCTTTCTTTCCTTCTCATTTGTTTTTTTCTGTTCATGCAGTCTGTGCCTGCAATAAGAAACTACGATTTATACATTTATTTACCAATTTCACTACTTATTGCAGCTTTTATTTATAGTTTAGTTATTTGTTTCATAATATTGTCACATTTCATCCTCCATACTCTTCTCTTCATCTCTGGTCCTTCAGCCTACGTTGTATACACTTCTTCTTGTTATCTGTTGTCTTTTTTCTCTCTTTAGTTTTGACCTTGTCCAATAGTGACTTTATGCTACATGTACCCTTACCAACTGTTGTTCTCTACAATATATATATACACTACCGGTCAAAAGCTTTATAACACCCCCATTTTCCAGTTTGTACTGAAATTTAAGCAGTTCAAGTCCAGTGAATAATCTGAAATGGTACAAAGGTAAGCGGTAAACTGCCAGAGGTAAAATAAAATAAAATTATAATGTCAATTTCAGAGTTATAAAAAAGGCCCTTTTCAGGGAACAAGTAATCACTCTGTTCAGGTCGCCGACTCTGGATCCAGCAAAAGAGCCCCAGACCATCACGCTTCCTCCTCCATGTTTGACAGTTGGTCTCACACACTGAGGAACCATCCTTTCGCCTACTCGACAGCCTACAAAAACCTTTCAAAATTTCAAGATTTCACATTTTTCAGCTTCATTGGTCCATAAGACCCTCTTCCAGTCTTCAGTAGTCTGCTGGCAGTGCTTCATGGCCCAGGCAAGCCTCTTTTTCTTATTTTGCCATCTTAGCAATGGCTTTCTTACTGCCACTCGACCTGTCAAACCTGCAGCTCAAAGTCTTCTCTTCACAGTTGAAACTGAGACTTCCTTACTTCGACCAGTGTTAAGCTGTGCTTGAAGCTGTTGTCCTGTGAGCCGCCTATCACGCAAGCTGTTGACTCTCAGAAACTTGTCTTCTGGTTTTGTTGTGGCTTTGGGTCTGCCAGACCTCTTCCTGTCAGAGTTTCCTCCAGTTTCCAAGTGCCTTTTGATGGTGTAGGAAACCGCTGCCAAAACATTTTAGATAATTTTTCAGTTTTTGGTAACCTAAAGTTTAAAAAAAAAATGTTTTAATAGTTTTTTTTAAATACCTCTGGCAGTTTACCGCTTACTTTTGTACCATTTCAGGTTATTCACTGGACTTGAACTGCTTAAATTTCAGTAAAAACTGGAAAATGGGGGTGTTCTAAAACCTTTCACCGGTGGTGTATATGTTTACATATTTCCTGACATCATATTACTTTCAGACCTGCAATTGTCTGACTGTTCCTTCTTTTTCTTTTTAAAAAGTACTGCCCACTGTTTTTGGACACACAATGCTCGTTTGTCAAGTTAAGGTATTACCAAGACGCTGCTAGGTCAACCACACATTCGAAAAGAGTAGACAGTACCCTTTAAACAACAGAGAGTACAGTTATTTTTTTTTTATGGCTAATTTGTACCCTCTATTCCAGGGGTGGCCAACCCGCGGCTCCCGAGCCGCATGCGGCTCTTTGCCTGGTTTCATGCGGCTCTTACGTTCATATCGAAGTTTGTGTTTTTTTTTTTTTTTTTTTTGTGCGTGTTCGCTTCGCTTGAGTTCAATACGGTATTTTCGTCAAACACGCACCGCTCGCCAAATTTCAGAAGACGAAAAAAAACACAGTTAGGGCAGCGGTCCCCAACCTTTTTTGCACCACGGACTGGTTTCATGCACCGGGTTTAAAATTAGGAGGGGCGCAATTTTTTTTATTCCTCTTACCCCCCCGGTCCACGAAATAAATGAACTGGTGTCCGGTTTTATTTCGCGTGTAGCACCACACCCCCCCATGGCTCTTTGCGGTAACACAGTAAAAAATGTGGCTCTTAGTCTCTGACTGGTTGGCCACCCCTGCTCTATTCCAACTATCCAACGCAAGGCCACTCTGGTTTTAGTATTAAAACACTATTTTTCAGTATTTGTCTATTAGTATATTTTCTTCAAATAAAAGGGGTGCCTATTGCGCCTTGTTACAACATACTGTAGGTACATGTTTTGCGTGACCTCCCTGGGGCTTGAGGGGGGGGTGGAGGGAGAGGATGACTGATCTCGCCTAGGACACCAAGTGAGCCAGGACCGCCACTGGTCGGAGTAGTCGCAGTCTAAATCATTTTCAATGATCATCAATCAGTAATTTTCATGAGGTTCAAATGATTGAATTGACAATTTATCATATGTGTATTTTTTATTGGAGGTTTTTTGGTCTTAGTATGTAGTCTGCAATAGCGGTCATATTTGTCCATCCCACTGGACGTATAGTGCAAGAAACAACGAATAATTTGTTTCCTTGAAACCAAGGGACAGGCTCAGGGGAAAACCCAATGCAGGATGTAGTGACCAATAATGCTGAAGATACGGCACAAACGTTGCACAATGTTTAAACGGGGTTCGGGGTGGGTGGATGACTGATCTCGCCTAGGACACCAAGTGAGCCAGGACCGCCACTGGAATAGTGGTCGCAAATTAATGTGATATCGAGAATCTTTGGCCCGCTCACGAATTGACTGTGAAGTTGGCACCAACAAACCATCAGAAAAAATTATAAATCATATATTAAACATTGTGCAACGTTTGTGCCGTATCTTCAACATTATCGGTCACTGCGTCCTGCATTGGGTTTTTCCCCTGAGCCTGTCCCTTGGTTTCAAGGAAACAAATGATTCGTTGTTTCTTGCACTATATGTCCAGTCTTTGTACCTTTCATTAAAACAAATGTGTACATACAGTATATATCTTTTTATTTTTTATTTTTTTTATTTCTTCATGTAACCTATACATCAGCTCATCCTTAGTGCTGGTTATCTTTCCAGGGCCAGTGGACTAGCTGGGAAAACCTGGAGCATCGAAAGCTCACATGGAAGGATCTTTGGGAAATGGAAGGAAGACAAATTAGCTTCATCATCAGAGCCACCTATGATGTTCTTCCCACGCCCAAGAACCTACACCAGTGGTTTGGAGAAGATCCTTCTTGTGCACTTTGTCAGACCCCTGCAACACTGAGACACATCCTCACCGGCTGTAAAACCAGTTTGTCCCAAGGCCGCTATACCTGGAGGCACAACCAGGTCCTAAGACAACTGGCGATCACCCTGGAAGGAAGGAGGACTACCAACAACGCCCTCCCTCCCCAATGCCTCGACACTCAAAGACCACCCCTTTTGTAAGAGCAGGACAACCCCAGCAAAGCCATCTGCAAGAGTGGAAGCAACCCTCCTAGACACTGCCCGGGACTGGAGAATGCAGGTTGACTTAGAACAGAGGCTCATCTTTCCGCCAGAGATTATTACAACTAACCTCAGGCCGGACCTGGTCTTGTGGTCAACCTCCCAGAAGTTACTATTCATTGTGGAACTAACTGTACCATGGGAGGCAGCAGTTGGTGAAGCATACGAACGGAAACGACTGAAGTACTCCGACATAGCAGCCGAAGCAGAACAACGCGGCTGGCGTGCCCAGGTGCTCCCGGTCGAGGTCGGGTGTAGAGGTTTTGTTGCAACGTCCACAACCAAGCTTCTTAAGGGGATGGGAGTGCGAGGACAGGCCTTCCGACAAGCCGTCAAATCAATGTCAGAGGCTGCCGAACGAAGCAGCAGCTGGCTATGGATCAAGAGAAAGGACCCCAACTGGGCTGCTAAATGACCAAATCAGGGGTAAAAGCAGAGGGGGGCACACCTGGGACGCCAGGCGTCGCCGTTGAGCCCTGTGGAGGTGTTGTGGGCTTAATTCAAAGAAACACCAGTGAAGGAGGGTGCCCACCTGATGACCCCAGTGAAGCATTTACCCCTGTCCCACTCAATACTGTTACACGTGTACCGATTATCTAAGGGATTGTAATATCTAGTCCTATAAGCTCAACTGAAAAGCTGGAGAAATCCAGTGACTGCTGTGAAAGTGCAGCTGACAACAAGGGAAAGACCATGTGACGGCTTGGAAAGACAGCTGACAGGAAGGAAAGACCCCAACGGGGCTGTCATGGACTAGCTATCCATGATGGCAGGCTCCGTCGCTTGAAAAGTGTACAAAGGCCACCCCTCATTGCTACAAAACGTTTAAAGAGAAAAAAAAAAACACCCCTAGAGTCTGCGAGAGCGGGGCGGAAGATGACTCATCGGCTGACAACCTGGTAACCGACCCTGGAATGAACACGACGATGAACCAGATAATTGGCACAAAGCAAGTAACACCCGCTGCTGGACAGGAGCACCAAGTATGTAGCTGTGGCTGGTCCAAGGTAACATCCATCAGAGGCCTAAGAATACATCAAGGGCGGATGAAGTGCTTGAAGAACGTGAGGCCGGGACCTCGCATTGATCATTATCTTCTGAGAGAAAGGTCAAGTCAGGCGAGTGAAGCTCAGCGGCAGGATTTAACCCACAGTCCACCGAGCATCAGTACCCCAGTGACTGAAAGTGATTCAAGCACAACATCAGAGAACTTGGAACCAAGGCACGTGCAACCTGCGTTGGAGAAGAACATTCAAGGCCACAGACCTCATGTCATGTGGCCAAAGTCCAGCAGCAAGAAAGAGTGGGCAACAGTGGATGCAGACCTGATCAAGATCCTAGACGGAGTCAAAGGAACAGTGGAGAAGAAACTGGAGAAAATTGGCGATCTGATCTACGTCTACGGAGCGGAAAGGTTCGGAACAAAACAGACGGGAAAGAAGGACATGACACCAACCATCCCTCCCAAGTCCAGAAGGCAGCAAGAAATCCAGCGCCTTGTCAAGCAGAGACGGGACTTGAGGAAGCAGTGGAAGAGAGCCTCAGTGGAGGAAAGAGCGGAATCGACCTCCTGCAAACAGACCTGAAGGGACGCCTGGGAAGACTGCGGAGAGCTGAAAACCTCAGGACTCGACGCAAGAGGAAGGAAAGGGCGAGAACAACTTTCTACAAGGATCCCTTCAGATTTGTAAAAGGACTCTTCACGAAGGAAAAGAGCGGGTCACTTAAGGTGCCAAAGAGGGAGTTAGAGGACCACCTGAAAACAACTCACACAGACAGCCAAAGATTTGAAAGGAGGGAGATACCATCCGACATGCCACCAATTCCTCAACCAGAACACCAGCTGGACGACAGTCCCCCAAGGTGGAGTGAGGTTGAGGAAGCAGTGAAGAAAGCAAGGGCAGCTTCAGCTCCAGGACCAAATGGAGTTCCATACCGGCTGTATAAAAACTCCCCAAACGTCTTACGCTTTCTGTGGAGGCAAATTAAGGTGGTGTGGACGAAGCAAACCATCCCAAAAGCATGGCGAAGAGCAGGGGGAGTGGTAATCCCCAAGGAGAAGGATGCATCAAACATCGATCAATTCCGGCAGATCAATCTGTTGAATGTGGAAGGGAAGCTCTTCTTTAGCATTGTTGCTAAAAGGATGACCACGTACCTGAAGCAAAACAACCTGATTGACACATCAGTGCAGAAAGCCGGCATACCTGGTTTCTCAGGATGCTTGGAGCATACAAGCATGATCTGGCACCAAATCCAATCTGCTAAAAGGGAAGGAAGAGACCTGCACGTCTTATTCCTGGACCTAGCCAATGCTTTCGGATCCGTCCCCATTCCCTCATCTGGGCAGCCTTCAACTTCTTCCACATCCCAAGTACCATCACAAACCTGGTGAGAAACTACTTCCAAGATCTGCAATTCTGTATCCAAACAACAGAATACACAACATCATGGCAATCTGTGGAAGTGGGAATAATGGCTGGATGTACCATCTCCCCACTAGCCTTCACCATGGCAATGGAAGTGATCATCCGAGCTTCCAAGTGGGTTGTGGGAGGAGAACGTCTGCAATCTGGACAGCGTCTACCTCCTATTCGTGCCTACATGGACGACATGACCACCTTGACCTCAACTATTGCATGCACCAAACATCTGCTGGGAAAGCTTCAAGCCAACATTACATGGGCACGGATGAAGTTCAAACCCAGCAAATCCAGGAGCATATCCATTGTCAAAGGAAAACTCGTGGACCAGCGGTTCTATATCAAGGATACACCCATTCCTTTGGTATCGGAGCTGCCAGTTAAGAGCCTCGGGCGCTGGTACAACGCGAGCCTCAAAGACTCAGACCAGTGTGATCAACTGAGGGAAGAAACCATCAAAGGCCTTGTCAGCATAGACAAAACCTTGCTTCCTGGCAAGTTGAAACTGTGGTGTCTGCAGTTTGGGTTGCTCCCCCCCTGATGTGGCCTCTAACGGTCTACGAGATCCCAATGACCAAAGTCGAGAAGCTGGAGAGGACAGTCAGTTCATACATCAAGAAGTGGCTTGGCCTCCCGCGTTGCCTCAGCAACATCGGCTTGTATGGACACGGTGCCCTGGAACTGCCTGTCTCAAGCCTCACAGAGGAGTATAAATGCACCAAAGTGAGGCTGAACATGACCCTGACAGAGTCTCAAGATGGAATGATCCAAGCGGCTGCCCCCAGACTGGCAACTGGGAGGAAGTGGATGCCATCTGAGGCTGTACAGCAAGCAAAATCTGCTCTCAGGCATGGAGACATTGTAGGACAGGTGCAGCATGGAAGAGGTGGGTTTGGACTTGGGACAAGTCGACCCACATGGCACAAGGCAACATCAACCCAGAGGAGAAAGCTGGTGGTATCTCAGGTGCGGCATCAAGAGGAGGCAGACAGATGCGCAAAGGCAGTCTCACAGTCCAAACAGGGCCAGTGGACTAGCTGGGAAAACCTGGAGCATCGAAAGCTCACATGGAAGGATCTTTGGGAAATGGAAGGAAGACAAATTAGCTTCATCATCAGAGCCACCTATGATGTTCTTCCCACGCCCAAGAACCTACACCAGTGGTTTGGAGAAGATCCTTCTTGTGCACTTTGTCAGACCCCTGCAACACTGAGACACATCCTCACCGGCTGTAAAACCAGTTTGTCCCAAGGCCGCTATACCTGGAGGCACAACCAGGTCCTAAGACAACTGGCGATCACCCTGGAAGGAAGGAGGACTACCAACAACGCCCTCCCTCCCCCAATGCCTCGACACTCAAAGACCACCCCTTTTGTAAGAGCAGGACAACCCCCAGCAAAGCCATCTGCAAGAGTGGAAGCAACCCTCCTAGACACTGCCCGGGACTGGAGAATGCAGGTTGACTTAGAACAGAGGCTCATCTTTCCGCCAGAGATTATTACAACTAACCTCAGGCCGGACCTGGTCTTGTGGTCAACCTCCCAGAAGTTACTATTCATTGTGGAACTAACTGTACCATGGGAGGCAGCAGTTGGTGAAGCATACGAACGGAAACGACTGAAGTACTCCGACATAGCAGCCGAAGCAGAACAACGCGCTGGCGTGCCCAGGTGCTCCCGGTCGAGGTCGGGTGTAGAGGTTTTGTTGCAACGTCCACAACCAAGCTTCTTAAGGGGATGGGAGTGCGAGGACAGGCCTTCCGACAAGCCGTCAAATCAATGTCAGAGGCTGCCGAACGAAGCAGCAGCTGGCTATGGATCAAGAGAAAGGACCCCAACTGGGCTGCTAAATGACCAAATCAGGGGTAAAAGCAGAGGGGGGCACACCTGGGACGCCAGGCGTCGCCGTTGAGCCCTGTGGAGGTGTTGTGGGCTTAATTCAAAGAAACACCAGTGAAGGAGGGTGCCCACCTGATGACCCCAGTGAAGCATTTACCCCTGTCCCACTCAATACTGTTACACGTGTACCGATTATCTAAGGGATTGTAATATCTAGTCCTATAAGCTCAACTTTCCTTCTCATTTGTTTTTTTCTGTTCATGCAGTCTGTGCCTGCAATAAGAAACTACGATTTATACATTTATTTACCAATTTCACTACTTATTGCAGCTTTTATTTATAGTTTAGTTATTTGTTTCATAATATTGTCACATTTCATCCTCCATACTCTTCTCTTCATCTCTGGTCCTTCAGCCTACATTGTATACACTTCTTCTTGTTATCTGTTGTCTTTTTTCTCTCTTTAGTTTTGACCTTGTCCAATAGTGACTTTATGCTACATGTACCCTTACCAACTGTTGTTCTCTACAATATATATATATACACTACCGGTCAAGAGTTTTAGAACACCCCCATTTAAAAAAAGGTTAAAAAATAATAATACAAAAGTTTAGGTTACCAAAAACTGAAAAGTAATGTAAATGTTTTGGCCAGACGGGCACGGCCAGTGTTTTGTGTGGTTTTGTTTTGTGTGGGACCTTATTGCCCTTCCTGTCCTCTAAACTGTCCTCTGGCCAGAAAACCGATTTAACGCATTTCATCTTGGCGGTGAATTTCAGTATTAGTTAACGTCTAACTCTGCTATGTTTTGTACTTCTCTCAACACTTTCGGCTCAGTTAATCTGCATGCTGTGTCATGCATAACCTCTCCTACACAGCTATCCAACTTGTGGAGGATAGGCTCCTTGTTTTTGAAAATAAAAATGAAATTGATCTTAACATTATGTGACCTTAATGCAGAAAAGATTAGGAAGGCCGAATTTCTTTTGTTTATTTTTTTATTTTGTACCCGCTCTCTCTCTCTCTCCCTGTGGGAGTGAATAATAAAACTGTTTGTAAAGAGATTGTGCAAGATACAGTGTGTGGGAAAATCTATTTTATTTGCTAAGTTTGTGGCATATAAATCTTTGTTTGTTATGAAAAATGATAGTTTATGTGTCTGGGGAAGGTTATGACAACCTTTCATATGGCGTGACAGTGGTGATAGGAAACAAAAAAATCAGGTCACCTGTTCATCAGCTTCCAACAGCGGGTTGTGCAGCGATACAGAATCCGATACAGTCAAAGAGGCTTTCTTGTGAATGCGCCAATTAACTTATCAAAATTCCCTTATCATTTCCTTATCAAAATAACTTGGCATGGTGATGTGGAATGAGAATAATTTGCTTGAGTAAATGGGATGGACTAAGTACTGGTTGGCTAAGATTATTATTTTGTCAATATATTATTCATCAGTTTACCTATTTAAGGGAACATGAGGATTATTCTGTTATTATTCGACCTGCAGGTTAAGCAGTTACAGTTTGCAATAAGTTTTCAGATTGTGGTTGTGCATCTTCCTGCAGGAGAAACAATGACAGAAGAATTTGGAGGATGGGGTCCCATCCAGCCAGCCACACCAGAAGTGCAGGACCTTTGCAATAAGGTAAGGCTAACTAGAGTTGCACATTAGTACTTCTATTACAGTGGTGTAGTGATGTGAAAATGTGGCTATTCCTTCATCTTTCCTAACTTTTACATACATTGCATATTGGTTTACATTGTACAAAGGCAATAGAGTTATGAAAAGCACGGATACACTACTGTTTGCATTTTTTCCAAGTCACTATTACAATAATGTAACTATATGCATTTATCTGTTTTTCAAGGTCCTAAAAAAAAAAGAAAAAAAAGGTTGCCGTGAACCTCCAAGATGTAAGAGCACTGAAGTTCAGACAGATTGTGGAAGGACAGAATTTCAGGATACTGGTAAGTCAAGATTCAGTTCTCAGGTTAACCAATAAAAAACAAACCAGGGTTTGATCGTGTGGAGCAGGATGAGCTTTTTCTTCTGTTATGAGGATTTGGTTTTGGTCAAAACTTCATATGTGACACAGCATTATCACATTGAGCATGAGTTAACTGATATAAACCACAATGTGATTTAATCTCAATATTATAGTGCATGTAATTAATACAGTAATGTACTTCCAAAAAGCTTTGATCTTAGCATGAAAAGAAGAATTTATCATTAAAAATGTTACATTACATAATCAGTTGGAATGAGCACATCATTGATAAGAAAATGTATGCTCACCTTATAAGGTAATAACTGACAACATAATAAATTAGGTTATCGTTAAAAGGTTATTGTTACGATGAGATATTGCGTCATCAGTCAGTTAGCACGTTATCAGTTGTTACACACGTTACAGGTACAATCTCAAAGAATGTGGACAGTCTTTACTGTCACACAGAAAGCAACTTCCACAGATAATTTTCTAGTGAACAGCTATTTTATGATCCTAACAAGTTAATTAGCATAATGGTTGATCTCAGGATAAATCATAGGTCAATAGTAGATTGTTTTAAATAGGCCTAAAAAACTGATATTTTGGGAAACAATATGCATTTAGCTTTCAGACTTTTCAACTGGTAGACTGTCCACCATCTTGTTAACCAATGAACAATGCACTCACTGAACAACGCAAAGACAGACAGCCAAGTACACAGGGTGTGAGATTATTCTATATAAGTTAACTATGTCACTGTTTCTTTCGTAGGCTAAATCAGGCGAACACTATCTGTCGGTCTACCTTTATGTGCCTCTTGACTTGAATGTGCCTGAACTGACTGGAGCAGAGTTTCTGCCCACCGCATGAAGAAAAGCTTCAAAAGAATGACTACGAAAGCACGGTGTAATCAAACAATGCCCTTTTTCACCTGTGTGTTAAAATAAATGCTGAAATAAAGCTCTTAACAAAACCTCAAGTGCTTGTGCCTCAAATTACTGGAACTACAAGGCATTGCGACATAACTCATACATTTTATTTTGTTTCTGCTACGTTAGATAATGTTAGCCTGAATTAGCCAACGTAGCATACATTGACAGTGGTGATAGGCACAAAGCTAGCTACATTTTGGTGGTTCTGTGTGGCTCAGTAGGTAGAGCATGGCTTTGGCAACGCTTAGGTCAGAGGGGTTCCCAACCTTTTATGGCTCAGGACCCCAATTTTAGGTCTGAAATCTTTCATGACCCCAGCCATTTAAAATATTGACATTTCTTTGCTAATGGATACTTTTTTAATGACAGAGGGGGGTTTTAATGAACAGTTACCAATTTCACTACTTATTGCAGCTTTTATTTATAGTTTAGTTATTTGTTTCATAATATTGTCACATTTCATCCTCCATACTCTTCTCTTCATCTCTGGTCCTTCAGCCTACATTGTATACACTTCTTCTTGTTATCTGTTGTCTTTTTTCTCTCTTTAGTTTTGACCTTGTCCAATAGTGACTTTATGCTACATGTACCCTTACCAACTGTTGTTCTCTACAATATATATATATACACTACCGGTCAAGAGTTTTAGAACACCCCCATTTAAAAAAAGGTTAAAAAATAATAATACAAAAGTTTAGGTTACCAAAAACTGAAAAGTAATGTAAATGTTTTGGCCAGACGGGCACGGCCAGTGTTTTGTGTGGTTTTGTTTTGTGTGGGACCTTATTGCCCTTCCTGTCCTCTAAACTGTCCTCTGGCCAGAAAACCGATTTAACGCATTTCATCTTGGCGGTGAATTTCAGTATTAGTTAACGTCTAACTCTGCTATGTTTTGTACTTCTCTCAACACTTTCGGCTCAGTTAATCTGCATGCTGTGTCATGCATAACCTCTCCTACACAGCTATCCAACTTGTGGAGGATAGGCTCCTTGTTTTTGAAAATAAAAATGAAATTGATCTTAACATTATGTGACCTTAATGCAGAAAAGATTAGGAAGGCCGAATTTCTTTTGTTTATTTTTTTATTTTGTACCCGCTCTCTCTCTCTCTCCCTGTGGGAGTGAATAATAAAACTGTTTGTAAAGAGATTGTGCAAGATACAGTGTGTGGGAAAATCTATTTTATTTGCTAAGTTTGTGGCATATAAATCTTTGTTTGTTATGAAAAATGATAGTTTATGTGTCTGGGGAAGGTTATGACAACCTTTCATATGGCGTGACAGTGGTGATAGGAAACAAAAAATCAGGTCACCTGTTCATCAGCTTCCAACAGCGGGTTGTGCAGCGATACAGAATCCGATACAGTCAAAGAGGCTTTCTTGTGAATGCGCCAATTAACTTATCAAAATTCCCTTATCATTTCCTTATCAAAATAACTTGGCATGGTGATGTGGAATGAGAATAATTTGCTTGAGTAAATGGGATGGACTAAGTACTGGTTGGCTAAGATTATTATTTTGTCAATATATTATTCATCAGTTTACCTATTTAAGGGAACATGAGGATTATTCTGTTATTATTCGACCTGCAGGTTAAGCAGTTACAGTTTGCAATAAGTTTTCAGATTGTGGTTGTGCATCTTCCTGCAGGAGAAACAATGACAGAAGAATTTGGAGGATGGGGTCCCATCCAGCCAGCCACACCAGAAGTGCAGGACCTTTGCAATAAGGTAAGGCTAACTAGAGTTGCACATTAGTACTTCTATTACAGTGGTGTAGTGATGTGAAAATGTGGCTATTCCTTCATCTTTCCTAACTTTTACATACATTGCATATTGGTTTACATTGTACAAAGGCAATAGAGTTATGAAAAGCACGGATACACTACTGTTTGCATTTTTTCCAAGTCACTATTACAATAATGTAACTATATGCATTTATCTGTTTTTCAAGGTCCTACCTCAGATTGTAAAAAAGGTTGCCGTGAACCTCCAAGATGTAAGAGCACTGAAGTTCAGACAGATTGTGGAAGGACAGAATTTCAGGATACTGGTAAGTCAAGATTCAGTTCTCAGGTTAACCAATAAAAAACAAACCAGGGTTTGATCGTGTGGAGCAGGATGAGCTTTTTCTTCTGTTATGAGGATTTGGTTTTGGTCAAAACTTCATATGTGACACAGCATTATCACATTGAGCATGAGTTAACTGATATAAACCACAATGTGATTTAATCTCAATATTATAGTGCATGTAATTAATACAGTAATGTACTTCCAAAAAGCTTTGATCTTAGCATGAAAAGAAGAATTTATCATTAAAAAATGTTACATTACATAATCAGTTGGAATGAGCACATCATTGATAAGAAAATGTATGCTCACCTTATAAGGTAATAACTGACAACATAATAAATTAGGTTATCGTTAAAAGGTTATTGTTACGATGAGATATTGCGTCATCAGTCAGTTAGCACGTTATCAGTTGTTACACACGCTACAGGTACAATCTCAAAGAATGTGGACAGTCTTTACTGTCACACAGAAAGCAACTTCCACAGATAATTTTCTAGTGAACAGCTATTTTATGATCCTAACAAGTTAATTAGCATAATGGTTGATCTCAGGATAAATCATAGGTCAATAGTAGATTGTTTTAAATAGGCCTAAAAAACTGATATTTTGGGAAACAATATGCATTTAGCTTTCAGACTTTTCAACTGGTAGACTGTCCACCATCTTGTTAACCAATGAACAATGCACTCACTGAACAACGCAAAGACAGACAGCCAAGTACACAGGGTGTGAGATTATTCTATATAAGTTAACTATGTCACTGTTTCTTTCGTAGGCTAAATCAGGCGAACACTATCTGTCGGTCTACCTTTATGTGCCTCTTGACTTGAATGTGCCTGAACTGACTGGAGCAGAGTTTCTGCCCACCGCATGAAGAAAAGCTTCAAAAGAATGACTACGAAAGCACGGTGTAATCAAACAATGCCCTTTTTCACCTGTGTGTTAAAATAAATGCTGAAATAAAGCTCTTAACAAAACCTCAAGTGCTTGTGCCTCAAATTACTGGAACTACAAGGCATTGCGACATAACTCATACATTTTATTTTGTTTCTGCTACGTTAGATAATGTTAGCCTGAATTAGCCAACGTAGCATACATTGACAGTGGTGATAGGCACA